>CAUYUJ010007581.1:12500-32500 GCA_963575745.1 Prorocentrum cordatum | reverse complement strand
CACGGGTTCTAGCAGCGGTGAAGACTACAGAAGAGTCCCACGACGGGGACGGGGAGCCCTGGACCGCCCAGCCCGGCAACCGGTTCGCCTGAGACTTCACAATCTACCTCAGACATCGCACTCTCGCCTCAATGCCGGCTGCGTTGTTGGTCTAGACGGCCACGATCCCTTGTAGAACATACACTGCGGTGCTCATGAGCGTGAGTTTCCTAGGAGTCCTCAGGCATTCCTGGACATGCACGCTTTCACCAGTCGACCTCATACTCCCCGTCCCGCCGCTTCACCGTTGCTGCTATCAGGATGGATGGGGTACTCCAGATTTCGTAATAAAAGGGAGGGGGTCTGGACCCTCCAAGACAAGCCATTTCAGACCTCCCCCGTGGGAGAACCCTCCAAAACATCGTCCCCAGACCCCCCAGGCCCTCCAAGATAGCCTGGAAGAGACCCCCCCCCGAAATGAGACCCCCCTCCCTTTACTACGAAATCTTGGGTAACTTTACGCTCCCAGCAAAAGCCCGGCGAGGGCCCCCGGAGACCGAAAAAAACGCGAGCCGAAACCCGTCCTGCTTCTCGCCGCCGCGTCGGAGGCCTGGGAGCCCCCCGGGAAACTCGGACAGTTGGAGGCCATTCTAGAGGCAGGAGGAGGAGACAGGAGGAAGGAGGAAGGAGGAGGAGGAGAAGGAGGAGGAAGGAGGAGGAGACAGGAGGAAGGAGGAGGAGGAGGAAGGAGGAGGAGACAGGAGGAGGAGGAGGAGGATGAGGAAGGAGGAGGAGGAGCAGGAGGAGCAGGAGGAGGGAGCAGGAGGAGGAGGAGGAGGAGAAGAAGCAGGAGGAGCAGGAGGAGGAGGAGGAGAGGCAAGAGGAAAGTTGGAAGTCATCCAGAGGTAAGAGAACCTTCAGGAACCAGGAGGAAGGAGGAGGAGGAGGAGGAGGGGCAAGAGAACCTTCAGGAACCAACCTCATCAGGACAAGAACTCCCCCTAAAGTACCCACGACCCTGAGATCCGACGTTGCGAAAACTGCAACCCTGCGGACAGAAACGCGACCGGAGCCCCCGACCGCATCTTTCCGCGGCACTTTTCGAGCCGGGTGGACCTGTGATGGTCACGGGCCCCGAAACCAAGCGAAAAAACGCCCCGCGTGAACAACAGTTGCAACGCCCAGATCTCATGGAATACTGGGGACACCACAGAAGGTGCCGATACTGCTACTCCTCAGACCTCTCCCAGGTTGCGCTCTGGCCAAAATTCAGAGGCGAGTCCAGCGGTGGCGACGAGGGCTTCCCAGGAGGCCTAGAAAGGGGAAGCGAGGAAAGGGCAGTGGTACTTGTCGGCGCGCAGGAGGGGGGTAGTGGGAGAAGGGGAGGGGGAAGGCTTCTTAGAAGAAGGCTGCCTCTTAGAAGGCACCAGCCCTACATCTACAGACAAGGCCCGCGCCTTCTCAAAAGCACGGGTGCTTCTAAGAAACCTTCCCCCATCCCCCATACCCCCCTCTGCGCGTGGCCGATGTATGGGCACCTTTTCCTTCTCCGAAGTACGGCCAGACCTAGAACAGAAGAACATCCTTCAAAAAAATGGACCCTCCGCCAGCCAAAACGCCCCAAGCCATAAGACCTCTCGAGGATACTCTCCCACCGGATGCACAAGAACATCCAACAAGCAAGAAGAACGTTAGGGTGCCCTTCCCGAACCGACCTCGACCTCATGCCTCGGTCCGACCGGACGCTCCTTTCTCGGGGGCGGCCAAGAGAGGGGCGTCCAGGAGGGGGGGGGGTACAAATCATGGCAGGCGGCATGTGCGCGGCCCAGAAGGGGGGGCCAGGGACGTAATGAAATACCGTCGGGGCGCTGACCCAAGAAACCCTAAATAAGGAACGAGGCCCCTTTTTCCCATAAGTTAAACTTCGATTTCCCATGGGAAACCTCAGGAAAACCGAAGGCAAACTGCAGAACAATCAAGGAGCACCGAGCCCCTCCACAACGAAAAGGGTTCCTTCTTCAGGGCCCCGACTGTAATGAAATAAGAAGAGGCGCCCTGAAATCTGGGGAAACATCATGGCCCACGCCATGACATCCACCCCCCCTAATCATCACCCCCCTCTTAGCCGCCCCGGTACTGGACCCCGGGCCTTTTCCCCGGGACCCACTCTCCATCCTGATGATGTGAGGAGAAGGAGGAGGAGGAGGAGGAGGAGGAGGAGGAGGAGGAGGAGGAGGAGGAGGAGGATCATGCTGCGATGCCACACGCGTGGCCAGTTCAATCGCTGTCACCGCTATCATCACCACCGCTGCCCAACCCCTGCGCACGAGCACCAGCGAGCACTGTCTGCCCCTGACCCTGGGCTCTGAGCTGGGCAGCGACTTCCTCAAGCTCATTCTCCTCATGCAAGCGAGCGGCAGCGGCAGCAAAAGCAGCAGCCGCGTCCTCGCCCACGGGTGGGGCGTCCTCGCAGACCGTCATCACGTCGGCCAGCTCTCCGACAGGGCGATCGGACGAGCGGGCCACATACTCATCAAAAATGGGCCTCTCCTCCATTGGCCTCACGGCACCACCCACGCCCCCAGTTCCTTCCCGAGGGGGTGGCGGGAGGGCTCGCGCAGCAGCATCCAGCGCCGCCGCCTCGCGCAAGGCCACGGGTGGGCCCCGATAAGACGGAAAAACACCCTTCTTAATCCTCTTGAGGTTTTCGCCCCCCTTTCGAGTGGGGGGGGCACACCCTCTCTGAAGCCACCGACCGTCTGTCGTGGCTGTGATACCACATCGCTGACAGAAGGTCAGCCCGAAAGCACACATCTTGGCGAGGCGGTGGCTGTGGTGAAGCTTCACAGCGCCAACCCACACCTCTCCCGAGATCGCCTCGAAACCCTCACCAAACTCAGGGCCCAAACCCAGCGTTTCAGCCAAATCCGACGGCAGCGACGGGATCGGAACGCGGCACGGGGTCGAGGCAACAACGAGCACCTGGCCCCTCGGGACAATCGCCCTGCGCACATCGCAACGCCAGCGACCAGCGAACGGGCGAAACTTGTGCGCACTATCGCGGATCGCATGGTCGAGTTTAGTGGGCTTGCGGACCTTGGGCGCTGGCGGAGCTCTGACCCCTTCCCAAGGTTCAACCTCGAGCGCCAGCATCATCGCCCTTCTGGCCCTTCTACGCACCAGTGCCGCCGTCGTATCCCACAGGTCAGTCCGAGGGGGAGGGGCCACCACGCACCAATCCCAGGACCACTGGGCCACCACCCCCGCATAGGCGTCGGCACTGGCGTTGCCCTGGCACATAAAATATCAAACGGGGAAGTTACCGACCGCAGATTTTCCTCCATGTGGGAGGGCGTCCAGAAAAGCGAAACCTCCCCAGGGCCACGGGAGCGGAGAGCCCGAGAAGCACGAACCCACAAGTCCCCGTTCGGGCCCCGAGGGGAGGAGGCACGGCCACCGTGCCAATCAGAAAGCAAACTCTTGCAGTCGGTAATATAGCATAACGGACCATGCGAGTGCTCAAGCGCGAGACAGAAGGCCTGGAGCTCTGCTCTAGGGACCGTTTGCCGACGGCCTAACAAAACCTGTCGTACACCGCACTGAGGCACCCAAGAATTAGGCGACGAGGGGTCCTGGCACATCATCACCACAGCCGAGCCGCATCGCCTACGCCTGGGATCAGAGCTGAACTCGCCCCCAGATCCGTCACCGAAGATAAACACAGGAGGGCCTCCAGGCTCCGAGCAGAAATCGGCAATACAGCCATCCCCCAGAAGGACCTCCTGGGCCGTTTCCGCAGTCTCAGCAAACCTAGGCACCGTGAGGTCCTTCGAGGGCACTCCCCTGAGCCACGAGGCCGGCTGGGCCTCAAGGCCCGCGAGGGCCTGGGGGGTCAAAAAATCAGTTTTTGAAAAATCTTCGTGTCCGCAATTGGCTGGGCATAGCCAAATGCGGTGAGCTAAAATCTCAGGCTGCTCCTTACATCGGGGGCAAAGCGGCGGGCAGGAATATCCTGCGGCAATCTGCCGCTCACGAGGTCCACTGGCCCCCCGAGATGACGGCAATGTCGGCGGCCCACTCGTCGAACTTGGACTTGGCAGCCAGGCGGTTCAGCTCAATCTGCACCGTCGTCATGTCCGCTCCTGCTGCCAGATCCTCGCCCGCCTCATGGTGGGCCGCTTCCTTCCACTGCAGCTGAACAATCATCCATGAAGGCGCCGAGCATATCCTCAAAATGCGAAGGAACAGCTGTAGCGAACTGCTCATCGCCAAAAGCAGGAAACAGCCACTCATCGATCGTATCATTTGGCAAAGGACGTGACCAGACATCAGGACTTTGCGGATCCCAGCCGATCTGCAAGAGCGCGGCCTGCACCGCGGCGATGGGGCCGCGCACATCCTTCCACTTCACCACCTGTCGCTCAGCAGCGCCACGACGCAACTTCGCCAGTGTGATCGGCCACATCTTGCGAATGCGAGGATGGAGCATCGGCTGGGAAAGCCACAAAGCAATCCACTCCTTAATCATCTGCTTCCTCAAATCTATGCCAGGATCAGCAACCCCAAACACAGCTTGTAAAACCGAATTCAAACACCTGCCACGCTTCGACCCAGCAACACTCGCTGCAGCATCCCGCCTCAAAGCCAACAGAGAAGATGGAGGGGTGCCCATTATCTGATGGCCAAAGACTGCAGCGGGTACACACTCCAGTGGTGTAGAGCTTCTTGGTGATGAACCTGGTCTTGGGAAGCTGCCTCAAACGCATAACTTTTCGCTGCCGCCGTCGAGCCTGCGCACGTCGTTTCATCATCCGAGGCGCTGTCCGCCGTCGCCCTGCAGCAGCAGAGCCCAAGTCGACAGTGGAGCGCACAAACTGCACAGGGATACCTTTGCGAACCAGTCGGCGCTGTAACTCCACACCAATCTCATCAGAACTGGCGACAAGCTTCGTTTTGTCAGAAATCTTCAACCTGAGCTTCTTGAGCCCAGTGGCCATAGCGTCAGCAGAAGCGTCCAAATTATCAATCACCTGCTGCTTGTTGCCCTCCGCCCGACCGACAATATCATCGATATAACTCCACAATCCAGTCGGGGGACAAGCACGGTGAACCTCATCCAGCAACTGATGAAGCATAACTTTGGCGAGCGGGACGCCATGTCCAGAACCTGCGACGATCGAACGTGAAACCACCAAGGCGTCCGATATCATCTGGCCCTTCTTCAACAGCCTGGGAGAAGAGTAAAGCCCCACTTCCAATAAGAGGATGATTGCTGGAAATCCGATGTTCAAGCCAGCCTGCATCAGCAACACGAAAGACACCGAGTCGTAGAACTTAGTGAGGTCCAAGAACAGCGTCGCATGCTCAAAGGACAAGGCGTTGGCGCCTTCATCCATCACAGCTCTAATCAGTGCCGCTCTGAGCGCTGAAGACCCAGCAATAGCAGTATCCCAAAATTCAGATTGGGCAGCTGACCATTCACCTGAGTGTTTCGCGCGCACCTTTGACCATATTTTGTGCGGCGTCGGAACCAGCCCCAACACTCTGTTGCCTCCAGCTTCCTTGGGAATCGCAGCACCCAGGACCGAGCTGAGGGACGACGGCCAGGCGCCAGCCTGCTCGATATTATTCAATATATCCACAAGACACTGCCTTGCCACCAATGGCTGTCGCTGAATATCAATGGGGTTCAGCACGCCCACGCCCTTCGCCTTCTTCGCTGGCAGCGTGGGCAGCACAGCGTCCACGTCCATGATGGTGATATCAGGAAGTGGGTCATCTCGAGCAGCTGACAGACACTGGCCCATCATATACACAATATCTGCAGGCTGATCGACAGGATCTCGCCACATCGCATTCCATTCAGAGGCAGACGTCTGGAGCATCATCTGCTTGTCCGTGGTGATAGCGCCTGCCGCGTCGCGGCCCTCCCACTCCAAGGGCGGAGCCTGCTTCACATGCCGATGTACAGCACCAGGCTTAGATGACCAGGACTCCTTCACCCACTTGACAAAGGACGAGCGCGAAGCTAACAAAGCCCGAGAAGTCGACAAGTCCGCCCACTTGCGCGTGGTGCCCACCAAGGAAGTGAGCTGGCCAACAGGGACGCGATCCACATCAGCAGCCATAGCTTTCCACAACTCAACCTCCTCAGCGGTGGACTTCTTGCCGAAGTACTCGACCGTCTTATCAGCAGGCAAGACTCCAATCCTGGCCTGTACTTCACGTGCACAGTAAGCAGCCCGATCAGGATCAGCACCATTAACACGGAGAGCCGCATGCCGAAAAAACAAAGTGCTGAGAACACCCCACCACTCGGCCTGCTCGTTCTTCATGTGAGCGCGCCCTGGGGAGGAAGTGACCTTGGCCCAATAGCAAGCAGGGCCACGAGCACGACCTGAGAACTGCATCCAAGTACTAGCATCGACCTGCTCGCGAATCAGAGTGGCACGTTCCAATGTAGAAATCCAAGCTCCGTAGGACTCATCCAGCCGAGCGCGCTCCTCAGGTTGCCATTCAAAGACAAAGTGCTGACTGCGGTCGAAAGCTGCAACTTTGCCACGGGCACCCTCTGGCTGATCCTCAAACAGCTGGGGAAGGCCCTCCCAATGCACCTGTGTCTGAGCTTCAAACCAAGTCTCCTCAGGAATGGCGAACGACACAGTGGGCGCTGGCGGAGGCGCTGACGGCTCCAGCTCGTCGAAGCCCTCCTGGAACTCGATGGGAAGCGCCTGCGTGCGCCTCTGCCTCTGCTCTTCTCTCTTTTTAGACCGCTTACTCACGGGATCAGCAACTGCAGCGGGTCTATCACGAACGGGAAGAGGCTTGGGCACTGCCAGGTGCCTATACCATCGCTGAGAACGGGCAGCCTTCACAGTAACAACCACTCCGCAGTGTGTCTTCCATGGCACACGCAACTCAGCTCAGAGCGACAACTCTGGACAACCAACACTGGCAAGACCATAATCGTACATGCGCCCTGGCCCGTTGTCGCAGGTCGCTCGGCAGGACGGCGTCGCCACGACGGCGCCGAGCTTCTGGGGCCAACCAGTGCCTCGCAAGGCCGCGGGCTCGATGTTCCAGTCCGCCATCACCAGCCAGGGGTCCGCGAGCGCGCGCGTGAAAGCCCCCAGCGCCACCAGCGCGTCATGGTTCCAGCCCTTCACGCCGAGGCCTGGCTGGAGGTAGGCAGCGACCAGGATCAAGTTGCCGCCCCTGGTGTGGATCACCGTCGGCACAAAGCCACGGCAAGGGTCCAGGCGCCCAGCAGCGAGCGCCGTTCGCCGAGCACTCTCAAAGCTCGACGTCGCAACATGTTTCTTCGCCAGAATCCACTCGCCACCAGACAAGCCAGCCTCTGACTTGCCCGAAGGGCGGGCGGCCGTGTAAGCCAGACGCCAGCCGTCTTTATCAATCGCCTGGCAGATGTCTGGCATGTCCTTCTCTCCTTTGTGTGTCTCAACTAGGGCCACGATGCTGCGCTCCTGCTCCTGGGCTAAGAAACGCGCAGCCTGCGGGCCCCACTCCGTGATGTTGCCGAAAAAGATGTCCAAGGACGTGTCGTCAGCAGACTCTGGTTGAGGTACGCCTGCAGCTTCCCCCCTGCAGGACGGGGAGTGAGCCATGCTAAACACGGCCTGCGCCAACACCAGCAGCCGCAACGCCCTTGCCAGCGCCCGCATTGCCGCCTTTGCCAGCGCCCGCGGCCTTGCCATCAACGGCCGCACGCGCCTGCTCCTGGGCGCAGCTCTTGATGCGCTCCAGCATGGCCTTCTGGTCGCTCTCCTGCACCACGACCTTCGCCTTGCTGGGCCCAGCAGCGGCAGCAGCGGCGCCAGGCGCCGCAGCGGCGCCGCACGCCGCAGGCGTGCCCTCGGCGCCGCCGCCAGCAACGGCCTCGCCATCGGCGCCGCGCTTGCGCCGCTTGGCCGCCGCCGCCGTGTGCGCCGACCTCGTGCGATCCAGCAAGTCCTGGAATTCCTTCTGCTTGGCGTCGATCAGCTGGGTGACCTCCTCCAGCTGCTTCTGGAAATGCTCCAGCGCCTGCCTGTCGGACTCCTCCAGCTCATCGAGGCACTCGAACAGCCCAGGGTCCAAGGCAAAGCCCGACTGATTGGTGGCCGCCTCGGGCGGGTTCGCCGCCTCCTGCACTTCCAGACGGTGCAGATCGGCGGCCAAGACAGCGTCCGCCGCCTCGTCGAACTTGGCCTGGTCCTTCTGAAGCTGGAGGCGGGACTGCTCCAGCTTCTTCGCGGCCTTCTCCACAGCCTCCTGCTTGCGAGAGCAATCCGCCGTAGCCTCCTTGAGCAGAGCATGCTGGGGCTTGGGCGGCGGCGCAGGGGCCGCCACGAGCTTCTGGGACGCCAGGGTGCTGAACTCCGTCGCAAGGCGCGCCGCGTCTGGGTCCCCATCGAGACCTGCACCAGCGAGAGCCTTCGACAGGTAGTCCCCGAAGTTGGCGAGAGACGGCTGAGACTGCCCATGGTCATGCCATCCACCGCCCGAGGACCACGGCGCCCACCACGTGCCGCTCGACGTAGTACTCCATCCTGGCTGAGGGGTGTTGCAGACTGCGCACACCCTTTTCTGCTTCTTGAGCCTCCAATTCCACGCCCAGTTGCCACACTGCACGCAAGTGGAGAAGCCCTGCTTGCCATACTTGATCATCCGCTCCTGCAGGAGCTCACAAAGTATGCTCCGACAGGAGCTCACAAAAGCACTTCAGACTGGCTCGGGAGACAGAGCTATCCCAGTTTGGCACGGAGGCGCGGAGCCCCCTCGGTGCAACAACCTTGAGCCAAAATGGCTACGGAGGAGGACGAGGAGGAGGAGGAGGAGGAGGAGGAGGGAGGGAGGGAGGAGGGGGGAGGGAGGGAGGATGGAGGGAGTTAGGGGAGGTAGGAGGAGGAGGGGAGGACTGCAGGAGGGGAGGGGAGGCCCGACCGACCGACACCTCTGGGAGCAGAGCAGTTAGTGACGCATACAGCAACTAAAGGAGGAGGAGGAGGAAGAGGATGGAGGAGAGAGGAGACGGGTGAGAGGGAGGCATGGGAGGGCGAGGGGAGGGGGGGGGGAGGCAGAGAGGGGTCGGGGAGGGGGGCTGGGTGAGGGGAGGGAGGAGGGGGTGTGGACCACCAATGACATCTGAGGGAGGAGGGGGGGGGGGGGCGGGGGGGGAGGGAGGAGGGGCGCAGAGAAGGGGGGCAGAAGGGGTGTCGGATGAAGAGGAGGAGGAGGAGGGAGAGAGGAGGGCGGAGGACGCCGAGGAGAGGATGAGGAGGGGGGAGGGGAAGGGGGGAAGGCAGGGGGGAGAGAGAGGGCAGGCGACAGAAGACAGTGCAGGAGGACGAGGAAGGAGGAGGACGCCGACCGACACCTCCTGGGAGGCAGTTAGTGACGTCATGCAAGCAACTAAAGGGGGCAGGGGGGGGGTGGTGGTGGTAGGGGAGAGTGCGGGGGGGGAGTGGGGGGGAAGGCTGAGAACGAGTAGTCGATTAGGATGCCGATGATGAGTAGGATATTAGTGAGGTTAGTATGATGTAGGTAAAGGAGTTAGGAGAGGAGGAGGAGGTAAGATTGAGAGGATGAGGAGGGAGTAGGAGGAGAGGAGGTATGAGGGAGGAAGTAGAAGGAGGAGGCGTCCGTAGGAGTGCGGAGGGAGGATGAGGGAGGAGGAGGAGTCCCTTCCAGTCCTTGCTGCTCCTCGCTGGACGCGACGGGGGGCGGGCCGGGCCAGAGGCCGGGCTGGGCCGGAGCGCAAGCTCCACAGAAGGCCGCGCGGGGCAGGGCGACGACGCGGGCCGGGGAGCACTACCGAGGGCGGGCCCCCCCGCCGCACCCAGGGCCTGGCCGCTGCTCGGCGGCGCGCACGGGGGGGTCAGTCGGTCCTCCTCCTCATCCTCCTCCTCCTCCTCCTTATCCTCCTCGTCGTCATCCTCCTCCTCGTCCTCCTCCTCGTCCTCTTTCTCGTCCTCCTCCTCCTCCTCCTCCTCCTCGTCGTCTCCCTCCTCCTCCTCGTCCCTCCCTCCCTCCTCCTCCCCCATCCTCCACCCCCTTCCTCCTCCTTCTCCCTCCTTCTCTCCGTCGTCGTCGTCCTCCTCCTCCTCCTCCTCGGGCGCACGCTGACATGGGCTAATAACAGTCAGACCGTATCATAAGGATCCGAGATAAGGATGCAAGGGCCTTGAGCGCCCATTTCGAAGCTTTTCGAGCGGGGCGCGGCCAGCGAAAGTGGCCGAGGGTGGACCGAGGAGGCAAAGATGCAAGGGTACCCTTGGGAAGGTCGCTCATCCTTGCTCTGCGGGTTGACTGTTGGGGGGGAGGGTGGGGAGGCTCCTCAGGAGTTGCGGGCTCTTCATCTGCAGACAAGGCCCGCGCTTCAAGCAGGGGTGCTTCTAAGAAACCTCCCCCCCTCCCCCATACCCCCCTCTGCGCGTGGCCGAGGACGCGGCCCCCTCCGCTGGGAGCCAGCCGAGGCCACGCGAACGGCAACGTTGGGGCCCTCATGGACGCCTTTGGAGGCCCTTTTCTTCACCCCCCCACTGGAGCAGACTATCAAAAGCTGGTCTTGCGCGAGAGGTTCGCGGCGACCCTGCGCGGTGGCTTGCGCGGGCCGCCGGCGCGGCACGCCAAAACGGCCACGGGGGCGCTCACGCGCGACAGGTGACCCCCCGGCGGTGGACAAACCTCCCTTTCGTAAACCTCCCCTTAGCGAAAACGGCCCGGGACCGAAACCGACGGCCCTGAACCCGCAAAAACGACGGCCGCGACGCCCTCTCGCGAACCGAAAACGGCCGTCGACGCGTCAGCGTGGGAGGTCTATCCACCTCCGACCATTTGGACGCCCGAAAAGGGTACGGAAAGAATGGGTACAATGCCCAACAACAAATGTTGTCCCAAACCAACAGAGGCCGCTGTTGGGCAGGCGGCCTTCTGTCTCAAATGGACACAGGCCGTGGCGGCGCGGACAGCGAGTCCTGTCCAAAATGAACAGGAACTGCTGTTAGGCATCTTACCCATTCTTTCCGTACCCATCTCGGGCGTCCAGAGACCACCCCCTTCTCCTCCTCCTCCTCCTCCTCCTCCTCCTCGCCCTCCCTTCCTCCTCCGCCTCCTCCTCCTCCTCCTCCTCCTCCTCCTCCTCCTCCTCCTCCTCCTCCTCCTCCTCCTCCTCCTCCTCCTCCTCCTCCTCCTCCCCGTTACCACCCGCCCGGCGGCCCCCGGGAGGCAGCGGGGGCGCGGAGGTGGGGTGCCCCCTCGGGTGCTCCCCGGCGGAGCTGCACGCGGCGCCCCAAGAGCCCGGGCGGCGGTGGGCACCCCGCGGCCTGGCGCGCGGCGGGGGCGCAAAAGGCCGGCGGGGGGGGGGGCTGACGCAGGGGGAGAGAAAGGAGGAGGGAGAGGGGAGGGGTGGAGGAGGAGGGAGGAGGAAAGGGAGGAGGAGGAGGAGGAGGGAGGAGGTAGGAGGAAGGAGGAGGAGGGAAGGCAGGATGAGGATGGGAGGGGGGACGGGATAGAGAGGCGGCGGAGCGGAGAGGAGGAGGAGGACCTTCGAAGCTCGGTGCGGTGCGGGAAGGCAGAAGAATGGCCCTCCCCCCACGCCCACCACTCCAAGAAAAATAGTGGTGTGC
Organism: Prorocentrum cordatum; assembly: GCA_963575745.1. Taxonomy (NCBI): domain Eukaryota; class Dinophyceae; order Prorocentrales; family Prorocentraceae; genus Prorocentrum; species Prorocentrum cordatum. The sequence continues at coordinate 20,894 of CAUYUJ010007581.1, read as the reverse complement.
CCGCTTGAACGCCGATGGCGGGCTGGGTGCTTGCATCGTGTGTGAACGCAAGACGAAAGATAGGCTGCTTAGCACCAGCCTGTGGACAGGTGTTTTGGTTTGGCATGATCAGTCGTCGCTTTCGGGCATGGGAAAGCGCTCGATGGGCACCATGAAGGCTTGAGCGCGCATCGGAAAACACCGTGGGCCTATAGAGGCTGTTCATGCGATATTCATTGAAGGGGCCCTGGGACACACAAATAAATACACACAAATAACCGGATCCCCATATTTGTCCATATGTTTTGGGTTCTTGTCTTCCCCCCACTTCCCATACTTTCCCCTATTTTCCAAGAGATCGGCGATTCATTGTGTGTCTTTCCCCTCCTGATTAATTATCCCGGACAGGGCGAAGGCCCAGGTTTCTCTTTTGGAGGTTTACTCCCAGAATCGACTTTAAGGAGACCGGCGGAATTATTTTGCGATCGATGACGAGTTTGAAGGAGGCTGGCGGCATTATGTTTGAGGATATCTCGAGCGAAACGTTTGTGATTTTGTTTCAGAATGTGTTGAGGATATTGTCCTCTCCTGGGGACCTGAATTCAGAGGATGTCTTAAGTGAAATGCTTGTTTTCACGTGCCCAGGACTCGAAGATGTCTCGAGGGAGACGCTTGGTTTCACGCTTCCTGGTTACCCAGGCAGAGGTCTAGCGCCAGGATCTGCTGAGCATGTCTCGAGCGAGACGCTTGGTTGCACGCGCCCTCGTCGCCCAGGCGGATGTCTAGCATGAGGATGCGTCGAGGAAGTCTCGATCGAGATGCTTGCTTGCACGCGTCCAGGCTCTGGGCTCTGTTTGCCCGTGGCGCTCGCCGCTCCGCTTGACGGTCGTCATGGTCGCATGTAGCCATGCTTCCAGTCCGTGACGTCGAGCACGAGGTCGCGGCCGAAGTGAAGTGAAGTCCTGTCAAGGTGGCCCGCAAGGGGCAGAACCCTACGCGAAACCCTCAGGAGTGGAACATCAGCCGAATGAACATCAGCCGAATATGAAAGAACATCAGCCGTTAGAATTGCCCAATGATCTGCGTCCCCAACAAGAAGTTGCCACTCCCCCAGCCCCCGGTCTCGGCAAAATCTTCTCACCGAGTCTTCAAAACGCAGGTCGCGGCCGAGGCTCCCTTTCGTCATGAGGTCGGCCCTCGTGTCCCGAGCATCGCACCAAAGCGTGTCGACGATCTGCTTGGTGCGACATTGGCCGGATAGCCACCATAGGTGGCAAACGTGGTCGAACAAGATTCATAGCCACTGCCGCGCAGACGGACATCCCGCCCACGACAGGGGTTGCTGGCGCAGCGTGGCCGCCCTGACCTCGACGGATGAGGCGAGTCCGCGGATCATCTCGCGGAGCGTCAAAAGGTAGGCTCGCAACCCGCCAGCTGCGCCGCAGGCCGCGAGCAGGTCGAAGCCCAGACCTGAATAGGAGTTTGTGTGAGCGGTTCACAACGTCGAGCAGGTGGCAAAATTCCTTGCCTGTGTTGAGGCAGTTGTCCGAACGCATGTTGACGGCACCTCGAATGCCGTACCTGGTATCTTCCTTCTGCTTGAAAGAGACGTCGCTGAATGCGCAGAGTTGGCCGGCGCATCCGTTGCCAAGGCAACTGCGTTGTGCTGCATCAAGTGGCACAGGAACAGTTTGCCCTTGGCCATCTTCAGAGCCAGTGTGCACGGCGACGTGTTGGGCTGGCACGGCGTGCGCGGCTGCTCCCAGTAAGGAGACGAACGAATTCGGAAGTGGACCTCCGGCCGATTCGTCATCCTTCTTGTTGACCAGGTCGGCGTGCCTGATGGGTATCAGGGCGTCGATGTACTCGTCATGGTCAAACGTGACTGCACCGTCAGCGCTGCGGTACCGTGATGTAGGAGCCGTCCAAGTAGGCCCACACCTTGCAACGCGGGTCAAAAACCCGTAAAAAGTCTCAGAAGGCGCAGTCCTCGGCGCCGATGACAATGCTGAAGAGAGCTGGGCTGAGCGGGCACCCCTGGTCGATACCCCCCTGCTGTTTTGCCTTGCGCGAAGCCCCGCCCGCGCCGGATGCGGCTTGGACCGTCTTCCGACCGTACCGCTGCACCATCAAACGTTCTAGATCAGGGCGCCGCTGCCGCACCTGGGGGAGCACTGCGCCGCGGCGTATGTGAGTGAAGGCGCTCTTGCGGCACAACGAGACGAAGACCATGTCGGGGCACTGTTCCGACTCACCCGTAATCTTTTTCCTGCGGCATCTTCAGCCTGGCGGGGGCTCCGATGCCACACTGCAGCTCGGAGGCGGCCGTCTTGATACTGTCGGCCTGGAGCGCGCTGTTGGCCCTGGCCACCATGCGGCGGGCGACCCAAACGTCCGGCCGCTCCAATTTGTTGTTCGATGCGTGGGCCGCGGAGGTCTGGACCGCTTCCCTGGGGTCGGTTTCTCGTCCCGGGTCGCTTTTGAACGGCCCCAAGGCCCGGCGAGGGCCCCTTGGGGGCTGGAGGCGGCAGAAAAACCCGCCGCCCCAATTTCCTCGGAGCGTCGGATCTCTGGGGAGTGCCCCGCACGCCCAGGCCCTGAGATGGGGCGCGCAAGGACATACGAGTACTAGATGTCCTCCTCGGTGGGGCGCGCCCGACCCGAGCATGTAGTATAACCATCTTGTAGTCTATCGTTTCCCGAGCGGTGTTGCCAGAAAGCGCCCGCCACGACGCACATGTCATAAGACGTGTCGGTGCGCGCGTCGCCCCTGCCGGGGCGACGCGCACATCAAATTAGTATTGAGTCGGGCGTGTCCCCCTACAGGGGGTTTTGGGCGAAAAATACCAAAAAAACATTGAACAACCAAATGCCGCCCAAATGTGCAAACATTGTCAAACAGATCGTTCCCTGACTATTTGTTACTACTACTTGTTTGCTATCTTTGAGCATTCCTCCTGTAGAGGGACAGGCCCGACTTCATATTTGTATGTTGGGGGGACGCCGATGATACCTCGATTCGTCTTCCTTTGGCCGGCCTTGGAGTCTGCCTGCGGGCGCCTGGTCCCAGGCCCTCCAGCGGCACGTCGCCCCCGCGCGAGGCGGCGCAGCACCTGGGCGGCGGCCATCCCCCGGTGACCACCGCGTGCGCCTCGGGGGCCCCAGGGGCTCGTGACGGCCGCCCCCCCAGAGATCCGACGCCCCCCACAACAGTTGCAGCGGCGGGCTTTTGCTTGCCGGGCCTCGGGGCCGTGGAAAAGGCCGGCTCGGGACGACAAACCCTGGCCCAGGGAAGTGGCCCAGACCTCCAGGGCCCACGCCCTCGAAACCACTGGAGGGGCCGGATACCTGGGCCCGTGCCCCTCGAATGGAGCCCCAGGGCAGTCTCGCCCGGCGCCCGCGAGGTCCGGGGCACCCTCGATGCCGCGTGGAGGGGCCGCCTTCGGGGGTGCTGCGGCTGACGCCCACGTGGAGGGCCCCCGCGCCCTTGCTGCCGGGAGCAGCCGCCGCTGCCTTGACGGAGACTGTTGTATCCCGCAGCATCGCTTCCCACCAGCCCGCCCAGCCGTGACTCGACCCTATCGGATCCTCTCGGCCACGGTGTGCTGTTGCAACGCACCTTTCTCGAACAGCTCTCCGAATGTTATGAGGTCGAAAGTGAGGAAGCAGCGCCACGCGGCCAACTCGGCAGCCTCGCCGATGGCGCTCAGCGCCTTCCGCGGCCTCCCCGATGGCGACCTTCAGCGTGCCTGGCGCGTCCTGCAGAGTGGCCGCCTGGTTGAAGAGGAGGGCGTCGGTGGAGGTGTACAAGCATCCAAGCCCGTCTGCTGTCCAACCGCTCCACCACCTCCGTCCTCTCCCCACCTCCTCCTCCCTCCTCCCCGTCCTCCCCCTCCTCCCTCCTTCCCTCCCCTCCGTCCGTCCCTCCCTCCTTTCCGCTCTCATCCCCTCCTCCTCCTCCTTTTCCTCCCCTCTTTCCTCCTCCTCCTCCTCCTCCTCCTCCTCCTCCTCCTCCTCCTCCTCCTTCCTCCTCCTCCTCCTCCTCCTCACTCCTCCTCCTCCTCCTCCTCCTCCTCCTCCTCCTCCCTCCTCCTCCTTCCTCCTCCTCCTCCTCATCCTCCTCCTCCTCCTCCTCCTCCTCTTCCCCTCCTCCTCCTCCTCCTCCTCCTCCTCCTCCTCCCTCCTCCTCCTCCTCCTCCTCCTCCTCCTCCAGCCTGAATCAAGCCGTCTCGATCCGCAAGCCGGAATGTAGATGGGTCCCCTCCTCACCAAGTTAAACCCACGAATCGGCTCTCGATGCGGGCCCTGCTGGAGGCCTCACAAAGGGGGTCCGAGTAGATGGGGTCGGAGGATCGCGCCGCATCATCAATACTGAAAGAGCCCTGGGACACACAAATAAACAGACACAAATAACAGGATCCCCCATATTTTCCCATATTTTCTGGGTTTGTGTCTCCCCCCCAATTCCCATATTTTCCCAGATTTTCTGGGGAATCAGTGATTCATTCTCTCAGAAGGCGCGAGGGCTTCTAGAAGAAGTCCCGCCGCCTTCTGAGAAGGCCTCCTCCCTCTCAACTCCCCCCCCTCGCTCGCCGCCGAGACGAGGACGACGACGTGGAAGACGACGACCGCGAGGCCCACGAGGACGACGACGACGACCGCGGCGCCCACGACGACCGCGGCGCCTACGACGACGACGACGACGACGACGACGACGACGACGACGACGACGACGACGACGACGACGACGACGACGACGACCGCGAGGCGACGAGGACGACGACCCCCGCGCCTTGCAGAGGCCGGGCGCCCCCCTCGAAGCCTACGCGCCGTAGGGGCTGCCGGCGTCCTGCGCGGGGGCCCGGCGCGGCCCCGCGCCCGGGGGTTGAGCAGGGTCCGACCGTCCTGGCATTCCCATAGTCCTACCACGAAGTGTTCTCAGAACCCAAAGGTGAACAACAACCATGTTCTTAGAACATGAACCCGATGCGTTAAAACAAGACAGACTCCGCCAGAAATGTTCTGAGAACATTTCGTGGAAAGCACAGGAGGTTCTTAGAACATTGTTTGGTAGGGCTATAGGCGAGCCAGGACGCTTCGCCACTGCTTGACAGGGGACCGCCCGGCACCGGCAGCAGACCACCACGGCGCTCACGCCGGCGGAGGACGACCGCGGCGTCGGGCGGCCGCGGCAGCGGCGGCGGCGCCCTCGTCCGCGAGGAGGGGGGCGACGGCGACGACCACGGCGCCCACGCCGGCACGGGCGCTGCTCGGGGGAGGGCGGAAGAGGGCCGAGGGCGAGGGGGGAGGATGTTCTTCTCCTCCTTCTCCTCCTCCTCCTCTGCCTCCCCCTGCGCTCCCTCCTTCTCCGTCCCGCCTCCCTCCTCCCTCCTCCTCGCCGCCCCCCCTCTCCACCCTTCTCTCGCCAGTGCCCCGTCTCCCGCGTCGCGAAAGAATCACGGCGCGAGGTTTTGCAATTTTCGGGGCTCTGCGGGGGCCCTTTAGGCAGCGCGCAGGGGGGGGGGAAGGTGGAGGGGGGAAGGCTCCTTAGAAGGAGGCCTTCCCCACACAGTCATTGACCTGACCTAAGGAACGATACATAAGAAACGAAGGCCTTTTTTACCCAAGGGAAAAGTAACGCATCAGGAGCGGTACGCAATACATAACACATCAGGAACGAAAAACAACGCATGCAAGCCTACGGAACGACCGAGCCCCTTTTGAAAACCAAGTGTCCCTTATTCAAGCCGCTCACTGTACCCCCACGTGCCCCACTCCGCGCGTGACCGACCCCTACCGCGCCCCAGGGCCGTCAGAGAAACACTCGGGACGAAGAGCAGGTCCTGTGGGTGGGTTCCGGACCTCCCTGGGGATCAGCGGTACGGGAGGATCACGACGTCGGAGCACTGGGCTGGGAGCAGGGCTGAGGAGGGCGGAGAAGGCCGCAGATGAACTGGAGGCGGGGTCTGCGCTGCTGTTAATGCTGCTGCTGCTGCTGCTGCTGCTGCTGCTCCTCCCCCTCCTCAACCTCACGCGCACTCTGTGGGCATCAAGGTCGATGGTCGACGCTGCCCTCGCCCCTCCTCGTCCTCCTCCTCCTCCATCTTTCATCCTCATACATAACTAGAACCGCGTGCGCCTCGCGCGCGCTCAGGTTCTACTCGCGCTCGAGGATCTGCCATCGCAGGTCGCCGCCGGGTAATGCCAGGCTGAATATTGGAGTTCCCTTGAGGTTGGTCGGGTATTCTGCCGATGCTTGACGTGGCCTTCCCAACTAGTTCCGTGACTACTCTCGCCTCTCCTCCTCCTCCTCCTCCTGCTCTTCCTCGTCCTCCTCCTCCTCCTCCTCCTCCTCCTCCTCCTCCTCCTCCTCCTCCTCCTCCTCCTCCCGCCTCGGTTACACCCTCCGGATCAGGGCGGTTACACCCTCTGGAGCAGGGCGGCGCGTCTCGGTTGCACGCCTCTGGGGCTGGGTTGGGCAGTTCTAGACAATGCTATGGACAAATCCAGAGGATTGTGGAATGATCTGGAAGGCTCTAGACTCGTCGAGAAAGCATCTCTGCGCCCTCGGAGGCTCTCGAGACTCTAGCGCTCTAGCATCCTCTACGCGGGCTCTCAAAGGGATCTAGGAGCGTTTGAATGCTCATGGGCTCGTTCGATGGCTATAGAGAGTTAGAAGGTTGAGAAATCATTCTAGGAGGTGCCAGCGGCTCCAAAGGATTTTCCGGAGTGTTCTGGAAGGCTCTAGAATGAGTATTCCGAATGCTCTAATAGGTTCTAGAGTGCTCTGTAGGGGGGCTCTAGCAAGCTGCAGAACAATCAGGAAGGCTCGGATATCATGGAGTCCCCTAGCGAGCACGACCATAGGTTCGATAATCTAGAAGGATCAGGGCAGCTCTAGAGGGCTTTCAGGATGATCCGCGAGGCTCTAGAGGATTGCAAAATGCACCAGCACGCCCTGGACGGATCTAGAGGGCACTCGAGTGCCCCCGAGGGCTCTAGGTGATTCCCAAGGCTCTCCAATCTTCCATAGAGGGTTCTACATATGTATATATATATATATATATATATATATATATATATATGGTTCTAGGAGTCGTGAGACATGCTTTCGGGGGGTGGGCACCAGGAGGCGTTTGTGCCGACCAGCCATAACTGGGGGAGCTGTGGTCCTTACCCCCCTGGGGGAACCCATCGCATCGACGATCTCTCGAGAGGGGGGGGTGAGGACCTCAGCTCCCACAGCTGTGGCTGGCCTGTTGTGGCTCGTGGGTGGTCTATAGAAGCCTGGCGAGGGCCCTATAAGACCGCCCCAGAAGGGCTCCCGGTGGCCGGGACAGCGGGCTGGTGCGCGCAACGAGGGCGCCGGCGGAGGCCCTGGAAGACACTCCGCCGGGTCGGCGAAGGAGCTGGAGCGCTCCAGCACGTGACTACGTACCTACCAGACCGCCCCAACCCAACCCGAAGACCCGAATTTCGGGTTGGGGGGGTAAGGGTTCCACGTGTGTTTTTGTCGATGTTTCCCGCCCCCCCCAACTGGAGATCGACTGTAAATTTGAGCCTTCGGGTTGGGTTGGGGTGGTTTGGTGGATGGTGAACACGCTTCCTGAGATACTGCGGCGGGGCTCCAGTGCTCCAGCCGATGGCACCATTAGGGCCCCCCCCCAAGATAGGGTTGCGGATGCCACGACAATGGACACCCTAACAGTCCTATCATCGAGTTAAACATGTGTTTGAAGTGTTGGAACAATGTCCTGAACATATCAATACCATATTTCCTGTTCATGTTACAGCAGTTTTAACACGTGTTTTAGACATCTGGAAATTGTTTAACAACATGCTTCCTCTCCATTGATCGTCTTCCACAAGTGTAGGGCCCTTGGGAGCCCGAGGGCGCTCTGGAGGGCCCCGGTGATCTCGGGGGAGCGCCAGGGCGGGCTCCACGAGGCTTGGGAGCTCTGCGGCACCACTTTGGTGGGGGCAGCTCCACTGTGAGGCCTCTCTGAGGTGGGCCCTCCGAGAAAAACGCCTCCCTGCGAGGGGCCTCCGGAACTTAGGAGGCAACTACTGGGAGGTCTTCGTCGGAAGGACTAAAGAGGATCAAGCCCCATTGGGGGGCAGTTGTTACGGATCGACGTGTCACTGTTAGGGGTTCTGTCCACCCCCGATCCTTTTGGACGCCCGACATGGGCACGGAAGCAACGGGCACAGTGCCCAACGGCAAATGTCGTCCCGAGCCAACAGCGGCCGCTGCTCGGCAGGCGGCCTCCCGTCTCGAATATGGCCACGATCCGCGGCGGCGCCGGCGGCGAGTCCTGCTCAGAAGGAATGCGAAGTGCTGCCGGCCTCTGTACCCAGTCTTTCCGTACCCACTGAAGGGGCCCTGGGACATACAAATAAATACACAAAAATAAA
>CAUYUJ010007581.1:0-2500 GCA_963575745.1 Prorocentrum cordatum | reverse complement strand
CCCCTTCAGTGTTTAGAGTTGATTATCGTCGCCCTATACAAAATTCAAATTGGGCGGCGAGCGCTGAGGCCGAACTTCATTATCACCTCGAAACGCTATGTTGAGATAGCAACATCAAGCGATGTTGATATAGCAACATCAAGCGAAGCGATCACACTTTTTCAGGATGTGTCAAGCGAAACCAATAATTTTGGGAGGCAGACTCAAACGAAACGAGCAATGTTCTTATTATTATTATACTTTCCTCTTCTTCTTTTATATTTCTATCTGTCCTCACGCTCGCCTGAACTTTTTTATCCCTGGGGTTGATTATCCATGGAAAATGAAGCACATGAGCTACCCTACACGAGCACTTTAAAAAATCAATTAGCCCGGCGAAGGACCCAACCATATGCAGTTGAGAGTACCGCAATTGTGAATATCTTCTTCGGTGGCGCTCCCTATGGGGCCACGAGCCGTATGAGGGGTGTGCCGAAATGCGTGGCAGTGTACACAACACGAACGAAGACGATAGGTCCGAATATGAAAGCTTGAGCGCGTGCGAGTCGGATCGCGAGCGAGTCTGATTATGAATGAATCTGCGCGCGATTGATTCTATTCGCATGAATGCGTGCATGGATACGCCCAGTGTAAATGTATGTATACGACTGTGAACAGTTTGGGTCTGCGTGACTCTCGGTACTCGTGACTCTGAGCGTCGCCTCTGCAGGGGGCTTCCCTGGGAACCCCGACGGCAGCGCCCGCGCGCCGCGACGCCCATGTCGGCACGCCACACACCTGGTGTGCGGGACGCATGCGGACGGCAGCACTGGGGCCTTCGGTGGAGCTCCCTGTGGGGCCACGAAACGTGTGAGGGGTGTGCCGAAATGGGTGTGCGGGACGCATGCGGACGGCAGCATGGGGCCTTCGGTGGAGCTCCATGTGGGGCCACGAAACGTGTGAGGGGTGTGCCGAAATGGGTGTGCGGGACGCATGCGGACGGCAGCACTGGGGCCTTCGGTGGAGCTCCCTATGGGGCCACGAAACGTGTGAGGGGTGTGCCGAAATGGGTGTGCGGGACGCATGCGGACGGCAGCACTGGGGCCTTCGGTGGAGCTCCCTGTGGGGCCACGAAACGTGTGAGGGGTGTGCCGAAATGGGTGTGCGGGACGCATGCGGACGGCAGCCATGGGGCCTTCGGTGGAGCTCCCTATGGGGCCACGAAACGTGTGAGGGGTGTGCCGAAATGGGTGTGCGGGACGCATGCGGACGGCAGCACTGGGGCCTTCGGTGGAGCTCCCTGTGGGGCCACGAAACGTGTGAGGGGTGTGCCGAAATGGGTGTGCGGGACGCATGCGGACGGCAGCACTGGGGCCTTCGGTGGAGCTCCCTGTGGGGCCACGAAACGTGTGAGGGGTGTGCCGAAATGGGTGTGCGGGACGCATGCGGACGGCAGCCATGGGGCCTTCGGTGGAGCTCCCTATGGGGCCACGAAACGTGTGAGGGGTGTGCCGAAATGGGTGTGCGGGACGCATGCGGACGGCAGCACTGGGGCCTTCGGTGGAGCTCCCTGTGGGGCCACGAAACGTGTGAGGGGTGTGCCGAAATGGGTGTGCGGGACGCATGCGGACGGCAGCCATGGGGCCTTCGGTGGAGCTCCCTATGGGGCCACGAAACGTGTGAGGGGTGTGGCCGAAATGGGTGTGCGGACGCATTGCGGACAGAGAGCACTGGGCCTTCGTGGAGCTGCTGTGGTGCCACGAAACGTGTGAGAGTGTGCCGAAATGGGTTGTGGCGGGACGCATGGCGGAACGCAGCCATATGGGGCCTTCGGTGGAGCCCCTATGGGGCCACGAAACGTGTGAGGGGTGTGCCGAAATGGGTGCGCGGGACGCATGCGGACGGCAGCACTGGTGCCTTCGGTGGAGCTCCCTGTGGGGCCACGAAACGTGTGAGGGGTGTGCCGAAATGGGTGTGCGGGACGCGTGCGGACGGCAGCCATGGGGCCTTCGGTGGAGCTCCCTATGGGGCCACGAAACGTGTGAGGGGTGTGCCGAAATGGGTGTGCGGGACGCATGCGGACGGCAGCACTGGGGCCTTCGGTGGAGCTCCCTGTGGGGCCACGAAACGTGAGAGGGGTGTGCCGAAATGGGTGTGCGGGACGCATGCGGACGGCAGCCATGGGCCTTCGGTGGAGCTCCCTGTGGGGCCACGAAACGTGTGAAGGGTGTGCCGAAATGGGTGTGCGGGACGCATGCGGACGGCAGCGCTGGGGCCTTCGGTGGAGCTCCCTGTGGGGCCACGAAACGTGTGAGGGTTGCCGAAATGGGTGTGCGGACGCATGCATTGCGGACGGCAGCCATGGGCCTTCGGTGGAGCTCCCTATGGGGCCACGAAAACGTGGAGGGGTGGGTGCCGACATGTGTGGTGCGGGACCATGCGGACGCAGCACTGGGGCCCTGGGGCCATCGGTGGAGCCTCCCTGTGGGGCCACGAAACGTGTGAGGGAGTGCGAAATGGG
>CAUYUJ010007580.1:495430-515279 GCA_963575745.1 Prorocentrum cordatum | reverse complement strand
GCTGCATGTAGAGGCGTGCTGGCAGAGCTTTGTGAGAGGTTGGGTATCCTCCTGAGGTTATCGAGTTCGCCGTCCGAGTTTGAGGGGCGTCTCGCCAGTCAAGGGAGGCCCAAGAGAGGGAATCCGAAGTGAGCGTTGAAGCTCTTCGTGAAACTTGCGGCCCGAGATCGCCAGCAAGGCCGCAGAGGTTTCGAAGACGCTCCCAGAAGACTCCAGGTGAGCTCGGAAAGGTGACGAAGAAACGCCCGAGAGGCTGCCCAAGAGACACCAAGATGGTCCCCAAGAAAATCGCCCGCACATGATATAGGACTGCGGCGAGGGGGCGGACGTGGCCGAGCGCCAATAGATAGAAGCCGCGCGCAGAGCGTGCACACTTCGCATTTCCCGGTGGCACGATGCAAGAAGAAGCCGGCATTCGGGTCGCGGCGGATTTCCAGAGTGTTGAAATTGGATGCCTCGCCAAGCGTTGACGTTGACACGCGGCGGCAAGGGGTCCGCGGAGATGCAGCGTCCACTATCCAATGGAAATTTCCCGGCTCCCCACACCCCCGCCCCCTGGGGATTCCGGGCGAGGCGTGCTGCTGAGGGTGCCTGCCTTGAGTCCGACGCGGATGTGCGCGCGGGGGGCGGCGCCGGCGGCGACGCTCGCGCCGCTGCGGCTGCGTGCCGTCGCGGCGGGCGAGTCGCGCGGTCCAACGCGTCCACCACGAGAAGATTATACCAGTGGCAGACCAGGAGCAAGAACACATTAAAAGTAGCTGGCGCCATTTTCTGGACGATGGGGCAGAGGCCGTCCAGCCGCGAGAAGAACTGCTCGCTCGTCTGCGCGTTGACGCCGGCGAGCGCGGGGCGACTGTCCCGCTGAACCTCTGGCATGTACAAGCGGTGGTCTGGGTCCGCGCACGCGCGGTGGTTCGCGACATGCAACGCGTCGAGGACGCACTTCTGGAGAGGGACCTGCGCCGCGGCGGCCGTCCGGGAGGGCCGCTTCACGTGGCGCGCGAAGCGGGCCAGCGCGCAGGCATTGTCATACAAGACATACTCGACAGTTCTCTGGCTCATCACCGATGACAACATCGCGTGCACCTGCGCGAGCGACTCGCCGCCGGCCAGCGGGGAGAGGTCGCAGGCTCTGCCACAAGGGAGTGTGCAGACCAGGAGCCCACCATAGCGTCGCCTCGGCACGCTGGCCGCCTTGTCGACATTGCACGGGTTCACGTCGCCAGGGAGCAAGTCGAGCTCAGATGTCGCGGCGTCGCCGCCATCGGGAGGATCCACTCCATCGTCGCATCGCCCATGGGAACTCGCCTGCTCAGGCTCCGCGTGCCCTCGGCGGCGCTCGCGCCGCGCCGTCACCTCGGCCGCCCACTCCTCGTATGCCTGCACTGCGGGCTCGGGCAGGTTCGAGCGTGGCAGCCACCGCGAGCTACCGTCGCACTTGTACTCTCGCACGCCGTCCTGGTCGCGATGGCGCAGCGCGCGCGCGGCGTGACCTGCGCCCGGGGCGGCGCCCACGTAGTGCGTCTTGCAATAAGACGAGTGGCCAAGTGGTGGCTCTTCGCATCCGAAGCAGACCGCGGACTGGATGGGCGCGAAGAACACGCGGCCGGCCTCCCGGCGGTTGCAGACGGGGCAGGCGATGCCGTATTTCGCGTCCAACGTGACCGCGGGCACGCGGCACAGCTCGCAAGAGTGGTCGCGCGAATGCGTCTGTTGGAAGCAGGCGCGAAGCTCTGGGAGGACGCCCAAGTAGACTCCTCGCAGTTCGGAAGCGTTGTGCGTGCAATCCAGGGGCCACTGGTGGCGCTGCGCCGCGGCGCCGTCAGAACGCCAAAAGATGGACATAATCTTAAAGGACATCCACGCGTACTCGAAGCGCTTGTGGTCGTTGGTGCCCCGGGCGCAGTCCCCGAAGAGATCGGCGAAAATGTCGGCGAGAGCGTTGAGGCCAGCCTGGCTGCGGACAATGTGGCCCCCGACCATCCAGAGAGCCTTAGTCTGGATGAACAGCTTGGAATTGGCGCGCGGCGTCGCCGCGACCTGGAAAAAGTCCCGGTCCTCTGGCGACGCGACGCTTCTGCCAGAAGTGCATTTCAATGACCCGAAAGACCATGCCCCGGAGAAAGAGGTCGCGCAGGTGCAGCAGCGCGCTGTCCGGAACCACGCGTCGCACCACCCGTGCTCGTAGAAGTACGCCTTCGCTGATCGAGGCTCCTGCGGGTCCAGCACCGACGAGCACTCTGGGCAGACGGACAACGCAGGTTCCACCAGCACGCCTTCTGGCAGTGAGGCGCCAACCACGTGCGGCGCGCCTCCGAGGAGGTGGGGCAGCCGGGTTTCAAGGTTGCTGAAGACGTCGGCGAGGATATGCTCGGCCACGCACCCGTGGCCGGCGCCCTCCAACAGCCGGCGCGCGTACGAGCAGCGGCTAGCCGGGTGGCTCAGGACATGCGCTCGCGCCAGCACGCCGAGATGCCTCGGGCGGAGCGGCCCCAACCACGCGGCGAGCGCCGCGTCATCGCCGACTGCGCCGCCAGGTCCAGCGGCGGCCGCCATGGCGGGCGCGCGCGCGCCGGGCGCATGCATAGTTGAGCCCGGCGACAAAGGGGCAAGGAACGACGCAGGGAGACAAGCGAAATTCATCGATGCAAAAAGACGCGCGGGAAATGTGAACAATCGCTTCTTCACACAAGCAGTCGAGACCATGCCCGCCGAAGCTCTTGCCTTGTGCGGGCGGAATGCGGGGAACGAAGCCTGCGCGAGCAGAGCGGGCGCGCCGGCGCAGTTGGCCGCAGGGCGAATGATGGCGAGGGCGCGCGCGCGCGGCCTAGTCTACCACTGCTGGAGAGTGGTCACCGCCTCCTGCGCTGCCTCCGAGGTCCAGGCGCTGCGCGCCAGAGCGGGGGCCGTCTGCGGGCGGCTTGCGTCCGCGACCTCCGCCGTCGGCGCGGCGTGCTGGCCGGGCTCCATGCCCAAAGCGTTCAGCGCGGCCTCGAATTCCTGGCGGTGCGCGTCGGAGGCGAGGGCGGAGCGCTTCACGACGTGCATCTTCTTGGCGCCGTGCGGGTTTGTGGACGTGGCGGCGCGCCCGAGCTGCAGCGCTTTCACGAGAGCCATGCACCGCCAGGCGGCGGTTAACTTCTCGTCATTGCTGGCGGCGGGCAAGTTGTCACGGATCTCGCTGTGCGCCTTCAGGTTCGTCGACTCTAGCCAGATAGTCTGCATCTTCAGCATGGCGATGACAAAGGCCTTGGTGAAGGCGCGCTGGTCCATGGGGATCTCCCGACGCAGCGTGACAGCGAGAGCGACAAGGTGACGCGGATCTTTTCAGCATGCCCGCGGCCCGGGGCCGAGACCCCCCGCCGGCTGGGGCATCGCGCGCCACGTTGGACATCTCCTCGGCGAACTTCTCGGAGAAATCCCCGATCAATTGGGCTGCCTTGATCGCGTTGAGGTCGATGGCTGTGTTCCACGCGTCGAACGCCGTGTCCCCCAGAGCATTCGTCACGTTGGCCCAGTTGAGGGCGTGGCGCAGGTGCTTGCCCTTCAGCTTCCCGTGCTTCTTCGCCTCCTCGTGCTTCACCAGGTGCGCGTCCACTTGCTGCTGCGCGTGCGCGTCGAACATGTCGAAGAACCCGGTCTCAGCCTGACCGCCGTCCGCGCTGGGGAGGTCGTAGTTCCGGAATGGGTAGCCCAAATGATACGTGAAAGAGCCCTCACCGACGTGCTCGATGGCGTGGGCCTTGTAGACGGCGAAGAACTTGTTCACGATGCGCTTCTCCAATTTGTCGGTGCCTTTCTCGTTCTGGAGCTCAGCGCTTGCATCGCGGATCTCACGTGCCCTTTTCATGCTGGGGCGGGCGTATATGTGGCCGATGCGCCCGCGCGCGCCGAGCGGGTCAGGCTGGGGGAACAAGTGCCAAACGTCCTCTACATGAATCGCTCCGAGCACTCCCAGGAACGGGTAGGTCACATCGAAGGAGCGCGTCGAGTTCACAACGTCGCGCTGCCGCGCCACGCGCTCCCAGAGCTGCGTCGCCATGGCTTTGTTGAGTCCGAGTTCTTGCTGAAGTCATTGCAGGAACTGCGCGCCCTCCACGAGGGAGCTACCAGCAGCCGCGCGGCACGCGTCGGAAGACATTTGCAAGCCGATGCCCTCCAACGAGCCGGAGACGTCACGCAGCTTCTGCAAGCGTTCCTTCAGCGCTGCCATGGCCGCTGGATTCGGCAACGCTTGCAAACGCAGCTGCGTCCGCGTGGCCGCGCGGGCCTCGCTGGCCTTGCGCTCCAACGCATGAAGCACGTTGCGCTCCAACGCATGAACGCCGGAGAAGGTTGGACGTGTGGCGCGCGCCGGGATGCAGGAAGAACATCCAGCTCAGCGAGAACACAAAGAAGCTCGCCAACGGAGTGAAGCGAGCGTTGGGCGTCAGAAAGCTCACGAGGCAGAGCTCGCGCGGCGTGGCCCATATCCAGGGGGCGCTCTGCGTTGCCCCGATGCTCTTCCACTCCTCGACGACGGCTGGTGGCGCAAGGGCGGCGAGCTCGGCCTCTGGGAAGGGCGCTGCCTGTTCGAGCTTCTGGAAGAAGGCGTCGATCTGCTCGCTCGACGGCATTGCGGCCGGCGTCGCGGCGGAAGCAGTTGATTCGGCCAGCAGGCGACGCGCCGCCGCGCGCGGGCAGCGCTGGAGAAATGTTTTCGGTGGACAGATATAAGATGAGCAACGGTAGCGCTGGGGCCGAAAACAGCGGACGAGCAGGCGTGGGAGAATATCCCGGGGAAGCGAGCAAAGGCCAACGAAAGCGGTACGACGAAGCAGCACGACGACGGCATTCAGCGGACAAAGCAGCAACAAGGGCATGGCGAATGTCTTGGAGTGTGCGAACCGCGGCAATTCACTATGGAAACCGCGCAAATAGGAACGCACGGCTGTCAAACGGACTGCTCACTTGAGGCGCCGCAGCTTCGCCGGCGGCGTCATGGGAAGTTCTGCGACCCCCTGCGTGAAGCCGATGCGCAATGGCCTCTTGAAGGGGGTGGAGAATGGCCGCGCGCGGACCTGGCTGAGCGAGATCAGCGGGACGTCCCAGTGGAAAGAAGGTCTCGAGGGCGCAGTGTAGTCGTCGTCGAAGGTGAAGCTGCCGTCGCGAAGATCCGCCTCGATGCGATCCAGAATCTCGCTGGGGCCTGGACTTGTCTCAGTTCCGCTTGCAGGCGCGGCGGCGTTGACATCTCAGCTGGCGCCTGCGCAGCCGCGCGCGGGGGCGTCTGTCGTGGGCGCGCCAAGCATGCGCGAATCGTTTCCTGCAAGGACGTCGGCGAACGCACCGGAAATGCCTCAAACTGCAGGCGCGTCGCCAATCTTCCCGGCAAGCAGGTCCGCAGCCAGCGCATCGAGGCGCCCCCCTGGAGACAGCCGCGACGCAGAGGTCTGCGGATGCACGGGGTAGCTGCCTGGACACGGACTAAACCGTGGAAGAGGGGAGTCGGGGGTAGCTGAGGAGAGTTTGAGCCGATGTGTTACGGGCGAAGATAGTTGAGGCGGCGCCCTGCTAAGAGAAGCCGCGTGGGAGTGGGTTCGCGGGGCGAGGCGCAGGGAGATGAATCGCCGCGTCGGTCGCGATCGCGATGCACGCGCGCACGCACGCACACACACACACACACGCACGCGCGCACACACGCACACACACACACGCACACACACACACACACGCACACGCACACACACACACCCAAACACGCAACCGCCCAAACACCCACACGCCCACCACAACACACACACCACGCACACGCAACGCAACACCAACACACCGCCACACGCACACAACACACTACACGCAAACACGCACACGCACCAGCACATACGCACACGCACACGCACACGCACACGCACACGCACACGCACACGCACACGCACACGCACACGCACACACACACACACGCACACACACGCATACACACACACACACACGCACGCACACACACGCACACGCACACGCACACGCACACACGCACACACACACACACGCACGCACACACACACACACGCACACACGCACACACACACACGCACACACACACTGGCACACTCACAGACACCAGCGCGCACGCACCAGCACGCGCACGCGCGAACGCGAACGGGCAGACACACGCGCGCACGCACACGCAAACATGCACGCGCACAATCGAAGTGCATTCTTGGCAAATCTGGGCCGTCTCGGCGGCGTCTGAACGTCGCTACAACAGAGTAATACCACGAGGGCGTCGGTTTCGTTGGAAACGCGGGTGGGCGACGCAAGTAGACTTGAACTAGGATTATCCTCCTCCTCCTCCTCCTCCCCCTTCTCCTCCTCCTCCCCCTCGTTTTCCTCTTCGCGGGGGGCTGATTTTCATAGGCGCGTCGTTCTGGTTTTATTCGGGTGCGTTTTTTGCCGGGCGGACCTGCCGACGTGGGCGGGAAAGGGGGGGGTCCGATGGTGAGAACAATGGGGGGGGGGGGGGGGGGGGGGGGGGTGTGGGGGGGGGGGGGGGGGGGGGGAGGGGGGGGGGGGGGGGGGGGGGGGGGGGGGGGGGGGGGGGGGGGGGGGGGGGGGGGGGGGGGGGGGGGGGGGGGAGGGGGTGGGGGGGGGGATGATGGAGATGGGGTTCCGGATGCGGGTCGGGGGAGTGGCCGGATGCGGGTCGGGGGAGTGGCTCTTGCTAGGGTGTCGGCCTAGTTTCATTTGGGAGCGGCTTCTTCGTGGCAGACGTTTTCTCGCACAGGGGGGAGAGAGGTGCGATGCCGAGGGCGCGCAGGGAATGCAGAGTGGAGTCGGGGGCGATAGAGCGGATGAATACGAGGGCCAGCGGGCGATCCAGGAGCCGACGTCGTCTACAAACTCCTCCTCGCCCAGGCCGGCGTGCGTCAGTTCTGCTTTCTGCGAGTCCAGCCTCGCCTTCTTGGCCGCGGCCTTCGCAGCAGCTTCGTTATCCGCAGCCGTCGCTGCAGCCCGTGCTCTCTTCAGCATGCCCGACCATGCCGCTGGCGAGCGGTGCTCAATTACACCGAGCTTCTCGGCGATAAAGTCGCACTTGGATTCTCCCGGGGTTCAGCCGCGGAATCTGCTGGAGGCGCCCGTGGATTTCTCCGATTGCCGCTCTGCCCGAAGCAACTTGCGCTGTTCGGAGAGATCCATGTGTGCCGCGATGCTTGGAAGAAGCTTGTGCCAAAACGACTACGGATGTTTGAAGGGGGCGCAGGTGGGGCCCCAAGAGGGCCCCGGGAGGGTTCCAAGAGCCCCCCAAGAGGGCCCAACACCTTGTCACGAACAAAGCCCTTTTTCGTGACAAGGTGTCGGGCCCTCTTGGGGGGTCCTTGGAGCCCTGCGGGGGCCCTCTTAGAGCCCTTTTGGGGCTCCAAGAGGGCTCCAAGAGAGCCCCAAGAGGGCTCCAGGAATGTCTGAAGGGGGTGCAGGTGGGGTCCCAAGAGGGCTCCAGGAGGGTTCCAAGAACCCCCCAAGAGGGCCCAACACCTTGTCACGAACCAAACCTTTTTTCGTGACAAGGTGTCGGGCCCTCTTGGGGGGTCCTTGGAGCCCTGTGGGGGCCCTCTTGGAGCCCTTTTGGGGCTCCAAGGGGGTGGGGCTCCAAGGGGGCTCCAAGAGAGCCCCAAGAGGGCTCCAGGAGGGTTCCAAGAGGCCCCCAAGAGGGCCCGACACCTTGTCACGACCAAGGGCCTTGTTCGTGACAAGGTGTTGGGCCCTCTTCAGGGGCTCTTGGAGCCCTTTGACGGCCCTCTTACAGCTCTCTTGGGGCTGCAAGAGGGTTCCAGGAGGGCCCCAAGAGGGTTCCAGGAGGGTTCCAAGAGGCCCCCAAGAGCTCCCCATGAGGGCCCAACACCTCGCCTTCATCCTCGATCTCTTCACGCCCTCATCAGGGCACCTCCTTCCTCCCCGCTACCTCATAACATTTGCCCTGGCTATGCAACTCCCGAATGAAGTAGACCGACGCCTTTATGACAGCCACCATCCCCAACCCGCATCCTGAACCCCATCCACATTCCAAATCGCCCAAGCTCTCATCATCGCACCCTTCCATCCCGTCGACGTCAGCAGAAACCCGCCCAGACAAAAATGCACCCGAATAAAACCAGCACGACGTCTCTATGAAAACCACCACCACCAAGCCGCATCCTGAACCCCATCCGCATCCCAATCCCTTACATGCCCTCATCATCGCACTCCTCATTCACCTCTGGATCGGCACGCCTGCCCTGGAAAAACTGCCCCCGAATAAAACCAGAACAACGTCCCCATGAAAACCAATCCACCGATCCGCATCCTGAATTCTGGCGCCGCCTCATACGCGCTATACCCTCAGCCTCGGACCCTTCCTTCCCATCCAACGTGAGCATGGTTGTCCTGGAAACAAACCAGGCCCGAATAAAACCAGAACGTCGTCCATATATAACCAATTCTTCCCTTTCCGCATCCTCAATCCTAGGCCCGTCCGAGCACCGCCATGCCCTCAGCATGGCAGCCTTTCTTCCCCTGCAACGTCAGCGTGCTTGCCCTGGAAAAAACGCGCCCGAGTAAAACGAGAAGGACGTGCGTATGAAAACGGTCCTCCTCTTCCCCGAACCGCATCCCAATATAATCCCCATCGTGCTCTCATCATCGCACGTCTCCGTTCCCTGCTCGTCAGCGTGTTTGCTTTAAGAAAACCGGTCCGGAATGCAACTGCGCCCCCCAGGGCCAATCATTATCATTCCAGAATAATGAATCCGGGGTCCATATTCCGGGAACAAGATGAGTCCGATCTTCTGGAGATAATGAACCGGGGTCTATATTCCGACATGAAGAACCTGGTGAGGAACCTGGGAAAAGGGGGGAACCAATAATTGATATCATTCCGGGATTACGAAAAGCGGGTTCAGTATTCCCGGGACATTGTAAACCCCGATCAATATTCCTGGAACATTATAAACCCAGGTTAATAGGTTTTCGGGATGAATATCCCCAGAACATTATCAACCAGGGTCTATAATGTTCCAGGGGGAACATGATGAACCCCAATCAGTATCCCCAGAACATCTTAATCCAGGTTCATAATGTTCCGGGGGGAACTTGATGAACCCTAGTCAACTATCCCGGAACATTACCCAGTTAACATTCCCGGAACAGTTTAAACCCAGGTTCATATGTTTTTGGGATGAATATCCCCAGAAAATTAAAAACCAAGGTTTATAATGTTCCGGGGGAAAAATATGAACCACAAACAATATTCCCAGAATATTGTTAACCCAGGTTCATAATGTTCTGGATTAGACATTATGAACCCTGGTCGCGAAACATTGCAAACCCAGGTTAATATCTTTTTGGGATCCATCCTGGCCTCCTCCTCCGCCTCCTCCTCCTCCTCCGCCTCCTCCCTCTACCCCTCCTCTTCCTCCTCCGCCTCCTCCTCCTCCCCCTTTTCCTCCTCATCCCCCTCCTCCTCCTCCTCCTCCTCCTTTTCCTTTTCCTCTTTCTCTTCCTCCTTCTCCTTCTCCCCCTCCTCCTCCTACTCCTCCTCCGCCTCCTCCTCCCCCTCCTCCTCCTCCCCCTCCTCCTCCTCCTTCTTTTCATTTTCCTCTTTCTCTTCCTCCTCCTCCTCCTCCTCTTCCTCCTCCTCCTCCTCCTGCTCCGCCTCCTCCTCCTCCTCCTCCTGCTCCCCCCCGTGCCCCTGCCGCTGCATTGAGCATGGGGCCCCTGGGCCGCCCACGCGCGGCGTGGCGGGGGGGGGGGGGAAGGCGCGGCCCCCAGGCCGCCGACGACCCGACGCCTCGGAAGCACGGGCCACGCCACTGGGGCACTCGGCCCAGAAGACGAGGGCAGGACGAGGATCAAGCTGGATGAGAATACTGAGGAGCCGAACTGTATACACCGACGCTGTGTCTGGCCCCGCACTGAAATTCGCACCCGGGTTAGCTCGGGCGTGTCCACCTACATGGGGATTCTGCGTGAAAAAAATAAAACAATACTTGAAAACTGCGCCCAAACGCTCACAAATACTATAACAATCGTCCCCCTACTATCTTTTTAACTATTTTTGGATATTCCTCCAGTAGAGGAACAGGCCCGATTTAAGACGAGGGCAGGATGATGATCAAGCTGGATGAGAATTCTGAGGGGCCGAACTGTATGCACCGACGCTGTGTCTGGCCCCGCACTGACATTGGCACTAGAAAGCGGGTCCTGGTGTATGCGGGATCCTGGTGTATACATGTTTCGCTGTTTCCCTGCACCACCCCGACGTCGTTCCCGACCATCCAAAAGTCCTGGGGGTGAAAAACAGCCAGCCACTAGTAACGTATATGCCATATGCTCCAGTTTCCAAAATACGACAGGAGCTCGACCACGAGAAACCTTGCGCAAGAAACCCAACCCTGGAACCCGAGGACGTTCATGATGCTTGGTGTGGGAACGTCACGCTTTCCACAGCCAGCCATCGAAACCCAAGGGAGCAAGGGGCACCCTGGAGGCCAGCAGGGTGGTTCTTGGCATGGGTTTCCACTGAAGTCGGGGATGGACAGACCTCCCTTTAGTAAAACGTGGTTTAGTGAAAACGACCTGAGGCCCAAACCTGGCGGGCGCAAGCCTGGAAAATAACGGCCGCGGCGCCCTCTCGAGAACCGAAAACGGACAATTCACTAATCGACGTGTCACTGTTGGGGGTTCTGTCCACCCCCGATGAAGTCTCTGAAAGCCGGTGGGCCTAGACGTCGCGGCGGCCGCTCCAGAACGCTCTGGAACGCTCCGGGAGCGCTGCGGAACGCTCTGGGCCGATTTGTCCTCCTCCAAAGCCTGCCAGGCGATCCCCATCCAGGGGACCGTATTTCCAAAGATCCGATATCTTGACTTTTTCGATGCGAGGTCCCCAGAAGTCTCGACCCGTTCCTGGGGACCCGTTTCTCATCCTGAGTCGGTTTGTTCAGTCCAGGGGCCCGGCGAGGGCCCCTCGAGGCCGAAAAATACGAAAAACCTCTGTTTTGATTTTTGTCAATACGTTGGATCTCTGTTTTCTCTTGATTTTTCCTCTGGGTCAATCACCCCCTGACCCCTGGGCCCAACTGTCCATCCCGAGCCGTTCTCTGGAGGTCCCGTGGCCAAGGGAAACTGCCCCCAGGAGATCGGTGAGACGAAGCAAGAGTCTCGGGCGGTTGGCAATGCGGGGGCGAACCAAGTGCCCAAATGGGGGGTGAAGCGTTTGGTAGGACTAAAGGCACGCCAGGACGCTTCGCCACTACTTGATTTCCTCCGCCCCCGCCCGTCACCACCCGTCCGAAGAGTCGGAGCAAGCTCGGACCGGGAGATGTCCTGGGATCTCTGAGATCCGGCGGCTCTGGAGGTACCGGGCGCTGCGGCCGCTCCAGAGCGCGGCGAAACGCTCCGAGAGCGTTCGGGACGCTCCGAGATTATCATTTTATATTTTGAAGAAATCCTGGAACTTGTTCCTTGTCTCTCTCTCTCTCTCCCCCTATATGTATGCTATTTTTCTTAACATCCCGATCCCATGATCTGGGAACGTCGAACAGCAGACGCCTGGCGAGATGCTTGCTGCTGGGGAGGACCAAGGTCCAAAGGTCGGGGGCGTCCTAGAGGGGGGGGCGTCCAAGAGGGGTGATCGAAAGTCATGGACGGAGGCATACTGTGGGTTTCTTAATCAGCGTGGGGGGGGGGCACCCCCCCGACGGGGGTCAACCTCGGCTCGTCGTCGCGCCGCGACGGGGGTCGGAGTGCCTTCGGCGCGCGGTGGCTGCCCGCGACGGGGGTCGATGTGGGGCTGTCGGCAGGGATGACGCCCCCCCGACGCTTATTAAGAAACTCGGAGTGTGAGTGAGTGGACGACGATGGGGCCATGGGACGACGTACTGGAAGGGCAGGACGGGGGCATACCATCTGTCGGCAATGCATGGCCCCACCCATGATGTCCTCTCCGTGATCACCACCCCCTCTCTCGGACGCCCCCAATGAGGGCCCTCGGGTCGCCGGCAAGGTCTGGGGCCCGCCGGATGGTAAACAAAAAGCAAAGTCCTGATACTCACGGGCGCCGCGGGCGGTGCAGGAGCAAGCCAGGGGAGGCAGGACAGGAGGACGAGCAGGAGGGGAGGAGGGGAACGAGGAGGGGGAGGAGCAGGAACGGAGGGAGAGAAGGACGAGACCTTGGGGAAGGAGGGGAGGCAGTCAGGGACGGATGGCCCAGTGGGGATGGGTATCGGTTGGACGATGCTGACTGAGGGCTCCCCGAAGAGCGACGACCACAGAGGCAAGACCTCCAGCGCGCTGACAAAAACAATCACTACAGAATTTCTTCTCCGTTTGCGGCTCCTGGGAGGGAGCCCCCTCGGGACTCCTCGACCGTGAACAGCCGAATCTGGATAAAAAGCTGGCCCTGGGGAAAGGGTCGGGCTGATTCTGGGTGGCCCGTGCTGAAACACAAGCTATAAGCTACACGTCGGATCTCTGGAACCTTCAGCATCGAGCCAGGACTCCCGACCCTCAACAAGTCCTGGGATTGAGAAACAGCCCGCCACTGGCAGTGTGTACGTTCCAGCTTCCGCGAGAGATGTCAACCTTCGACATCCTACCACCTAACTGCCCCCCATCTCCTTGCCCTGTCCCTGCCGTGTGCCCTTAGGAGGAGGAGGAGGAGGAGGAGGAGGAGGAGGAGGAGGAGGAGGAGGAGGAGGGGGAGGAGGAGGAGGAGGAAGAGGAGGAGGAGGAGGAGGAGGAGGACGAGGAGGAGGAAGAGGAGGAGCTCTATCTCTCCGCGCCTGCGCCCGCCCGCTGCCTTGCAGGATCCTCAAGCGGGGGCGTCCAGAAGATCAAAGACATCAGTATTGAGCGGCGCCGCGGGGAGGATGAACAGGAGGATCAGGAGGGGAGGAGGAGGAGGAAGAAGAAGAGGAGGAAGAGGAGAAAAGACGCCGCTCGTCTTTTGCCACGCTCCCGTGAAACGTGGTTTCTCGATTATTGGGGTAAACGTTGGGCAGGGTGCAAGAGCACTGGCAACTGGAAGGAACAAGCGCTCAAATAAATCATAGAGACGAAGCGGCAGGCTGGAGTGGCAGGGTAGGAAGGCCAGAGAGATGCATCAAGAAGGTCAATTGGCGACACCACTCGCGCATCAGATCCCTGGGCCTCGAGTCGCTGCCAGCCGCGAGAGACAAGCACAGATGCACATCCGCCTGAATGCGGGCCTTCTTTTCAGGCAACTGCTCAGAGCTTCGGCACATGCACGTTCGCGCTGCGCTGCTGGCAGTTGCCGATCGTGAAACATGGGCAAGGCGGGACGCCCTCGCTGGAAGCTCCGACTATGAGGTGCGGGCTCAGAGAGTGCGAGTGCGACAGTGAATGAAAAGCAATGGGTGTAAGAGAGAGAACGAGAGAGTGGACGACTGAAACCAGATGAAAACACTGACTACACTTACGTAGTCAAAACCATCTTAGCCAGGAGAGCCTGTGCGTAAGCAGCGGGAGATCTTCTGTGGAGGCGAGGAAACCTTAAATAACCAACGAAAACTGCCTGCACCCTCTCCCTTCGACAACGAACTGGCGAACTCCCCCCTGCTCACTTCGTGGTCTTCGAGTTCCCAGAACTCCATTCCTGAGCATGATGTTGAATGCCTGGAGCCAACTGTAGGCCACTTCGTGGTCTTCGAGTTCCCAGAACTCCATTCCTGGGCATGATTTTGAATGCCCGGAGCCAACTGCAGGCCACTTCGTGTCCTTCGAGTTCCCAGAGCTCCATTCCCGGGCCACATTTTGAATGCTGAGGCAGGCTGATGCTGAGGCTGAGGCAGGCTGAGGCTGAGGCAGGCTGAGGCTGAGGCCGAGGCTGAAGGCAGACTGAGGCTGAGGCTGAAGCAGGCTGAGGCTGAGGCTGAGGCAGGCTGAGGCTGAGGCTGAGGCAGGCTGAGGCTGAGGCTGAGGCTGAGGCCAGGCTGAGGCTGAGGCAGGCTGAGGCTGAGGCAGGAGGCTGAAGGCAGACTGAGGCTGAGGCTGAGGCTGAGGCTGAGGCTGAGGCAGGCTGAGGCTGAGGCAGGCTGAGGCTGAGGCTGAGGCAGGCTGATGCTGAGGCAGGCTGAGGCTGAGGCTGAGGCTGATGCAGGCTGAGGCTGAGGCAGGCAGAGGCTGAGGCCGAGGCTGAAGGCAGACTGAGGCTGAGGCTGAAGCAGGCTGAGGCTGAGGCTGAGGCAGGCTGAGGCTGAGGCTGAGGCAGGCTGATGCTGAGGCAGGCTGAGGCTGAGGCTGAGGCTGATGCAGGCTGAGGCTGAGGCAGGCTGAGGCTGAGGCCGAGGCTGAAGGCATATTGAGGCTGAGGCTGAAGCAGGCTGAGGCTGAGGCAGAGGCTGGCTGAGGTTGAGGCTGAGGCAGGCTGATGCTGAGGCAGGCTGAGGCTGAGGCTGAGGCTGATGCAGGCTGAGGCTGAGGCAGCCTGAGGCTGAGGCCGACGCTGAAGGCAGACTGAGGCTGAGGTTGAAGCAGGCTGAGGCTGAGGCTGAGGCAGGCTGAGGCTGAGGCTGAGGCAGGCTGAGGCTGAGGCAGGCTGAGGCTGAGGCGGAGGCTGATGCAGGCTGAGGCTGAGGCAGGCTGAGGCTGAGGCCGAGGCTGAAGGCAGACTGAGGCTGAGGCTGAAGCAGACTGAGGCTGAGGCTGAGGCAGGCTGAGGCTGAGGCTGAATCAGGCTGATGCTGAGGCAGGCTGAGGCTGAGGCTGAGGCTGATGCAGGCTGAGGCTGAGGCAGGCTGAGGCTGAGGCCGAGGCTGAAGGCAGACTGAGGCCGAGGCTGAAGCAGGCTGAGGCTGAGGCTGAAGCAGGCTGAGGCTGAGGCTGAGGCAGGCTGAGGCTGAGGCTGAGGCACGCTGTTGCTGAGGCAGGCTGAGGCTGAGGCTGAGGCTGATGCAGGCTGAGGCTGAGGCAGGCTGAGGCTGATGCCGAGGCTGAAGGCAGACTGAGGCTGAGGCTGAAGCAGGCTGAGCTGAGGCTGAGGCAGGCTGAGGCTGAGGCTGAGGCAGGCTGATGCTGAGGCAGGCTGAGGCTGAGGCTGAGGCTGATGCAGGCTGAGGCTGAGGCAGGCTGAGGCTGAGGCCGAGGCTGGAGGCAGACTGAGGCTGAGGCTGAAGCAGGCTGAGGCTGAGGCTGAGGCAGGCTGAGGCTGAGGCTGAGGCTGAGGCTGAGGCAGGCTGATGCTGAGGCAGGCTGAGGCTGAGGCTCAGGCTGATGCAGGCTGAGGCTTAGGCAGGCTGAGGCTGAGGCCGAGGCTGAAGGCAGACTGAGGCTGAGGCTGAAGCAGGCTGAGGCTGAGGCTGAGGCAGGCTGAGGCTGAGGCTGAGGCTGAGGCTGAGGCAGGCTGAGGCTGAGGCCGAGGCTGAAGGCAGACTGAGGCTGAGGCTGAAACAGGCTGAGGCTGAGGCTGAGGCAGGCTGAGGCTGAGGCGAGGCTGATGCTGAGGCAGGCTGAGGCTGAGGCTGAGGCTGACAGGCTGAGGACAGGCTGAGGCTGAGGCCGAGGCTGAAGGCAGACTGAGGCTGAGGCTGAAGAAGGCTGAGGCTGAGGCTGAGGCGAGGCTGAGGCTGAGGCTGAGTCTGAGGCTGAGGCAGGCTGAGGCTGAGGCTGTGACTGCGACTGCCGTTGCCACTGCGACTGTCATCGCGAATGCGACTACGACTGCGAGAACAGCAGAATTCTACAACTGGATTCTCATCTGAATCTTAAGGGGAATGCTTCCAAATACGCTCCTACACATCGCTGTTAGGTTGCTTTGCCGGGATTTTTTTTTCACCACGCGACCCCCAGAGGTCCGGACCCATTCCCTGGGACCGGTTTTTCACCCCGAGTCGTTTTTTGACGGTCCCGAGGCTCGGTCAGGGCCCCCGGAGGCCAAAAATAACGGACCCCCCCCCCGTCGTGATTTTTCCATGTCTGCGATCGCCTGAACGACAGGCGACGTCGCTCCCCTGATTCGTATGCGCCTGCCGTCGCCCGCCACACGGCGCGCATCCCCCCGGGCGCACGCACGCACGCACCCCGCACGGCCGCGCGGCGCACGCACCCCGCACGGGTGTCCCCCCCGAGCGGCCCGCCCGGGGGGCGCACCCACTGCGCGGGGGCCCGTCGGCGCCCTGCAGCCGGCCCGCAGCAGGAGGAGGCGCGATAGCCAACGTTTTCTCATTCGGCGTTTGGACATTGGCCTCCTCCTCCCTCCTCCTCCTCCTCCTCCTCCTCCTCCTCCTCCTCCTCCGCCTCCGCCTCCGCCTCCTCTTCCTCTTCCTCCTCCTCCTCCCCTCCTCCTTCTCCAGCGCCTCCCCCGCGTCCTCGTCCTCCTCCGCTTTGTGAACGTTTCCTTCTTCGGCGTTTCGGCATTGGGCGGAAGATGGGGGGGTTTGGCCCCGGACCTCTGCTTAGTGCGACTGTTTGCAGCAGCGCATCCGATGGGGGAGGCTCCACCTGCTCGAGACAGGCGCCAAAAACAGCCAAGATCTACTCCATGGGGGGGGGGAAAGGGGCCCGCGCCGATCGGCAAAACAATGAATTCGCCAGCCCAACGGGCCAAGGGCGTGCTAAGATCTCCGGTAACTGGTTAACAATATTCTAGTTCGCGCGCGCGGGGCCGGCCCTCCGTGTCCACGGACGAAAAGTACCCCGGGACACCCCCGGGACACCCCCGGGACACCCCCCGGACATCCCCGGGACACCCCCGGGACACCCCCAGGACACCCCCGGGACACTCGGATCAGAGATGCCCGATCGGGCAATTTTTCGACACCCCTCACGAGGATCGTGGCCTCCGAGGGGAGGGGCGCAATCGACTACCCCCCCTCCTGACCCAAGAGGTCCCCAAGACTGCCCAAGAGGCCCCCGAGACGCCCAAAGAGCGCTCCAAGACGCCGATGATGACCCCAAGACGACCCAAGAGGCCTCCAAGTGGCCTCCAAGAGACCTCACAAGAGGGCCCGAGAGGCCACAATCATCAATTTGACGATGGTTTTTGAAGGATTTTGGCCTTGTCGCCTTTTCGGCCATCCGATGCTCCAAGACGGCCCAAGAGGCCCCCAAGAGCGCCCCAAGACGGGCCAAGAGGCTTCCAAGAGGGCCCCAAGAGGGCCCCGAGACGGCCCAAGAGGCGCCCAAGACAGCCCAAGAGGGGCCCAAGAGGGGGACCACGAACCGAAAACTCGAGCCTTCCGCCCCAAGAGGGCCCCAGGAGGCCCCGAGAGGCCAGGCCCCCAAGAGGCCCCAAGATGGCCCCAAGGGGCCCCCAAGAGGCCCCATGAGGCCACCAGGAGGCCCAAAAGAGGCCCCAAGAGGCCCCAGAAGTTCAAAAATGCCTCCCAGGCGCCCCCGAACGGCTTCTCAAAAGACCCAAAGAAGCCTCCCAAAGAAGCATCTTGACGACGACCCTGTTTGGCCCCAAGAGCAACACAAGATGCCAACGAGAGGCTTCCTCCTCCGCCCCTTCCCCTTCCTCCTCCTCCTCCTCCTCCTCCTCATCCTCCTACTTATCTTCATCCTCCTCCTCTCCTTCTCATCCTCTCCTCCTCCTCCCCTCCCCTTCCCCATCCTCATCTTCCTCCTCCTCCTCCTCCTCCTCGGCGGTGCCACAATGGTGCCGGGCCCACGGCGAAGCAGTAGCGATCAAGCAACATGGGCCGGCGGAATGAGCGAAGCGATTGAATAAGAAAACTATCACGTAAGGATGCACGGGCCCTGGAAGGCCACTTCAATGCTCTCCGAACGTTGCGCGGCCAACGAGTGTGGGCAGGGATGGGCCGAGGCGGCAAGGATGCAAAGGTAGCCTTGGGAAGGTTGCCCATCCTTACCATGCGGGTCGACTGTCTCCTCGAGCCGGGATCGACCTAAAGGGTCTTTCTCGCGCTCGCTGTGGCTTCGCCTCCACTCGCTCCGCCTCCGGTCCGCCCGTGCCGCAAGACGAGGTCGCAGCGAAGACGGCCCACGAAATCGCCGAAACACTGTTCTGGTCGAGCCCCGACGTACCCAGGGCGTCCCTGGAACGGCCTGGAACGCACGCATGCGTGGACCCGGGGGAACTACTCTCGAGCGGGCGCGCGGGTACGGCTCAGCAACGAATCGCTCAGGGGTCGACCTGCAATAGAGTTTCTCGTTCTCGTCTTGTTTTTGTTCTCCCTCGTTTTGTCTCCAATGTGCCTCTGCCGCAAACGAGATCGAAACGCAGACGGCCCACGAGATCGCCAAAACAGAGTTTGGGTAGGCCCCCTGCTGGAACGGACGCTTGCGTCGGCCTGGGGGGCACTGTCGTCGAGCTGCCGCGCGGGAGCGGTTCGGCGACGAATCCGGCGGCGGAACCAGGTGATCCCCTAAGAAGCTGCTCTGCGGGAGCAAGATGTGGCAACTGCTAGAACCCGACAGCGAGACGCTACTAACGGAAGTAACCCATCAGGCACCATGCAGACCTGCAGTGGGGTCGTACGCCATACGCGGAGAGAAACGGGGAGGCATGGTGGCACGAGCACGCTGGAGCACTTGCCGAGTGAGCCAGCGCAAACAAGACTCTTGCCAAGCGGCAGTCTACATCAACGGACAGGAATAGAATACAGGGAAACGACAGCACCAGTGAAACGAAAGCGCGTCCCGCCTTCACACGCTTCGTGTCCCTTCGCTTCATTATGCGGATTCACGCGTGAACTGATACAAGCATGCCTGTGCACGAGGATTGCATGATCGTACAATATGATCACACCGAACGTAGCACCGCGAGCAATGTTCCTGTCTAGGAAACTGCGCCCTCTTGTCTCTGTTGCAAACATCCGCTGCCAACTCACTCTACGTAGTATATGCCCACGCGAACATCTGCCCCCTGGCGGCACCACCTATCGACGCGACTCCATGTACGGCCAACCCGTATCATCATGATGCGCGGTAAGGATGCGAAGGCCCTTTGAGTTCATGTTCGTTCGCGTCTTTCGAGCGAGGATGGCCAGCAAAAGCCGCCAAGGATGGGCTGAGGAGGCAAGGATGCAAGGGTACCCTCGGGAAGGTCGCCCAGCCTCACCATACGGCGACGCAATCTATACACATCCGCTGCTCCCTGGCCAGGCCCAGCCTGAACCCAGCAGCGGTGTATACGCCACGCCCTCCTGGCTTGGCCAGGAGGGCGTATACACAGCTCCTGGGCCCAAGAAAGGCCCGACCAAGGGGCAGTAGATATGAACACGTCGTTCATTTCTAACCGTGCTCACTTCTACTTGTGCTCGTTTCTAATCGTTCCTGGCCCACTAGTGGCCAGGAAGAGGCCCAGGCCAGAACAATTAGAACTGAGAGGATCTTTGCCCCCCAAAAATCAATGAACTCTCGAAGAAATTAAAATGCACAATGTGTATAGACTTCGTCGCCCGATCACCACGCGGGTTTGCTGCGTACCCCTCTAGCAGCCCTGCCTCCAGGGCCAGGTGCTTCTCTTCCCTCCCCGCGCCTCTGCCCCCTTCCTCGCCGCAGCAGGGGGGCGCCTCGGGCCGAGTCAGCTGAGATCGTCGTCGCCACCGCGCTCCTGGCAGGGGCCCGGGCAGAGAGAAGTCAGGGAGGTCGCAAGGCTGAACCTCAATGGTGTCTTACGTTTTCGTTTTGTGTTCGTCTTCCATCGTTTTGTCATCGATCCGCCTTTCACGCAAAACAGAATCAAAACGAAAACGGCCCACCAAATCGGCAAAACACCGTTTAGGTCCACACCAGGGAAGCCGGAATCTCGCCCTCTGGCGGCGCGCGCAGAAGGGGGGGGGGCAGTTTCCCCCGGGGCCGTAGGCGACCCGAGGAGGAGGAGGAGGAGGAGGAGGAGGAGGAGGAGGGGGAG
>CAUYUJ010007580.1:475929-493429 GCA_963575745.1 Prorocentrum cordatum | reverse complement strand
TATCGCGACGTAGCTCCCGCTCCAGGTCGGTGCTCCCTCACCTTAGCCTCCTCCTCCTCCTCCTCCTCCTCCTCCTCCTCCTCCTCCTCCTCCTCCTCCTCCTCCTCCTCCTCCCCCCATAACAGTACCCTCAGAGGGCGGCGTGTGCCCTTACCTTCTTGCGCCATGAAAGAAATCGAGACGCCAGGTTTCTGGCAGTTCCGGGTTCCCCCTTTTGCCGGACCCCAGGGCCGTCAAAAACAGTTGCTCAGGGTGAGCAGCCCGTCCCCTGGAAGGGATCCAGACGTTGTGAACAAACCACGGCGCCAGATGTCTGGGGCGGCGGGGTGCTTAGAATCCACAGCACATTGACTGGAACACATACATCGCATTTTGCAGATGGCACCTCGCAGATTGCACATCCATAGTGCACGAATTCACGGCTGCGGGCTCACGCTGGCAACCATATTGCACATCTGCGATACATGCATTCAGTGGCTTTCCTGCAGGTGGGTCATCTCTGTAGCTCGGGACACCCTTCCCCGTATCATCCACGCATGTCATCGGAGTTGGGGCAGCGCTGGGGTTCTCTTCGCGCTACACGGCCACGTTGGGCAGGGAGGCTTCTGCCCAGCGAGCCTTGTTCGGCCCGTGCGCGCGCCTCGTCACCGGTGCCTGGGCAGGTGAAATCCAGTCTCCAGCGCCATCATCGTCGTCATTACACTCGTCATCCGCACCATCCGTAATTATCAATTTGGATCAAGGTTTGATCATTGTGCTCGCATCGTATGGAGCTTGTGATCGTATTCCATACCTGTGGGCAGCACTGATTTGCTCAGCTGTCTCACTTGGTGGAAGCCGCCAAAGAACACCCACTCACGCTTTTGCCTTCGGCGCTCTCGGAGGCCACCGCGGCGACGCGGACACTACTACGCACACGGGCATGATCAAGCACAGCCTCGATCACGTGCGGGGCGTGCTGGATGCGGTGCTGGACGCAGCGTGGGATGCGGCCGACACGCTGGTCGGCACTGACGCGACGCCCAACACCACGGCTGGCATCACGAACGCGTCGTACAATCATTGGCAGCGAGCCCGGGTGGGAGTGAGAAGGAGAGGGCTTTCAGTTTCCATTCAGACGGCTCGGAAGTCCTCTCGCCTTCTGAGAAGTGTTCTGAGCCTTCTCCGAAGACGCGGGGGCTTCTGGATACCCCGCCGCCCTCTGAGAAGACCTTCTCCTTCTCACTTTCCCCCCTCGCCCGCCGCCGGAATCAGACGTCGGCCGAGAGGGTGCACACCCTGCATGCCAGCAGCGGCGCCGGCGCGCCGCTCTGGGCCGTGGTGGCCGCGGCGTGCCTCCTCGCCCTCTGCCTGGTGCCCTGCTGCTTCAGATACCTCGGCCCTCGGCGGAGAAAAGCGGCATGGGCATAAACCTTCTGGTGATCATTCTCTTACTCATTGTTTTTGCCGATCGGCCCGGGCCTTCGCACTACCCCCCCATGAAGTAGATCGTGGCCGTGTTTTTTGCGCCTGTTTCGAGCAGGCGGGGCCTCCCCCGTAGGACGCACGGTTGCAAATAGTCACACTGAGCAGAGGTCCGGAGCCAGCCCCACCCCCTCTCTTTGGGCGTTGCGTAATGGGGGAGTCATACATGGGGGGGTGGCGAGGGTGGTCCGAAAAGGTACCCAAACGGTACCTAAACGAGCCCCCTGGGGCTCCAGGGGGGCCCGAAAGGGGCACGAAAGGGGACCGTTTCTGACCCCCCCATTTATGACCCCCCCATTAAGCCACGCCCAATCTCTCCTCCTTCCGGCCAATGTCGAAACGCCGAATGAAGAGAACGTTCCCCTGAGCTCTGGGCGCAGTGCTCGGACCGGCGCTGGGCCCCCCCTCCCTGGCGTGCGCGGAGCGGCCCCTGGGGGCCCCCGGACGAAAAGTACCCCGGCAAGGTCCCGAGAGAAGCCCGGGAGAAGCCACCAGACCACTCCAGGGGAGGGTATTTTTCGACACCCCTCACGAGGATCGTGGCCTCCGAGGGGGGAGCCGCAATCGACTAAGAGAACGTTCCCCTGAGCTCTGGGCGTATAGTTCTCGGATCGGCGCTGGACCCCCCCCTCCCTAGGCGCGCCGGGGCGTGCCAGAGGCAGAAAGAGCCGACCGTACACCTTAGGCGATGCTTAAGAAAACCTAAGTTTTCGGCCAGAGTCTCGATTATTCTTAACGTTTCCATGTAAATCTTCAGATTTGAATAGAGTCTTTGGGTTTTATTCAAGTTCTGAGACCATGAATTTCTTAACCCATGATTTCTTAAGCATTTCGCAGGGTGTAGTCCTGACGCGCCGATCCAGAAATCCGCCCGGACCGTTCCGAAGTTTATGCATCTGCCCTTCTGCTTGGCTTCGCTCGGACGCGTGCTTTTTTTTGGGGGGGGGGCGAGGACCATCGAGGAGCATCCTGGATCATCCTGCGAAAAACACTCGGCGACGTGACGAGCGAGAGGGGGAAGGGAGAAGGAGGAGGCCTCCTCAGAAGGGGGGCGAGACTTCTCAGAAGCCCTCGCGCCTTCTGAGAATTGTTTGTTTTGCTGTCCTCGGGGAAGGCTCCGAACACTTCACAGAAGGCCGGGGGACTTCCGAGCCTTCTGAATGAAGGCCTCCTCCTTCCCACTTTTTTCCCCACCTCGCTCGCCCTCCGAACCACGCGCACGAAGCCGGGCAATGCACGGGCAATGGACGTCCGAGCGATGGCGAGTCCCCAGAGATCCGAGCCCCAGAAGTAAGTCTCGACCCATTCCCCGGGACCCGTTTCTCATTCTGAGTCGTTGTTCGACGGTCTTGGGGCCCGGCGAGGGCCCCTTAAGGCCGAAAATTGCGAAAAGCCTCCATCTTGATTTTTTCTCTGGGTTTGTCTCCCTCCAGGCCTAGCGCTCTCCAGGGAGCCAGCCCCGAAGCCCCGCGCCGCCGCCGCGGGGCGGCCCGGCAGCCTCGGCCACGGCGCCGCGTCGTCGGTGGGCAGCAGCCGCTCCTCCGGGGCCCGGCCAGGGCGCGCTCCCGCCCCGGCGCCAGGCGATGCGCGGAGGGGGAAGACTCCGCAGGGGGAGGAGGAGAGGAGGAGGAGGAGGAGGAGGAGGAGGAGGAGGAGGAGGAGGAGGAGGAGGAGGAGGAGGAGGAGGAGGAGGGGAGGAGGAGGAGGAGGAGAGGAGGAGGAGGAGGAGGAGGAGGAGGAGGAGGAGGAGGAGGAGGAGGAGGAAGGGAGGAGGAGGAGGTAGGAGGAGGAGGAGGAGGTGGAGGAGGAGGAGGAGGAGGAGGAGGAGAGGGAGGAGAGGAGGAGGAGGAGGAGGAGGAGGAGGAGGAGGGGAGGAGGAGGAGGAGGAGGAGGGAGGAGGAGGAGGAGGAGGAGGAGGAGGAGGGGAGGAGGAGGAGGAGGAGGATGAGGAGGAGGAGGAGGAGGAGGAGGAGGAGTGGAGGAGGAGGAAGAAGAAGAAGAGGAGGAGCAGCAGCAGCAGCAGCAGCAGCAGCAGCAGCAGCAGAATGAGGAGGAGGAGGAGGAGGAGGAGGAGGAGGAGGAGGAGGATCGATCCTCATCCCTCCTTCGCCTCGATCTGTCTGCCTTTACCTTTTTGCATCTACCTGCACGTGACATGTACGTGCGCCGCCGGTGACCTCTGGAGAGGTGCTCCAAGGGTCACCTGGCCCTAGTTTGATCACCCTCTCTGCAGGGCCGAACGGCCCTGGGGGGAGGCTACGAACGACGTTGTTTTCAGCCATCAGGAATCAGGACTCAGCAGGAGGAGGAGGAGGAGGAGAAGGAGGAGGAGGAGGAGGAGGCACTGTGGCCCCCACACGCTGTGGCTCTAGATAGGCCTCCCAGGTGGGGTCCGAACAGATGGTGTCGAACCCCATCTCGGAGGCCTCTGTCCAAACGGCGTGGTGACCACATCGCGTGGTGAGACGATGAGGATCGGGGGTCACCGTACGGTTCTCGGACTCGGGCCTTTCTCTGTGGGCGCCTCGGGCAACCTGGGCCTCCGAGGTCATACCGCCCTGTCCGTCACCATACGCTTGTTTGGACCCTCCGAGGACGGGGTCTGTCGCGCCGACGTCCGCGCGTAAAGCTTCCCGCGCAACCTGGAGGCCCGGGCGTGGCACTTCTGCTCTCACGGGGCGCTCTCGCTCCGTGGTACGGGCTCATAGGGGCCGTCGCAGGTCGGTCCGGCTCGGCACGTGCAGCAGAAAGGTGCGGTCCAGGGGCCTGGTCGTGCTTTTCGGGGGAGCGTAAGACCCGGGTTTGCCAGGACTCGGGTTCGCCATTTTTTTTTGACGACCGCGACTCGGATTTTGACGAGTAGGAGTTTCGTGGGATGTCTGCAGCGGTAGGCCTCGTCAAAATGCAGGCTCGGCCTCGTCATTTTTTTGACGACCTCGTCGGGGATTTCCGAGTCCCCCGTACCCGGGTCTTACGTCTCCCCGAGCTTTGCACGGTGTTGCATTTTTCCGCGGCGCCGGACCTCGTCGCAGAGCCGCGCGCGAGCGCCCTCCTCTCCGCGCGGCGTGCCACGCCGGCGGCCCCGCGCGAGCCGCGGCATATGGGGTCGCCACGTCTTCTCGCGCGCAGGGCCCGTGCCCAGACGTGCGACGACGTCCTGAACTGTGCAGCGCGCGGCCCCCGAAGGCCCAACCCTTCCCCTCTCCTCCCCCTCCTCCTCCTCCTCCTCCTCCTCCTCCTCCTCCTCCTCCTCCTCCTCCTCCTCCTCCCCCTCCTCCTCCTCCTCCTCCTCCTCCTCCTCCTCCTCCTCCTCCTCCTCCTCCTCCTCCTCTGTCCCCTGAGCACCCCCCGCGCCCATCCCCTGGGGTCGGTTTTCCAGCCTGAGTCTTGCGATGTTCCAGCCGACCGCAGTCTCGATCACCGGGGAGAAGCTGGAGCACCAAGAAAGTGCATCAGCACGGGGCGGTGTTCACCCGTCGGGCCCTGGGAGGCGATGCTCGGTCGGCACCCCGCCATCGTTATCGGACAGACACTGTTTCGATGCTCTGCGGGGCGCTCGAAATGATTGCGAAGGCCGTACGGCTGGTGCCGCCGACCCCGAAGGGGGACAACGACGAAGACAGCGACGATGCGATGAAAGTATTCAAAAAGTTTCGGACTGGGAGGGAGGAGGAGAGGGGGACGGAGGAGGTGAAGGGGAAGGGAGGAGGAGGAGGAGGAGGAGGAGGAGGAGAGGAGAGGAGAGGAGGAGGAGGAGGAGGAGGGGGAGGGGGGAGGAGGAGGAGGGGGGGAGGGAAGAGGGAAGAGAACTACGCAGGATGCAGCCACCGTGTGGTTTCCAGGCTGTGGTTCTGAAGTGTGGCGGGAGCAGCATGGCCCGAGCCGGTCTTCGTCGGGCCTGGGGGCCCGGCAACGACCCCCTAGAGGCCGAGCGTTGCCGACCTGCCCCCATTCCTCCTCCTCCTCCTCCTCCTCCTCCTCCGACCTCCTCCTCCTTCTCCTCCTCCTCCTCCTCCTCCTCCTCCTCCCTCCTCCTCCTCCTCCTCCGCCCCTCCTCCTCCTCCATGCCGACAATCAATCCGCTCTGCTCCTCCTCCTCCTCCCCAATCATCCGCTCTGTTTCCTCCCATTCCTCCTACTCCTACTACTCCTAGCTCCTCCATTCCCTGCTCCCTCTCCCTTCTGCGCCTCCGCTCCTCCTCCTCCTCCTGCCTCCTCCTCCTCCTCCTCCTCCTCCTCCTCCTCCTCCTCCTCCCACCGATCACTTCCCGCCCTGCTCATCTTCCGCATGCGAGCCCTGTCCGGGCGTATGTCCCCGTCGCCCCGGGAGGAGGCGCGCGCGGCCTCCGCGCGGCTGGGGGCAGGCAGCTCCTCAGGAGGCTCACCTCGGCGGGCTCTCCGGGACCGCAGAATCTTCCCAGACCCCCCTCCTCCTCCTTCTCCTCCTCCCTCCTCCCTACTCTCCTCCTCCTTCTCCCTCCTCCTCCTCCTCCTCCCCTCCCCTCCTCCTCCCCCTCCTCCTCCTCCTCCTCCTCCTCCTCCTCCTCCTCCTCCTCCTCCTCCTCCTCCTCCTCCTCCTCCTCCTCCATCTCCTCCCCCTCCCCAGGCCGTTTTTCGCCCTGGCCTCTGGCAAGACCACTCTGGACGTGGCCTCGCGGGCCCTGGTGAGGGCTGAAGCTGCACTGGCGGTGGAGCAAGGCGTCGTGACGGCCATTGTTGATGTCGAGAAGTGCTTCGACCGCATTTGTTGGCGGAGGCTTATCTCGGCGGCGGCCAAGCACGGATTTCCGCGTCAGCTGCTTTCTTGTGCGCTGAGCATGTATCGTGCGCCTCGCAGACTCGTGTGGCAGCAGGCTACGTCATATGCCGCTACGGTGTCTCAGGGCGTTCTTCCAGGGTGCAAGTTTGCGATGGCTTTTGTGCAGCTACTGATGCTCGCGTCAATGGATGATTTCGTCAGCGCGGTCGGTCTCGGCATTCTTGCTCAGATGGGTTTTTCTTTTTCGTTGGACATCTTCGCTGACGACTTAACCCTGCAGGTGGTGGCCAGACGGACGGATGTGTGCAGGATCGCCACCGATGCGGTGGCTCTGCTCTGTGACACCCTGCAGGATCTCGGCCTCCCCGTGGCGAAGTCAAAGGCTTTCCTCACCGCGTCTGACGACTCCGTAGCCCCCGCTGTGGCTCGTCTTCTGCGGAGATACGGTTTTCAGGCCAGGTCCTGGTTGCAGGTCTTGGGCCTTGAGGTGGCCGCTGGCAAGAGTGTTCGTGCTCGAGTGCTTCGGGGTCGTGTCGGGTGCGTATTGGAGCGGGCAAGGCACTTCAAGAGGCTGAGCCACCTTGGAGCGAAGTTCAGACAGGTTCCCAAAGCAGCAGTCGGCCCTGCTATTACCTACGGCTTGGGCATTTGGGGCGCGGGGCCGCACCTGATCAAGCGTATGACTTCCCTGGCGAAGCTGGGCTGGCATGCCATTCCCTCGGGAGCGTCGCACTGTATTGCATCGAGATTGGAAGGGGGCTTTGAGTCTCAACCTGCGACGTTGGCCATTGTTGGACCTGTTTTCAACTGGGTTTTGTTGATTCAGTCGGGGGATGTTGACCATTTTACGCTGCAGACGGCTTGGCGCTCTCAGTACTGGAAGGTGGCCTCGGTTGACTGGCAGGAGAGCTGGAAGCTAGTGGCTGGCCCAGCTGGTGCTTTTGCGCGGTCTGTGACTTTTTTGGGCTGGACAGTCTCCTCAGCGTTTCGAGTCCGTACTCGTGCTGGTATTACTATGGACTTACGTGAGGTGGCCCCGTCAGGGGTCAAGTGGCTAGCGCTCAAGGACTATGAGATCGTAGGCTGGTACCAATGGGCTGCCAGGCCTGAGGTGATGCCTGAACTTGATGGCCCGTCTCACAAGGACCCCGCTGGTGCATGGTTGAGTCCCATACGTGCGTTGCTTTGCCCTGGTCCCAAAGCCAAGCGTTGGGTATTGGATCCGCTGGCTCGGGCTGCGTTACGCACTGCGGTCGTGGGTGGCCACTTCACGCAGAAGCGCTTGCACCGACACGCTTACGCTCACTGCCCTGAATGCAGGAACTGTCCTGGTGTCGATGGTACCGCCCACCACAGGTATTGGCAATGCCGCGTGTTTGACGGCATTCGGGAGTATGCGGTGTCGGAGGCCACCCTGGACGCGGCAAGGAGGGCACCACCTGGTGACTTGCTCTACTCGCGCGGGCTTTACCCCAACTCCTTTCTTCCTGCCTTGCCGCCCGGGAACGGCTCAGGTGTTTGGTGTTATGATCGTGGAGCTCGGGCCCGTGGACATTTTGTCGTCACGGGCTCGGTGTTCACTGACGGGCCGTGCAGGAAGTTGCTCCACTGGGACGCTGCTGACCGTGCGGGCTGGGGCTTCGTGGTTGTTGGGGATGCTTGTTACTACGGAGCGGTCGTTGGGCCGCTGCCTGGCCATCGCCAGACATCCGCTCGTGGTGAGTTGTTCGCAGTGATTCAGGTGCTGTCCGTCGGTGTGGCCCCGCCCCATATCTTCACGGACTACATGCCTTTGCTTGAGGGGCTGGCGCGTGGCAAGCGCTGGTGCCTAAATCCGAGGCGTGAGAATGTTGATCTTTGGCGTCGCCTATTTCACCAGTTGGAGGATCATGGTGGTTTTTCCATTTCTGGAGACCTGGAGGGTCCGATTCGGTTCTCGTGCGTCAGGGGCCACTCCAGGGAGGACTCATGGCATCGCCGCTGCAACGATCTGGCAGATCAAGCGGCCAAGAGGGGTCGGCAGCTGCACGACCTTCCCCAGGCCATTGTCAAGAGCTACACCGACTCGCTCTGTACGCTCAGATCGGTCGCGACCTGGATTGCAAACTCGTCCAGGATGATTTTCGAAGGCACCGCGGCACCCGACCGCGTGGACGCCCCACGGAGGCGGGACATGGAGCTGCGCGGCCGCTGGGCGCAGCTGACCGCGGCTGGCGCTGCAGGCAGCGGCGCTGTGCGTGGGCGCCGCGGTGCGGGTTCACCCGCAGGCGGGCAGGCCTGCCCTCCTCAGCTCCTGCATCGAGTGAGGTTGAGGGGTAAGAAGTACAGTTGCGATCGTTGCTCCGCTTACGCGGTAACGCCGAAAGGTGCTGCGAGGCTTAGGAAGGGTCTTTGTAGGGTCGCGGAGGCGGCGGCCCTCTGGGGCCTCGAGGGTGTTTCGCCTGAGCCTTCCTCGACTGCGGCCCTTGCTGGGCCGAAGGGCCCTGGCGGGCCGAGCGGGAGCGTCTCGGGCCCCTCTGAGGCTTGCCCTTCCTTGGAGCTTCGAAGCGTCGAAGCCTCAAGTGGACCAGAGAGGTCGCCGCCCATCGCGACCGAGGGTCTTGAGCGGTCCCTGGCCTTTAAGCGGGTGAGGTTTCAGGTGGATGGTGGGGGTGAGGATCAGTTGGATGCTGAGCTGGGGGAGGCGTGTCGGCGCGCCAAAGAGGCACGCTCCCTGGCCCCGCATGAGCCCCCCCCCCCTCCGCCACCCCCCCCCCCCGCTCCTGCCAGGACGGTGAGGGACCGCAGGGCGGGTGGGCCCCTGGAGGGGCCGTGTCCGAAGGCGCCTCGGACGGGGGCGTCGCCCTCCGTGTCTGGCGTTGTCGGGCCTGCGGGCTCTGGCGTGCTTGCGGGGCCCCCGCCCTGCAAGCGCCCTCGGACCTCTGGAGGTCCTGGTGCGCCTTCCTGGGTTGCGCGTGATGCCACCCGCCCTGAGGTCCCTCTCCCCGCTCATGGCCCTGTGGGGCCCTGTAGTGCTAGAGGGCATCATATTAGTCTTGCTGGCGAGACCCTTGCATTCTGCCACCGCTGCGGCGCCAGGGCCCAGCCGTCGGCCCCTCGTTCCCGTTTGTGGGGCCAGTGTGAGGGTTTTGCATCCAGCAAGGACGCCACTTATTTAAAGCGCCTTGAGGCGGGTAAAGATCCCCTTTCGGGCGAGTGGCGGGGCGAGCCCCGCCCCCTCTTCCCCACAGACGATGCCTGCTTTTGGCTTCGTCTGCGGTAGCCTGAGGCTGCGCCTCGGGCTGTCCTCCTTTCTAATCGTCGGGTTGCGCGCCCTCGGCCTTTGTCTTTCTCTTTTTCCCCTCTTTTCTGTCGCTCTGCGCACTCGTTCGGTCTGGTCGTGCCTCCTCCTCCTCCTCCTCCTCCCCCTCCTCCCCCTCCTCCTCCTCCTTCTTCTTCACTTCCTCCTCCCCTCCCTATGTTCCTTACCTCCTCCTTCCGCTCCCTCCTCCTCCCCCTCCCCCTCCCCCTCCCCCTCCTTCTTCTTCTCCTCCTCCTCCTCCTCCCCCTCTCCCTCCCCCTCTCCCTCCTCCTCCCCCTTCGGAGCCCTGCTCGGCGCAGGCTCCGCGACGGCCGCCTCGGGCCCCCGGGGGGCGGCCACCGCCCCCTCGTCGCCGCCCCGCCGCCGAGGCGCAGGGCCCACGCCCGGCCTCCGTCGGCCGTGTCTGCCCCGCGGGCCAGCAAGAGGCCGAAGGCCGCGCCGCCACTCGACCCCTTAACTGCCATATACACCTCCTCTCTAATTACATGCTTCCTTGCTGACAGTCCTCCCCTTTCCACCTCCCCCTTCCACTCCCAGCCTAACCGCCTCCATAATCGAATTCCTCCTCCTACTTCAGTAGGATCCTCCTCACTTCCTCCTCCTCCGACTCCTCCTCGAAGCCACTCCTCCTCATCATCCCTCCTCCTTCTCCACCTCCCTCCTCCTCCTCCTCCTCCCCTCCTCCCGTCCTCCTCCTCCTCCTCCTCTCTACCCCTCCTCCTCCTCCTCCTCCTCCTCCTCCTCCTCCTCCGAAGCTGCGGAGGCCGACGACGGCGCCTCGCGTGCTGGCTCTCCTGCTGCAGGTTGGCCCTCGGGTGATTCCGGGTTTGCCCGGCGCATGTGGTGGGGCACCATTTGGTGTGCTGTCAGAGAGCGCACCAATGGTGCCCCACCACATGGTCGACCGGCTCCCCCTCGGGTAACCGATGCAAGCTGCAGGGTGCGACGCGTATGCGTTGCTGTTGATTGCGAGGGGCGGGCCCAAACCTGGCGCGCTCAGAAGCGAGCGTCATCGCGCGATGCGGGTGGCGACACGATGTTAAGCTCATCCCACAAAAAGATCACCCGCCCCCCTTTGGGCCAGCACCAAAGGTCACTCCAGCGAAGGGTCACTCCTGCGCGTAGTCGATCTCTGGGGGAACACGTGATGTAAAGAGGCCTTGCCGGCGACGAGTGGGCTGACCAGTGGCACGCGGGCCAGGGCCTCCACGGCATCCCCGACGCCGTCGACGAGCGGCTCCGCGCACTCGAAGACACCTGCGCCGCCCTGGGCTCCACACGCACAAAGCTTCGGCAAAGGCAGGGCGAGCTCGTCAAGCCCAGTCAGACTCTGCAGGGCCAGACCCAGCACCTCACGGGTCAGCAGCAAGCTCTGGTGCAGAACAACGACGCGTCCAGCGCCAGCGACCAGGTGCTTCTCTAGCTCCGGGCCTCCATCGCGCCAGCCTGGTCCCCGCTCGAGCCCGGCCCTCGCCACTCCCAGGGGCGGCCGGAGCCCCCACTGACGCGTCCGCCGTGCAGTCGGGAGGCGGCCGCGGGCCGCACGCGGTCGTCCCAAGCCCACCGGGCCCGCCCACCCGCGACCTGTAGCGGAGCTCCCCCAGCCCGCCCACGTGGGCGGGATGCATGCTTGCCACCTCGGCGCGTGTCCCCCCCATTAAGCGCCGCCTCGCTCGCGCCCCCATCCCCCCACACGCCACACGGCCGTCGCGGCGGTTGCACCCCCCCCCACCGCCACCCCAAGTGAGTTTCCAGCGCGAGGGGCTGCAGCGCTGGACATTTCGCCCCCACCCCCGCGCGACGCGGGCTGCCCCGCGTCCACCCTCCCACGCCGACCTCCCCCAGTGGGGTCTGGCACGCTTCTCGTGCCCTGCCCTGTCCCCAGCAGCGGCGGCGCCTCGTCTCCCAAAGGCCCACGGGCCCCCAGTGGCTGCGACGCCCGCGTGACGGGGCCCACGTGCCCGGCGCTGCTGCCAGGCTCGCCGCCCTCCGACGGCGAGCGCCGGCCAAGGGGCTTCAACAGCAGTGGCGTGACGCCCAGGCGCGGTCCGCCCAGCTCCACTTGCTCTGCCCAAGCCCGGGCCGACTGGGCCGCCGCTTCGCGGTCCCATCGCAGCCGCTCGAGGGGCGCTCAGGCGCTGCTCCTCGCGCTCGCCCACGCGAGCGACAGCGTGTCGGGCCCCCTCTCGGGTCCGCAACGTCATCGTCGTGCCTCGCCTTAAGTCGGGCCTGTCCCTCTACAGGGGGGAATATGCAAAACTAGTCCAAAAAGAGTCAGGGGACTATTTTTTGATTATTTTTGGGCATCTGGGGAGTACTTTTGGAGTACTCTTGACCTTTCGTCCAGAGTCCCCCTGTCGGGGGACAGGCCCGACTCAAGCCTGGCCCAGAACTCTTGTGCCCACGCCCCCTGCCACCAGCCCGCCACGCTGGTCTCGGGTGCCGCTCGGCTCCCGCGATGGGGCACCCCGCGGGGGCCCCCGCCCCCCCAGGCGTGGGGGCACCGCCGCCGCGGTGCCGCCCGCCTGCACCCGCTGCTCTCGCCGTGGCCCGCCCGGTCCTGCCGCGCTGCAGCGGGTTTCGAGGCCATGTCCCCGAATCTGTCGTGCTCCCCGATCGCCCGCGCGACGAAGGCCAGACAGTCCGTCACCCCGCCAATTCGCTGCCGCTCCTGCCAACAGGGCCTGGCGCGCTGGCCGCTCGTCCGCCCGGCGCCTGGACAGAACGTGACCGAATCATCGTGTCTCTCTCTCTCTCTCTGTCTCCCTCCTTCCCTCCCTCCCTCGCCTCCTCACTCCTTCCCTTCATCCCCTCCCCTCCCTCTCCTCCCTCCCTCCCTTCACTCCCTTCCCTCCTTCCCTCCCTCCCTCTCTCCCTCCCTCCCTCCTTCCTCCATCCCTCCCTCCTTCCCTCATCTCCTCTTTTTTTCTGGCGCGGAGGGCGAGGGCAGGAAGTTCCTGCTGCATTCGTCTGCTGTGGCCACTGGAGACCGCGCGCGCCCTCCTGCTGATGTCTGGGGTGTCGACTGTTTGCTTCGCGGGGGCCTTCGGGTGAGAGTGGAGGAGGAGGAGGAGGAGGAGGAGGAGGAGGAGGAGGAGGAGGAGGAGGAGGAGGAGGAGGAGGAGGAGGAGGAGGAGGAGGATCAGGATGATTAGGAGGAGGAGGAGGACGAGGAGGAGGAGGAGGAGGATAAGTTGGAGGTGGAGTTGGAGGAGGAGGTGGAGGAGGAGGAGGAGGAGGAGGAGGTTGATCCATACGACGACGATGAGGATGACGACGACGATGAGGATGATGACGACGATGATGATGCTGATGATGATGCTGATGCTGATGCTGATGCTGACGATGATGCTGACGATGATGATGCTGCTGATGATAGTGGTGAAGAAATGATGCTGATGCTGATGATGAGTATGCTGATGCTGATGATGACGATGACGAGGACGACGATGATGCTGATGGTGCTGCTGATGATGTTGACGATGATGATGATGATGATGATGATGATGATGATGATGATGATGATGGTGATGGTGATGGTGATGGTGATGGTGATGGTGATGCTGACGATGATACTGCTGATTATAATAATGCTGATGCAGATGATGCTGATGATGCTGATGATGACGATGATACTGATTGTTACGATGATGCTGCTGCTGATGATGAGGACGATGATGCTGATGATGGGTAGGGGGAGGCGGTGGGGGGAGGGTCAGGATGACTCAAGTGATGAACATGTTAGGGCAGATCTTACATCTAGCGGTTATCATTATACTCCACCTTCTGTGCGTGTGTATCGTACGTACACTTCACCTTCGACAGCGCTCGATGGCAATTATCACTTTCATCTGCTGCTCGCGCTTGAGGGCCCACTGCGCCGTCGGCTCAAAAGTGTGTGTGTGTGTGTGTGTATGTGTGTGTGTGTGTGTGCGTCTGTGTGTGCGCGCGCGTGTGCGGTTGCGTTTGCGTGTGCGTGTGCGTGTGCACGTGCGTTTGAGTGTGCGTGTGCGTACGCGTGTGC
This sequence comes from Prorocentrum cordatum, assembly GCA_963575745.1. NCBI lineage: Eukaryota > Dinophyceae > Prorocentrales > Prorocentraceae > Prorocentrum > Prorocentrum cordatum. The sequence goes on along the minus strand of CAUYUJ010007580.1, from coordinate 479,881 downwards.
GTGTGCGTACGCGTGTGCGTGTGCGTGTGCGTATGCGTATGCGTGTGCGTGTGCATGCGTGCGCGCGCGCGCGTGTGTGTGTGTGTGTGTGTGTGGTCGGAGGAAGAGGAGGACGAGGAGGAGGAGGAGGAGGAGGAGGAGGAGGAGGAGGAGGGGGACGGAGGATGAGGAGGAGGACGAGGAGGAGGAATAGGAGGAGGAATACTAGGAGGAGGAGGTGGAGGTGGAGGAACAAGAGAGGAAAGGGATGATGACGATGATGATGGTGATGATGATGATGAGGAGGGATGAGGATGAGGATGAGGATGAGGATGTGCTGACGATGATGATGATGATGCTGATGATGATGATGCTGATGATGTTGCTGCTGATGATGATGGTGATGGTGATGATGCTGAGGAGATGATATGATTTATGATGATGATGATTGAAGATGATGATGATGATGATAGGGGTGAGATGAGATGTGGATGAAGATGATGTTGATGATGATGATGCTGATGAGAACGCTGATGGGGATGATGAGATGATGAGGATGATGATGTGATGATGATGATGATGATGGTGGTGGTGATGATGATGATGCTGCTGCTGATGATGATGAGGTGATCATGCTGCTGCTGCTGCTGATGCTGTGCGATGATGAGGAGGAGGAGGAGGAGGAGGAGGGAGGAGGAGGAGGAGGAGGAGGAGGAGGAGGAGGAGTGTGGCACGAGGAGGACGGTGATGATGAGGAGGGAGGAGGCAGGAGACAGGAGAGGAGGAGGAGGAGGAGGAGGAGGAGGAGGAGGAGGAGGAGGAAGAGGAGGAGGAGGAGGAAGACACAGACGATGGCGAAGAGGAGGAAAAGTTAGGCCTTGGAGAAATGTTGTTCCAAGAGCTTCTTGGAGGACGATCCAAGCCACCTTAGTGGCGCTCTCTGGGCCCCTGTGGGGCGTCCTGGGGCACTCTTGGGGCACCCTTGGGGCTCGTTTTTGGGGTCTTGGGGCCCTCTGGGGCTCACTAGAAGGGTCTGGGAGGCCTCTCGGCCCTCATGACTCGACAAGAGGGGGGGAAGCAATTGAGGCACCCCCCTCGGAGACTCAAACATTGCGCCTTGGGCCCCTCTGGGGCCGCTCGAGGAGGAGGAGGAGGAGGAGGAGGAGGAGGAGGAGGAGGAGGAGGAGGAGGAGGAGGAGGAGGAGGAGGAGGAGGGCGTCTCTTGGGCGCTCTTGGGGCCGTCTTGGGGCGCTCCTGCGCGCCTCTTGGGGCCCTCTTGGGGCCATCTTGGGGCCACCTCGAGGCTTCAGAAGCCCATCGGAAGCGAAAAAGCGAGAAGGCAAACACACACACACACACATTGATTTTCCTTCCGTTTCAGTCGAAATATTCTGGCCTCTTGGAGGGTGCCTGGGAAGGCTCGAAGGGCACTTGGAACCGTCTTCGGGCTGTCTTGGGGCCTCACTGGAGGTATGTAGGAGGCTATATTGAACCATCGTCGGCTATCTTGAGCCATCTTGGAGGCCGTCTTGGGCTGCCGAGGGCCCTCTTGGAGCCATCTTGGGCCCATCTTGAAACTCTAACTACCTGGTCCCCCCACCCCACCCCTCCCAGGTCCAGAGAAGGGGTATGGGGGAGGGGTAAGCCCCTCCCCCGAGCAGGGGAAGGAGGGAGAGAGAATCCAATACTCGTTCAACCACCCTTGTTCAGGCCTCGGTTCATTGCACGAGTTTGTTTATTGCATGTCGGCTCGGGTGGTGTTTCCGATTTGCCCGGTGACTGTTTGACTTGAGACGCCTGCAGCTCACGCCGCCTTCTTCCAACCTCGAGCTCCCCGCCGCGCATTAGTAAAGCGGTCTCCGTGTGTTATGTGGCCCACATCTCTGTGCGGCCCTGAGGCCGCCAGAAAAAAAAAACACCCACTTCAGTCAAAATGGGCCGGTTTCCGTCTTCTCATATTGAGCTTTTGGTGACAGGTGGTTGTCTTCTTTCCTTGTTGGGAGCCCGTTTCGTTTACAGGATCGTCTGGTGCGTCCATGCTTGGCGGCCGAGCTCGATACTTACAGCGTGCATGCCGATTCGTGGCTTGTGGCGTGTTCTGCGTACTTTGTGCATGTTCAGGCCTTCTCCCCTCGTCTTTTTGTCCTGTCGTCGTCGTCGTCCCCTTCTCTCCCCGATTTCCCCCTCTCACGATGTCAGGTGATGCGAGCGCAGTATTTCACACGGCCGCACGGTATGACATTGAAATGTCGCTCTCTTTCTCATGCGAGCCTAGTGCGGCGATACAGTCCACATCTGCTTTGCCCAAACCTGTCCATCCAGTGAGGGGCTTCTCAGGTTCCCGTTCCTGCCTGGTGGGGGCTCCCCCTGCCTCTCCCCTCCCCCTCCCCCCTCTCCCCGATGTCAGACGATGCGAGCGCACTCTGTCACATGCGAGCCCAGCACGGCGATAAAGTGCTCGGTCTTTCACATGCGATTGCCCGCACCTGTCCATCCAGTCAGGGGCTTTTACCTGCGCCATCTCCCCAGGCTGGCATGCTCATCGGTCCTGCTCGAAGGCCTCGGCTCATGCCACGAGCCTGCCACTGCAGGTCGGCTCGTGGGGTGCCTCGACCCGCCTGGGGAAGACTCTGTCTCGACACGCGACCCGACCGCCTCGCACTCGCCTCCAGCCTGGTGCCAACTCACAGGGTCCCACCCTCCCCGCGCCACGGCCTTTCGGGTTCGGGGTCGTGGGTGAGGAGGAGGAGGAAAAGGAGGAGAAGGAGGAAGAGGAGGAGGAGGGGAGGAGGAGGAAGAGGAGGAGGAGGAGGAGGAGGAGGAGGAGGGGAGGTGGAGGGGGAGGTGGAGGTGGAGGAGGAGGAGAAGGAGCAGGAGGAGGAGGTGCATGGCTCGGAGCCGCATGGCCCTCGGCCGCCCCCTGGCCCCCCCCCTCTCTCTTTCCCCCCCTCCTGCCTCTGCGTGCCGTGCCGCCTCCTCCTCTCCCTCTCGCCCCCCCCCTCCTCGGCCGGCTCCTCCCCCTCTCTCCGCGCCCTGCCCTCCCCTCGGGCGTGTGGTGCCTCTCCCCCTTCCCCCCCCCCAGAGAGCGTTCCCCCCTCCTCCGCCCGTCGGCCCGGGTCCCCGCTGCCTGCCCGGGGCTCCTTCCCCAGACCCCCGACGCCATGACTTTTTGTCAGGACGTCGACCCCCCGAGGTCTCGACCCACTCCCCGGGGGCCGGTTTTTCGCCCTGAGTCGTTTTTTGACGGTCACGAGGGCCGCTAAGGGCCCCCAAAGGCCAAAAATCACGAAAAACCTCCCGTCGTGATTTTTTCATAACTCGAGGGGGTCTGGGCTCCCCTCGGGCGTGTGGTGCCTCCTCCCCCTTCCCCCCCAAAAGCGTTCCCCCCTCCTCCGCCCGTCGGCCCGGGTCCCTGCTGCCTGCCCGGCTCCTCCCCAGACCCCCGACGCCATGACTTTTGTCAGGACGTCGACCCCCTGAGGCCTCGACCCACTCCCCGGGGGCCGGGGTTTTCGTCTGAGTCGTTTTTTGACCGGTCATCGTTTTTCATTCGGCCCCCCCAAAGGACCAAAATCACGAAAAACACCCGCGTGATTTTTTCATAACTCGAGGGGGTCTGGGCTCCCCATCGGGGGTGTGGTTTGCCTCCTTTCCCCCTTCCCCCCCAAAAGCGTTTCACCCCTCCTCCGCCCGTCGGCCCGGGTCCCTGCTGCCTGCCGGCTACTCCCAGAACCCCAGCCGCCATGACTTTTGTCAGGAAGTCGACCACATGAGGCCTGACCCGGGACCGGTTTCTCGTCCGAGTAGTCTTTTGACGGCCCCGCGGGCCGGCAAGGGCCCCCAAAGCCATGACAAAAAAGGAAAACCCCCGTCGTGATTTCTCATAACTCGAGGGGGTCTGGGGGGGTTCCAGAGGCAATGGATGAGGAGGAGGAGGAGGAGGAGGAGGAGGAAGGAGGAGGAGGGAGGAGGA
>CAUYUJ010007580.1:435929-473429 GCA_963575745.1 Prorocentrum cordatum | reverse complement strand
TACAGACCCTGTCTCTCTGCGCCGCTTTTCTGGCCGGACGGATCTGGGAGGGCCCCCGGGGCCCAGGGGACGGGCGAAGCTGCCCGGCTCGAGCAGAAACCAGTCGCCAGGACCTCAGTCACCGGGCGCGTTCCACTGCTCGCAGAGTGCCTACTCGCAAACGCCCGGAACATACATGTCTGCTTCGATGGATGTTTTTCGCAGCTCCCCCGTGGCGGATCCGGTCCATTTTGCGAGTAGCTGCTTTGCGAGGAGGAGGAGGAGGAGGAGGAGGAGGAGGAGGAGGAGGAGGAGGAGGAGGAGGGAGGAGGAGAGGAGGAGGAGGAGGAGGAGGGAGGAGGAGGAGGAAGGAGGAGGAGGAGGAGGAGGAGGAGGGAGGAGGAGAGGAGGAGGAGGAGCCTCGTCAGCCCAGGGGCTGCCGCCGGCCGTGAAGGGGCCCCCGGCCCCCCTCCCTCGGGCCCAGGCCGCGGGCGGCCCTCCCCCCCGCGGGCGCCTCGGGGGGCGCGCGCGCCGCCGGCCCGCCGGGGGGCCTCGGCGGCCCCCGGGGCTGCGCCGCCCCCCCCCACGGGGGGGTCCCGGGTCCCCGCCCGCCTCCCCTGCGAGGAGGGCCTCGGCGCGGCCTGGGCCCGTCCCGGCCAGCGAGGCCCCCTCCTCCCGTGGTTTTCCCCCAGAAAAAGAAGACGCCCAGCTCGAATGCGTGTTGAAGCGGGTCCCGGGTCTTCGTCCCCCTCCCCTGCGAGGAGGGCCTCGGCGCGGCCTGGGTCCGTCCTGGCCGTCGAGGCCCCGCCTCCCGTGGTTTCCCCCAGAAAAAACAACGCTCATCTCGAACGCGTGTTGAAGCGGGCCCTGGGTCTTCGTCCTCTCCCCTGCGAGGAGGGCCTCGGCGCTGCCTGGGCCCGTCCCGGCCGGCGAGGCCCCTCCTCCGGTAAGAGGGCAAAAAGGTGGAACCCGTTCGTCTTCGGCCCCGGGTTCGCCCCCCCCCCCCCCCTCTCCCCCCCCAGTTTCAAAGCTGGCTTCGGCCTCTGGGAGGCCCTGGGGGTTCCACTTTTTTTGTACTCTCACGCCTGTGCTGCCAAATGCTTGAGGCCAACTTTGAAATTGGGGGGAGAGGTGTGTGTGGTGTCAAGGGTTCCACTTTTTTGTCCATCTACGGTCCCGTGGTTTTCGAAAAACAACGCCCATCTCGAAGGCGTGTTGGAGCGGGCCCGAATGGAAAGTTCGGGGCGGTCGACGCGGGGGAGCGCGAGTCGTCTCGGACGAGAACGCCCACATTTGCGAGCCGCGGCCTGCTCGATTAGATTTAAGTCGGGCCTGTCCCTCTACAGGGGGAACATTCAAAAGTAGTTACAAAAAAGTCGGGGGACTATTTTTTGAGTATTCTTTGACAAGTTTTTTTTTCGTCGAAAATCCCCCTGTAGGGGGACAGGCCCGACCTAAGATTAGATGAGCATTGAAGTTTGGGGCGCGGGGTGGCGCTCTTGCGCCATATTGTAGTCGTTGTGCCTGGGCGTTTTTTTTTTTTTATTGAAAACGCTGGTCCAGAAGCGCAGGCCTCGCCCAGGGACTCCCGGGGGCGGCCCTGCGCTTGCGAACCAGAGATATTCGAAGCCTGGCACCAGAATTCCAAGCACGCCTCTGGCCCGTTGGGTCGGCGAGTTTGATGAGTTTGGTTTCTTGCGCTGGGCCCACGGGCCTCCAAGAGAGCCCGGGAGATGCCCACACGGGCTCCGGGACGGCCCCCCGGCAGCCTTTCTTGGTCATGCTGGAAGGTTGGATTCCCAACTGCGCCCCCGCCCAGGGGCCACCCAAAAACTCCCAGAAATCCCGTGAATTGGGGACCTGGGAGCCTTTCGGCAGTCACGAGGACGCTCCACTTCGTGCCAGGGCAGGGCACCTCGTCTACGTGACTGGATTCTTCAGCCAACGAAGCATCGTGCCAGGACCGGAGGGCGGATAGCGCACGCAGTTGCGGATATGAGTCAGGCTTGTGTGTGTGTGGGTTGGACTGAGGGTCGCGGGTGGGTCGCGGGGCGGGTCGCGTGGCGGATTGTGGACGACGGCGCCGGCACAGAGGCGGCGCGAACGGCCAGAACGACAATCCGCACCGCCAGCCCCAACACAGCAACGCACCCAGGGACCGTGCAAGTCAGGAGAGGAAAAAACACACAGACACAATTAATCCTCGATTTTCCAGAAAATATGGGAAAATATGGGAAGTGGGGGGGAAGACAGAAACCCAGAAAATATGGGAAAATATGGGGACTATTTTTATTTGTGTGTATTTATTTGTGTGTCCTGGAGCCCCTTCAGTAAGACCCTTCCGCCTCCTCGCTCTGGCCATGTTGCTTGGCGCAGGGCAGCCCACGTGGAGGGCCCAGCGCGTCGCGCCCCGCGGGTCGCCGCCCCCCCCCCGTCGCAGCGGGCAGCCGCTCGCGCGTGCGAGGACGGCGCGGATGTGCTGCTCCTGGTGCTTCAAGGTGTCGGTCATGATGATCATACTCGGATGGTTCTTCGTCTGGGGGTCCTGCGGGGGGCGGGCAAGGGGAGCGACGCCGTGCAGGTCATGCTGGCTCAGGGGGGGCAGGTCCATGCCACGGGGACGCGTGGAGCTGGACACCTCCCCGCGCAGCAGTGCCATCCAGCGAGGCTTGACCCCCCGTCCAGGTCCAAGGGAGGGGGTAGGAAGGACGGTAGGAGGGAGGGGTACACCCGGGAAGGGGAAGAATGGGGGTTGGACGGGCAACTCGCTAAACCACTCACGCCCTAAAGGGCTGGTGGGATTTCGATGCACGGATCCCTATACGCCCTGGTTGAACGCTCCCCTATCGAGTGGCGCCGCCGCGAAGCTCGAGGTGGTGTGCGCGCGTCCATCCACTCGTACGCATTCGATCTGTTGGCGGGGTTGCGGGGGTGCTCGTGTGAGTTTGCACCATGTCGTGAGAAGGGCACGGTTGTCATCGGACCTTCTGCATCACGGTTACGGACACTAAGGCGGCTTTCGACGCTGACAGGGTTCGCAGCGGTCCATCGTCTCGACGTGCCGACTTCTGTCGGCTGGCAACTTTTTCGCGTGAGGGGAAGTCTGCGGCAGCCGAGTGCTTTGGGAGGCCTCGCTCGCCGTCGGGGTATTTCTTTGTGCGTTTGCACGAGTTTTTTCGGGCCTGCGGCGCCCATGGTGCACGCGTTTGCTCCGTGGCTCCCCCCCCCCCCTGGCTCAGCGGCGGTGGCTACCACTGTGGCTTTGTAGCGCTCAGGGTGGCTGGCATGCGTCGTGCGATTTGTAGGGTGTCTTGGCTAGGGCATGTGTTCTGGACCTCGTGCAAAGGATCTTGCACGCGCTATGAGATGTAGACGTTGATTAGTTCAGCCAGCAGCGACCGAAACTATTCGCCATGTTGGGCCAACGCGCAGGAGAATTCACATTGAGCTGGTTCTGACTTCTTTCGTACGGATCGTGCCATTTGCAGCGTTCCTGAGCGCGGGGTGCCATACGAACGGTGCAACCTTCAGCAACCCACGCGCATGCAGTTATCACGAGCAACGCAACTCTTGCGTTGTGTGAGGCCGTGCGCTCACGAGTTCAAAACATGTTCGGCGGCCAGCTTGCCCTGTCCAGAAGGCTGCACAGTCCCGGTCCAGTTCCACCCCGACCTCTGGTCACTCGAGTCCTATGGGGCGCTTTAGACTGCTCCATGGGGTACTCTCGATTGCTACCCTCCAGGGGCCATACGCTTGCGCGCTCGTTCGAGGGCGTGCGCCAGCAAACGTTTCAGCGCATTGCTCGACGATGCGGGCGATGGACAGATTTTCGCTCAGTTTTTTTTGTGTGCTGGCCTCATGGGGTGCCGACCGCAGCCCAAGGAGCGCTGCTGTTCGGTTGACTGAAGGGAGGAGGAGGAGGAGGAGGAGGAGGAGGAGGAGGAGGAGGAGGAGGAGGAGGAGGAGGAGGAGGAGGAGGAGGAGGAGGAGCGGTGTCCGGCCATGTTCCTCTCCCCTCATGGGGGCCTCCCTTCTCTCGCTCTTCGTGTCCCTCCTCACGTCTCTCGCCCCTTCTCCCCTCGTCTCTCTCCCATCGCCTCTCACGTCTCGCTTTATCGTTTCCTCTCCTCCTCCTCCTGTCCTCTCCTCGCTCCTCTCTTCCCCTCCCCTTTCCTCTGCTCTCCCCTCCTCGTCTTTCCTTTGCTAGTCTCTCTTCCCCTCTCGTCTCCCCTGCCCTCCCTGCCTGGCTCTTCTCTTGGCTCCCCCTGCGCCTCTTCTCCATCCTCCCTTCCCCTCCCCACCCCGTCTCTTCCCATCATCTCCATATCTAAGCTTATTTAATCGCTTCGCTAATTCCGCCGGCCCACATTGTAGCATCGCTGGCACTTGCTTGCGCGCTTGGGGGGGCATTTGGGGGGCCTCCTGGGGCCGCTTGAGGGCCTCTTGGGGGCCTCTAGGGGCCTCTTGGGAGCCTTTCGGGGGCCTCTTGGGCGCTCCTGGGGGCCTCGGGGGCGAGAGGAGGGGTGATCGATTGCGGCTCCCCCGTCGGAAGCCACGAGCCTCGTGAGGGGTGTCGAGAAATTGCACTCCCCTGGAGCTTGCTGGGGGACCTGGCTGGGGATCGCCCGGGGATCGGCCGGGGTACTTTTCGCCCGGGGACCCCCAGGGGCCGCCACGCGCGCGCGAAGTAGAATACTGTTAAACAGTTGCCGGAGATCTGAGCACGCCTCTGGCTCGTTGGGCCAGCGAGTTCTTCTCGTCACTCTTCCCGCCTTCATCTTCTTGCCCTCACCTTCCTCCTCCTCCTCCTCCTCCTCCTCCTCCTCCTCCTCCTCCTCCTCCTCCTCCTCCTCCTCCCCCTCCTCCTCCTCCTCCTCCTCCTCCTCCTCCTCCGCCTCCTCCTCCTCCTCCTCCTCCTCCTCCTCCTCGTCCTCCCCCTCCTCCTCCTCCTCCTCCTCCTCCTCGTCGCCTCCCCTCCTCGACTCCTCCGGGCTCTCCCCAGCCAGTGTCACCGAATAGCGTGGTGGGCACAGGCCCCTGAGCCGGCCGCTGTGGATGCCGATCAGCATGCACAGGGCCTGCCAGACCTGCGACGACGACGTCTTCGGCGGGGCTCTCCCCGCCGCCCTACACTTTTCTGGCCCTCTGTCGCGGCACCGATGGCCTCGGAGAAGAGATGAGACGGGGATGGGGACGATGCAGACCCAGACCCCCTCGAGTTATGAAAAAATCACGACGGGAGGTTTTTCGCCATTTTTGGCCTCTGGGGGCCCTCACCGGCCCTCGGGAGCGTCAAAAAACGACTCAGGACGAAGAACCGGTCCCGGGGAATGGGTCGAGACCTCGGGGGGTCGACGTCATGAAAAAATCATGACGTCGGGGGTCTGGGGAGGCGGAAGCAGGATAGGGGAAAGAAGAGGGGGGGCGGATAGTGAAGGATGGTGAGGATGGTGAGGACGATGAGGGTGAGGATGAGTATGAGGATCAGCATGAGGATGATGCTGATGATGATGATGCTGATGCTGATGATGATGATGATGATGATCATCATGATGATGGTGATGAGGAGGAGGATGAGGATGATGACAATGATGAGGATGCTGATGATGATGCTGCTGATGATGATGATCATGCTGCGGAGGATGATCATGAGGATGAGGATGCGGATGAGGATGAGGATGATGACGGGGATGATGGGGATGATGATGATGCTGATGATGACGATGATGATGATGATGATGATGATGATGATGATGATGATGATGATGATGATGATGATGATGATGCTGGTGTTGATGTTGCTGATGATGGTGGTCATGATGATGATGATGCTGATGCTGAAGCTGCTGCTGCTGCTGATAAAGATGATGATGACGATGATACTGATAGTGATGGGGATGATGAGGGTGAGGATTAGGAGGAGGAGGAGGAGGAGGAGGAGAAGGAGGAGAAGCAGGAGGATGAGGATGAGGATGATGATGAGGACGAGGATAAGGATGAGGATGAGCATGAGGATGAGGGGTGAGGATGGTGATGGTGGGATCATCCTCCTTCTTCTCCTCTCCCTCCTCCTCCTCCTCCTCCTCCTCAACATCTTCCTCAACAGCAGCTACTGAATATGAATACAACGCTCCTCTCTTACCCCGACTGCGTGCTGAAAGTGTCCCGCCCTCTCCTAGTATTGCTGTTTACGAAGGACTTAAATCACTGATGTGTATTATGGCCGTTCCAATCGGAGCGTCTTCAGTGTTTCAAGATGGTGCGCCTGCTGCAGCGTGGTCCTCATTTCAGGATCGGCGCTTTGCTCCCGTCGTTTGGAATGGCGCTCTGGCGCGGGCCACTTTTCTGGATTCGATTCCCTTCTCATCGTTGTCGCTCCCTCAATTCCCGTTCTCCGCTTCCCTGGTCCTTCTGCGCCTTCTGCTCCTGCTGTTGTTTTTCCTCCTCGTCCTCCTCCTTCCCCAGCCTCCTCATCTGCCTCCTGCTCATTTTCCTGCTCATCCGCCACCTCCTCCTCCTCCTTCCTCTCCTCCTCCCCCTCCTCCGCCTCCTCCTTCTCCTCCTGCTCCTCCTCCTCCTCCTCCTCCTTTCCCCAGTGCGCAGAACTTCCTTTTTCTGCTTGCGCATAAAACGATGGTGTCATTTTGGGGTTTCCAGGTCCGCTATGACACTTCTTGGCGGATGCAGGAAATATCAGCGCAATGGGAAGGGATGGGCAGGAGTGGTGAGATGTCAGACCTGGCGCGAGCGAGTCTAGCTTGCCTCTATCACCTCTCCTCTCTATTGTCAACATTTCCACACTATGAACACTAACTTCCCCTCTTCCGTGGAGATGTGCTGAACGTGGGGCGCCCCGCTTTGCGTAGTGTCATTGCACACTGGACTTGTCTGAGTTGTTTCGTTTTGTATTTGCCCAGTTTGAATTTGTCGGTCTTTCCAGAATGGCGCTCCCGCTGCAGCGTGGGCCTCATTTCAGGATCGGCACTTTGCTTCCGTCGTTTGGAATTGCGCCCTCGTTCCAGCTCCGGTCGCTTCTGGATCCGAGTCCTTCCTCATCGTTGTCGCTCCCTCCTTTCCCCTCCTCCGCCTTCCCCTGGCCCTCCTGTTCCTCCCGTTCCTTCCACTCTAACTCCTGCAGCTGCTGTCTGTCCTCATCTGTCCTCGTCGTCGTCGTCGTCGTCGTCGTCGTCGTCGTCGTCGTCACCGTCTTCCTCCTCATCCAGTGTACGCAGCCCATGCCAGCGCTGGCCCAACCCCCCAGCCCCCCCCTGCGGAATTTACTGGCGACGATCTCGTCGCAGCCTGCGGGGACCTCTCCGGCCACGACGAGGGGGCCTCTCTCGGCATGGACGGAGACACGGACAGCGACGGCGCCCCACCGACGGGCCCGGCGAGGCCGCATCATAGAATAGCCCCAGCGCCCCTGCCACCGCCGCACTTCTCCTGGCCAACCCAACGGCACGGACCCCAGACCCCCTCGAGTTGTGAAAAAATCACGACGGGAGGTTTTTCCTAATTTTTGGCCTTTGGGGGCCCTCACCGGGCCTCGGGAGCGTCAAAAAACGACTCAGGACGAAAAACCGGTCCCGGGGAATGGGTCGAGACCTCGGGGGGTCGACGTCATGAAAAAATCATGACGTCGGGGGTTTGGGACTCGATTCGCCAGAGTCTCGGTTCGCCATGGCTTGGTTCGCCGGGGCTTGGTCCGCCGGGGCTTGGTCCGCCGGGGCTCGCCTCGCTGGGGCTCGGTTCGCCCGACGCGATGCGCACAGCTCGGTTCCCCCCAGACCCCCGACGTCATGATTTTTTGTCATGACGTCGACCCCCCGAGGTCTCGACCCATTCCCCGGGGCTGGCTTTTCGTCCCGAGCCGTTTTTTGACGCTCCCGAGGGCCGGCAAGGGCCCCCAGAGGCCAAAAAGAGCGAAAAACCTCCCGCCGTGATCTTTTCACGACGCGAGGGGGCCTGGGCCCGAGGCTCGGTTCGCCAGGGCTTGCTTCGCCCGTCTCGTTTCGCCAGGCCTCCTCTTAAAACAGGGCTAGGATCGGGATAAATCGCCCCAGAGCGTTCCGGAGCGCTCTCAGAGCGTTCCGGAACGCTCTGGAGCGGCCGCGGCGCCCAATACATCCTCCAAACCCGCCGATTCTCAGAGATTTCGAGTTATCCCGATCCGATTTTGTCCCGATCTTCGTGTCGTTTTACCTCTCGCCGGAGTCTTGTTCCGCTGGAGGCTCGCTTTCGCCAGGGCCTCGCTTCCGGGGCGCACCCGCCCGTGTCGAGGCGGCCAGGCCCTTTCGAGGCCTGTCGAGGCGGCCAGCTGCCGCCCCCCCCCTGCGCGGGCCACATCCGCGCCGGCGACCACTCCGACCGCCCCCCCCTCCCCAGGACCCCCTCGAGTTATGGAAACATCGCGACGGGAGGTTCTTCGCCATTTCTGGCCTCTGGGGGCCCTTTTGCCGGCTCTCGGGAGCGTCAGAAAACGGCTCGGGACGAAACACCGGCCCCGGGGAAGGGGTCGAGACCTCGGGGGGTCGACGTCAGGAAAAGATCATGACGTCGGGGGTCTGGGTCCAGCCGTCCCCAGAACCCCCCCCCAGACCCCCGACGTCATGATTTTCTCATGACGTCGACCCCCAGAGGTCCCGACCCTTTCCCCATGACCGGCTTTGCATCCCGAGCCGTTTTTTGACGCTCCCGAGGCCCGGCGAGGGCCCCCGGAGGCCGAAAGTTAGGGAAAACCTCCCGTCGTGATTTTTTCATTACTCGAGGGGGTCTGGGCCCCCTTCGCGGTCCCTCGAGGCCGGCGGGGCGCCCCGACCACGCCTCTCGCGGCGGCCCCGCGCCTTTGCGCTGCCGCCCGTGCGCTGGGGTTCCGCCCCTCGGACGCCACTGCTCAGAGCCCCGAATCATCAGGGGTAACTCGGGTCGTTCCTTTCTCGGGATTCCGAACCCGAGTTGCCCCGGACCCGAGTTGCCCCGGATACTTCGGGCGTCCAGAGCCCCCGAATCATCAGGGGTAACTCGGGTCGTTCCTTTTTCGGGATTCCGGACCCGAGTTACCCCGGACCCGAGTTGCCCCGGATATTTCGGGCGCCCAGAGCCCCCGAATCATCCGGGGTAGCTCGGGTCAGGGCTAACTCGGGTTCCTTTTTCGGGAGCCCAAACCCGAGTTACCCCGGGCCCGAGTTACCCCGGACAACTCGGGCGTCCAAACTGCCGGGCGGGGCTCGCTCGTCCCGCCTCCGCCCCACGGCGTCCCCAGGCCCCCGACGCCATTATTTTTTGTCGTGACGTCGACCCCCCCAGACCCCCTCGCGTCGTGAAAAAATCACGACGGGAGGTTTTTCACTATTTTTGGCCTTCGGGGGCCCTTGCCGGCCCTCGGGAGCGTCAAAAAACGACTCAGGACGAAAAGCCGGCCCCGGGGAACGGGTCGAGACCTCGGGGGGTCGACGTCATGAAAAAATCATGACGTCGGGGGTCTGGGCCCCGAGGTCTCGACCCCTTCCCCGGGACCGGTTTTTCGCCCCGCGTCGTTTGCGGACGGTCCCGAGGGCCGGCAAGGGCCCCCATGAGGCCAGAAAGGGTGGAAGAAACCTCCCGTCGTGAGGTTTTCTCCTGACTCGAGGGGGTCTGGGACGGCGTCTTGCTTCGCCCCAGGCCGCCTGGGACGCCGTCCGCCAGGGCTCCTCCTGCTCCTCCTCCTCCTCCTCCTCCTCCTCCTCCTCCTCTCCTCCTCCTCATCCTCCTCCTCCCTCCTCCTCCCCTCCCCTCCCTCCCTCCTCCTCCTCCTCCTCCTCCTCCTCCTCCTCCTCCTCCTCCTCCTCCTCCTCCTCCTCCTTGTCTGCGCGCCGCTGCAGTCCCCGCCGCCGTGCGGCGGGCCTCCGTGTCGGCCGCCGCCGGCGGCCTGCCCACCGGGGCGCCGCAGCCGCAGCAGGGCCGCGCGCGGCACCCCCCGGAGGCCTGTGCGTCCAGGTTTTAAGTCGGGCCTGTCCCCCTACAGGGGGGGCCTTTCGACGAAGAATACAAGATACCCCCAAACCCAGACCCCCTCGCGTCGTGAAAAAATCACGACGGGAGGTTTTTCACTATTTTTGGCCTCTGGGGGCCCCTACCGGCCCTCGGGACCGCCAGAAAACGACTCAGGACGAAAAACCGGTCCCGGGGAATGGGTCGAGACCTCGGGGGGTCGACGTCATGAAAAAATCATGACGTCGGGGGTCTGGGTTTCGACGAAAAATACAAGATACCCCCAAAGATAGTCCAAAAAGGCCCAGAAATATTCAAAGAATCGTCCCCAGACTATTTCTATATCATTTATGGATTTTTTTGTTGGTCTTTTTTGGTGTTTCGTCAAAGATCCCTCTGTAGGGGGACAGGCCCGACTCTCCTTCCTCCTCCTCCTCCTCCTCCTCCTCCTCCTCCTCCTCCTCCTCCTCCTCCTCCTCCTCCTCCCCTTTGACTCCTCTGGCCTGCGGCCGGCGCAGGGAGGGGAACTCATTACTTTTGAGCCCTGTCTGACCGTGGACCCACAGCATAGCATAGGCTGTTGGCGTAGTAGCTGCCGTAGTGCCTGGGCATGATGTGGTCGCCGCGGGAGGAAAAAAAACATTACCCTGCGACGTACCCAACCCACGTGCATCAAGTGGCAAGAGGAGTAGGCCAACATTAGCAGGAACAGCGATAATGTAGGCGATGTGAATTGCTGTGCAAACTACATGGGATGCGCACGCATTGCACGGCTCACAGGACGACGATCGAAAGAACGAGGATTAAAGCCCCAGGCTCGCGTATGACGTCACTCCGCTGGGCCACCCAGCAGCCCTCGAAAGTGGTGACAGTTTCGCAGATCGCAGCCCCCCAAGGATGGCGAGGTCTAATCTGAATCCGAATATGTCCCCACTCCGCTGGGCCCTCCAGCAGCCCTCGAAAGTGGCGACAGTTTCGCAGATCGCAGCCCTTCGGGGATGGCGAAGTCGAGCCTGAGTCTGCGTAGGACCCACTCCGCTGGCCCCCCAGCAGCCATCGAAAGTGGCGACGGTTTCGCAAATCGCAGTCCCCCAGGAATGGCGAGGTCGAATCTGAGTACCCCACTCCGCTGCCCCCCCCAGCAGCCCTCGAAACTGGGGACAATTTCGCAAATCGCAGCCCCCCCCAGCGATGGCGAGGTCTAATCTGAGTCCCCGTGGGGGCTCACTCCGCTGGTCACCCCAGCAGCCCTCGGAAGTGGCGACAATTTCGCAGATCGCAGCCCCCCAGAGATGGCGAGGTCTAATCTGAGTCCCCGTGGGGCCTCACTCCGCTGGGCCCCCCAGCAGCCCTCGAAAGTGGCGACGGTTTCACATCACAGATCGCAGCCCCCCAGGGATGGCGAGATCTAATCTGAGTCCCTGTGGTGCCTCACTCCGCTGGGCCCCCCAGCAGCCCTCGAAAGTGGCGACAGTTTCACAGATCGCAGCCCCCCCAGATGGCGAGGTCTAATCTGAATCCCCGTGGTGCCTCACTCCGCTGGACCCACCAGCAGCCCTCGAAAGTGGCGACAGTTTCACAGATCGCAGCCCCCACAGATGGCGAGGTCTAATCTGAATCCCCGTGGTGCCTCACTCCGCTGGACCCACCAGCAGCCCTCGAAAGTGGCGACAGTTTCACAGATCGCAGCCACCCCAGAGATGGCGAGGTCTAATCTGAGTCCCCGTGGTGCCTCACTCCGCTGGACCCACCAGCAGCCCTCGAAAGTGGCGACAGTTTCACAGATCGCAGCCCCCAGAGATGGCGAGGTCTAATCTGAGCCCCCGTGGTGCCTCACTCCGCTGGACCCACCAGCAGCCCTCGAAAGTGGTGACAGTTTCACAGATCGCAGCCCCCCCCAGATGGCGAGGTCTAATCTGAATCCCCGTGGTGCCTCACTCCGCTGGACCCACCAGCAGCCCTCGAAAGTGGCGACAGATTTCACAGATCGCAGCCCCCCCAGGGATGGCGAGGTCTAATCTGAATCCCCGTGGTGCCTCACTCCGCTGGACCCACCAGCAGCCCTCGAAAGTGGCGACAGTTTCACAGATCGCAGCCCCCCAAGAATGGCGAGGTCTAATCTGAGTCCCCGTGGTGCCTCACTCCGCTGGACCCACCAGCAGCCCTCGAAAGTGGCGACAGTTTCACAGATCGCAGCCCCCCAAGATGGCGAGGTCTAATCTGAATCCCCGTGGTGCCTCACTCCGCTGGACCCACCAGCAGCCCTCGAAAGTGGCGACAGTTTCACAGATCGCAGCCACCCCCAGAGATGGCGAGGTCTAATCTGAGTCCCCGTGGTGCCTCACTCCGCTGAACCCACCAGCAGACTTCGAAAGTGGCGACAGTTTCACAGATCGCAGCCCCCCAGCGATGGCGAGGTCTAATCTGAGTCCCCGTAAGACGTCACTCCGCTGAACCCCCCAGCAGCCCTCGAAAGTGGCGACAGTTTCACAGATCGCAGCCCCCCAGGGATGCAAGAGAAAAGAGGAGGAGGAGAAGGGAGGAGAGGAGGGGGACGGGAAGGAGGAGAAGGGAAGACGCGACCGCAGTGCTCTATTCAAAACGAGTACCCAACGCAGGAGGGTTGGGAAAAACCCTGTAGGGGGACAGGCCCGAGTGAAGTCCAGGTGCTCCTCCCGGAGGGCGGGGGGCCCGCCCGCCCAGGGAGAGGCCCCCCCCACCGCTGCCCCGCGCGTGCCGTCCGTGCGGCGCTCCGTGGGGCGCGGCCCGCGCCCCGCGCGAAGGCTCGCCGCACGGCAGCGCTGCGCCGTGGCCGCCCGCCGCGCGTCCCCTTCCCCCGTCCCCAGACCCCCTCGAGTTATGAAAAAAATCACGACGGGAGGTTTTTCACTATTTTTGGCCTCTGGGGGCCCTTGCCGGCCCTCGGGACCGTCAAAAAACGACTCAGGACGAAAAACTGGTCCCGGGGAATGGGTCGAGACCTCGGGGGGTCGACGTCATGAAAAAATCATGACGTCGGGGGTCTGGGTCGTGCGCCCCCCCCCCCCCCCCGTCGGCCGCACGCCAGGGGCGCATCGGTCAGGAGGGGAAAAAACACACAGACACAAGTAATCGCCGATTCCCCGGAGAATAGGGGAACATCTGGGCAGTGGGGGGGGAAAACCAAAAAGCCCAGAAGATATGGGAAAAGATGGGGAATATGTTTATTTGCGTGTTTTTTTTTTTTTTTTTTTTTTTTTTTTTTTGTGTGTGTGTGTGTGGTGTGTGTGTGTGTGTGTCCTGGGGCCCCTTCATCTTCCCCCGTCGTGCGCCCCCCCCCCCCCGTCGGCCGCACGCCAGGGGCGCCTCGGGCTGGTGCGTGGCTCTTCCCCGCCTCCCGGCCCCCTCGGGGGCGGGGCCGCGCGCGGCGCCCGGCCCCCCGCGGCGGCGCACGGACCCCTGTGCGAGCCGGGCCGCCTCTCCGCCTCTGCTGTTCTCTGCTTGTCTGCCTGTCTTATCCGTCTCCTCCTCCTGCTCCTGCTCCTGCTCCCTCCCCCCCCTCCCCCTCCTACCTCCTCCTCCTCCGCCTCCTCCTCCTCCTCCTCCTCCTCCTCCTCCTCTCAGCGAGCGAAGGACGGTATCAGATAAACTCTTTCGCCGTCGGGGGAGCCTGTGCCTGGGCGGCTGGAAAGTTTATGCCCCTACGGGGGCACCGTAGGGGTAGAAACTTTCCAGCCGCCCAGGGACAGGCGCCCCCGACGGCGAAGAAGTTTATCTTATGCCGCTCTTCGCCCGCGAAGTCTCTCTCTCCGTCTCGCCCTGCCCTTCCGGCACTCGCTCGGGGCGTCAGCGTCGACGCGTCCGTCTCGCCCCGCCTTCCTCCGCCGGCTGCTCTGCCCGGCTTTTCTGTGCCGCCGCCCCTCCCCCCACTGGGAGGCTGCGCGTCCTCGGCGACGTCTCGCGCGATCTTCCCCCGCCTGCCTGGCAGTTAGTTCTCAATGCCGCGTCGTGTGGACAGGCGTGTGCGGTGGTCGTGACCCTGCAAAATCTTTCTCCTCCTCCGCCTCCTCCTCCTCCTCCTCCTCTCTTCTCCCGTTGTTCCCCTTCCTCCGTATCGTAATCCTTCTCTTTTCTCCTTCTCCTGCTCTTCCTCCCTCCTCCTTCTCCTTCTTCGCCGACGCCCCGAACCGCTCCCCAGAAGGTGGATGCCCGAAGTTCTTCCAGCAGAAAGTTCTTCCGAAGGCGCACGTGGGAGCAGGATGACGATGCTGAGGCAGAGGAGGATGCATAAGCGGTAGAGGAGGAGGAGGAGGAGGAGGAGGAGGAGGAGGAGGAGAAGGCGGAATAGTATCCTGAGGGGTGGAGACGGGCAGGAAGAGAGAGAAATGACAGACTCGACCGGATGCGAAAACGTTTTTGCACTCATGTGGAGGAATAGGGTTACGGAGGATGAGGACGAAAACGAGGCGGAGGAAACGGAGGACCACAGGAACACCAGGGACACAGGGAAGCCTCCTCCTCAGGCCCCCGAGGACCACCGAGGACCGCGGGAAGCCTCCGAAGATCACCAGAGCCACCCACAATGGGCTTAGAGCTCTTCAAGAAGCTCCGAGGGCCTCCGAAGACCTCCAGAGACTGCCACAGGGGGGAGACCTGCGAAAAAAGGCGCGTGGCGAAGACAACCCTTGAAGCAAACGCAGAGAGGCGAGGCGCATGCTGCGGCATGGGGAGGGACCCACGCAGGGAGGAACAAGTGCCCGGGACCATGCCGGGAGGGAGCCCCCGAGAGCTTCTGGCGGCCACCGAGGAACTTTGTTTCCGATGTTCCGAAAAGGGATGTCTTCGACTCGCAGCGGGCAGCGTCCTGCTCGTGATGAGTGCGAGAGTTTGCTGGCTGGCGCAGGCAAGGCTCTGGCTTGCTGCTGGGGCGCCCATGCTGCTGCCAGGGCCTGCACCTCCACGGTGCTGCCACCCCCTCTCGCCGTGCCTCCCTCTCGCCCCGCCCAGGGTCCTGCCCCCCGCCCTCCCTGCCACGAGCGCCGGCGCCGTCGTGCGCCCCGCCGCGTCCGAGCGCGAGGCTGCAGGCCTCAGCACGTTCCTCCTCCTCCTCCTCCTCCTCCTCCTCCTCCTCCTCCTCCTCCTCCTCCTCGTCCTCATTTTCGTCCGTCTCCTTCTCGTCCTCGTCCTCGTCCTCGTCGGCCTCCTCCTCCTCCTCCTCCTCCTCCTCCTCCTCCTCTCCTGCTCCTCCTCCTCCTCCTCCTCCTCCTCCTCTCCTCTCCTCCTCCTCTCTCCTCCTCCTCCTCCTCTCCTCCTCCTCCTCCTCCTCCTCTCCTCCTACTCCTCCTCCTCCCTCCTCCCCTCCTCCTCCTTCCTCCTCCTCCTCCTCCTCCTCTCTTTCTCCTCCTCCTCCTCCTCCTCCTCCTCCTCCTCCTCCTCCTCCTCCTCTCTTCCTCCTCCTCCTCCTCCTCCTCCTCCTCCCAGGAGGGGGACGAGGTGGAGGACAAGAGGACGGGGGAGGAGGGCAACTACGTTTGCAAGATCGTGGACGACAAGGGCAACATATGCAATGCAGTGTGTCATGATCGCAAAGCGTTGTTAAACCACATGCGTGCACATCACCATGTACGAAACCTTCCAGCCGTCCTAACACCATGCAATATATGTATACATTGTAGGCAAATATTCTAAACAAGGGTGACCGCAGCTCGCCATCTTCTTGGGTCCGTTCTCAGAAGCAATTGCTCGACGAGGGGTCCTACATCGTTGACGGAGCTTGTTCATCCCCAATCTTTCGATTGTCCAGTGTGTGATTACAAAGGTGCTGATTTGGATTCATACTGCGGCCATTTGAGCTCACATCTCCCGTGGAAGCTACAGCCTTATCGACCGAGGCCTCCGCCTCCTGAGGGTTCGGCCACCACTGGTGCTGAGAGCCATGCCCGAGCTGGCGATGCCATCGTGGTACAACCCAGCGCAGGCGAGGCGCCCCGAGGTCGCCGAGGAGCAGCGCAGCAAGCAGGCGAAGGGCAGCAGCGAGGGCAAAGGAGAGAAGCAGTATGGCAAGCTGCTCTTGCTGGTGGCGCGGCTTCTCCTGGCGACCACTCGTGGCATGGCGGACCTCGCGGCGGCGGTGTTCATCACCTACGAGATGAGCGCGGTGCAGGGGTTCCCAGCAGCGCTCGTGGCAGCGGGCAAGCAGTACGACGTCAAGAGCAAGGAGCTGGCGGACCGCGCGAAGGCGGGCGAGAACGTCGGGCGCGGAGCACATCGAGGACGAGGGCCGCCACATTTGCACATCTTCGTGGCGGGCATCCACTATATCGCAACGAGGACCCACGCCGAGGGCGACAAGGCCGAGGAGGAGAAGCAGCTGAAGGCGGACGCGGAGGAGTTCTGGACCAACACCGTGGTGAACAGCGAGATTCTGAAGCTCGGAGCAGCGGTGAAGTACGTGCGCCTCAAGTTGCTCAAGAAGGACGAGAGCGACCAACGTTGCCTGGTGATCATGCACTTCGACGTGGACGGCCCGATCGGCAAGCAGGCGCAGGACCTTTTCTTGAGGATTCTGGAGACAGAAGGGGGGAGCGGCTTCACGGCAGCGCGCCGCGGGGGCCACTGGAGAGAGAGAGAGAGAGAGAGATATCGTCTGCCGTGAGCGGCAAGTGATGTGGCGCAACAGTGAGAGACTGGCTTCTTTGATCGAGCGAGGTTTGATTTCCGATGAGGTCGCAGGGCGGGCCTTAGCAGGAGAGAGAAGCATGCCATCATCATATGATCAGAGTGAGTTGCCAAGCATTCCAACAGTAGTGCTGCCTCGTAGAGGCTCTGGCCGAGGGAGGGGCAGGGCGGTGAGTCGGGGGCGTGGGAGGGGAAGAGCACCGACGAGCGAGAGCCAGCAGTAAGAGCTAAAAGGCTTACTCGTGCTGTCTCCCGTGCCGTCCAAGCCGACCCTCAGCAGAGGTCTTGTGCCTCAGAGGTGTCGGCAGGCCAGTGCCTCACTTGAGGATTGTGACCAGATTTCGTTTTCCATAAGTCCGTGAGGGTCGAAGCTACCCGTACCCAGAATCCCGTGCCACGCCGATGCTCAGTCTGACAGCTGCGGATTCCATGGGCTCGTCTCGTCTCCTCCTCCTCCTCCTCCTCCTCCTCCTCCTCCTCCTCCTCCTCCTCTCCCCCTCCTCCTCCTCCTCCTCCTCCTCCTCCTCCTCCTCCTCCTCCTCCTCCTCCTCCTCCTCCTCCTCCTCCTCCTCCTCCTCCTCCTCTCCCTCTCTGGGTCGGCGTTGAGCCCTCCGGAGGCGTCCCGGGTGGCTGTCGTGCGGAGCTCGGGGCCCTTCCCCTGGTGCGGCGCCCTGCCCCCTCCGTCAGGGGGCAACTCAGGAGGGAAAAAAAACACACAGACACAATGAATCGTCGATTCCCCAGAAAGTATGGGAGAATATGGGCAGTGGGGGGGAAGACAGAAAACCCAGAAAAGATGGGGACATATGGGGAGGCCTTTTATTTGTGTGTGTAGTTCTTTGTGTGTCCCAGGGCCCCTTCAGCAAGGACAGGGGGGGGATGGGCACAGGGGGGGGGGGCATGCATCGACCACCGACCCCCCGCTGATCGCCGACAGGAGCCCCAGCATGCCCAGGACCATGCGGCAGCGCCGCTGGGGGCCCTCGCCGAGATCGACCGGCGAGGCAGGTCCGATTGCAGGTCGACGTGCCCCGCCCTCCGTGCCAGGTCCCCGCCCCTGGTCGTGGCCCCTCCTTCCGGGAGGCGCCAGCACTCAGGCTGCGCAGGCCCGTCGGGCTGCTCCGTGACCGCTGCGGCTCAAGTTCCGGCCCCCGCGCCCAGGCCGGAGTGCGCCGGCCGTGCCGCTGCCTCCCCGCCCGTGCGGCAGGGATGGCGCTGGTGCCGAAGTCCACCGCCGGGTCCAGGGGCGCCTTCACCGCAGCGCTTCGAGGAGGGAGTCGGCTGCAGAGCTGATTTAGCCCAAAGTGGATCTTCTGTCGGATCTACCTGCAAACGAGGATACGCATTATGCTGTAAGGTCTACACGAATTCTGCGCCCTCTTCTTCGCCCCGACTCAACAGCCAATTTTTAGGGGAAGCAATTCTGTAGTCATTCCCCAACTCGAGCGCCTGTGGAGAAGTGCGAAGCGAAGAGGGGCTGGGTCAGCACGGCCCAGACCACTCGAGACGACTGCAACGGCAGGGGCGATGCAAAACGGCAAATTCGCCATCCTGGATGTTGTAAATCTCAAGATCCGCGAAGCTGGCCAGGACCATCACAGAGGTCCTCGCCGCCAAAGCCCAGAGGGACGAGTTCTGACGACCCCCCAGGCTGGCGAGCCCCGCGAAGCTGTTCCCAGAGCGCCCCATCTCCAACTCGTGCTCCTCGGCCCTCCTTTCTCAGCGAGCGAAGAGCGGTATTAGATAATTTTTGTTCGCCGTCGGGGGCGCCTGCCCCTGGGCGGCTGGAAAGTTTATACCCCTACGGTGGGCCCGTTAACTTCATCCTCCAAGCTGGTCCTGGATCGCTCGGCGGGGGCGATTTGCTTTCCGCCCCCGTCTCGCAGAAGAGCACGGTGCGATACAGTCGGGGCCCTGAAGAAGGAACCCTTTTCGTTGGGGAGGGGCTCCGCGCTCCTTAAGTGTTTCACAGCTTGCCTTAGGTTTTCCTTATGGTTTCGATAGGAAATCGAAGTTAAACTCATGGAAAACAGGGGCCTCGTTCCTTATTTTGGGTTCCTCAGGCCAAGGCCCCGACTGTATCCTTCAGCTGTCAATCCCTAGACGGGGCGTGCTCACCCCCGTGCTGCCATCGGTTCCTCCCCCTGCGGAGCTTGTAGCCAGTGAGCCTTGCCGCGGCCTGCGCCTCTCTCCTCTGGGCGGTGTGGGTGGGCGGCTTCTCCATCGCTTTCCTCCAAATTCCTGCGGGGCTGCGGGGTGAGCCTTGCACGAGCCCCAGCCCCTCTCCAGCCGCATGGGCCCGTCTTGCGGGCGTCTCGCTCCCCGCTTTGCTGCTGTCGCGCCTCGGCTGGTCTGTAGCTCTGGTGGTGTGTTGCTGGTCTTTCTGGCAGCCACGGCATGTCTGTGCTCTGCCACGAGCGCAGCCTTTTCCTGGCTTCCAGGGCGTGGCGGTCTTGATGCGCGGCCCAGGCACCAGACCCGAGCATCTGCCGGAGATCCCTGGTACAGTACGGCTGGGGGGGCGCGCTCTTCAGGCGGTTTTCTCAGCATCCAGGTGGGGGACGACAGCCCACCTGGGATGGGACGGGCGCGCGACGTGTGTGTGTGTGTGTGTGTGTGTGTGTGTGTGTGTGTGTGTGTGTCTGTGTGTGTGTCTGTCTGTGTGTTTGTCTGTGTGTGTGTGTGTGTTTGTGTGTGTGTGTGTGTGTGTGTGTGTGCGTGTGTGTGCGTGCGTGCGCGCGCGCGTGTGTGTGTGTGAGAGAGAGTATGTGTGTGTGCGTGTGCGTGTGCGTGTGCGTGCGTGTGTGCGTGTGTGTGCATGTGTGTGTGTGTGTGTGTGTGTGTGTGTGTGTCGTGTGTGTGTGTGTGTGTGTGGGGCCACCAGACCACCCTTTAGGCGCGCGCGCGCCCGCCTGAGGCAAGAGCGGGGGAGGAAGAGGGGAAGAGAGGGGTAGGGGCGGGTATAAACAAGAACGAGCAGCGGCGCAGAGGAAGAGCGGGGAGGAGAGGAGGATGAGGGAGAGGAGGAGGCGGAGGAGAGGAGGGGAGGAAGAGGAGGAGGAGAGGAGGAGAGGAAGGAAGGAGGAGAGGAGGAGGAGGAGGAGGAGGAGGAGTGGCTCCCAGCGGCGGCCGCGGCCGGCCACTCGTGCAGGCGACCGCCGCGGCCGCGGCCGCGGCTGGCCGCCCCTTCAGCAGCGCGGCTGGCGTGCGCCGCGCCGCCGCCGCGACCGGGCGCCCGCGCGCGTCGGCCGGGGCGGCCGCGCGGTCGGTGGCGGGCGCAGGGGCGCGCAGGAAGCCCTGCAGCCGAAGGGGGAAGGCGGTGGGCCCACTGCCACACCTCGGGTGCTCGACCTGCGACCCCAGACCCCCGACGTCATGATTTTTTCATGACGTCGACCCCCCGAGGTCTCGACCCATTCCCCGGGGCCGGCTTTTCGTCCTGAGTCGTTTTTTGACGCTCCCGAGGGCCGGTAAGGGCCCCCAGAGGCCAAAAATAGTGAAAAACCTCCCGTCGTGATTTTTTCACGACGCGAGGGGGTCTGGGACAGGAGGTGCCGCACGCACCAAGGCGCCTCCAGCTGCGGCCCCGCCCGTTCGCCCGGCTGTTCGCCTGCGCGGCAGCGCGGGCACCGCGCCTCTCATGCGGACCACGGGACGGGCCGGCAAAGAAAAGCGGGCCCGGAAGCGCAGCGGCGCGCAGGAAGCCCTGCAGCCGGGTGGGCCCATGCGGCCGCCGGGCTCGGGGGCGGCGGCGCAGAGCCGAGTCCCGCTCCCTCCCTCCCTCCCTCGCTCTCTTCGTCTCTCACAGATCGATCGTGAGATCGATCGTGAGGTCGATAGTGGGATCGGTCGTGAGATCGATCGTGAGATCGATGGTGAGATCGATGGCGAGATCGGTGGAAAGAGACACCTGTTCCTCCCCCCCGAACCTCCTTGTCACCTTGAACTTGAAGAGTGGTCCTTTCGGTAATTTCTCTTACTCCCCAGGCGGCCCCCAGGGGCCCGCAGAGGCTCCGGGGCACCTCGGGACCTTGGAAGGGATCGACGAAGGGAGTGTGCCCCGAGATTCAGGAGGGGGAAAAACACATAGACACAATTCATCGCCGATCCCCCAGGAAAATAGATGGGAAGATATATGGGAAAACATGGCGGGGGGAAGACGACAGAACCGAGAACAGATGAGAAGATATGGGGGATCTTTTTTTTGTGTGTATCTATTCCCAGACCCCCGACGTCATGATTTTTTCATGACGTCGACACCCCGAGGTCTCGACCCATTCCCCGGGACCGGTTTTTGGTCCTGAGTCGTTTTTTGACGCTCCCGAGGGCCGGTGAGGGCCCCCAGAGGCCAAGAATAGTGAAAAACCTCGCGTCGTGATTTTTTCACGACGCGAGGGGGTCTGGGTTTGTGGGCCCCAGGGCCCCTTCCGAGAGCTCTCCTCCGGCGGTGCTCGCCGTCCTGCGCCCCTGCCGGCAGTGTGCGCACCCCCCCCCCCTCCCGCCCGGGCGGGCACTCGGGCACGGCCCGCGCCGCCCTTGGGCCGCGAGCACTGTGTCGGGCCTGTCCCCCCCCCCTACAGGGGGATTTTCGACGAAAAATGCAAAATTCCATCCAAATGCCCCCAAAATACCCCCCAGATGCTCCCAAAATACCCCCCAAATCCCCCCCAAATACACCCAAAAAACCCCCCTACAGGGGGATGTTCGACGAAAAATGCAAAATACCATCCAAATACCCCCTAAATACCTCCCAAATACTCCCAAAATGCCCCCAAATACCCCCCAAATACCCCCCAAAAACCCCCTACAGGGGGATTTCCGACGAAAAATAAAAAATACCGCCAACATGTTCCAAAAAGGTAAGAGAATGCTAAAAAAATAGTCCCCAGACAAATTTCTGGAATATTTTTGGATTATTTTTGGGGTATTCTTGTTCGTATTTCGTCGAGAATCCCCCTGGTAGGGGGACAGGCCCGACTTCACGCGAGCACTGGGGCACGCCCTGGACGCAGGCAGGCCCGCCACCGGACCACGACCCCAGCAGTCGGCTCGGACAGGAGCGCCTCTCCCCGCCCCCCCCTGCGCGTGAGGGCGGGCGCCGCGCCAGCACGAGGGCCTTGGCAACCACTCGTGTTCCATCCGCGAAATTGTTCGGTGCTGCGCGCCCTGGGGATGGTAAGCCTCAAGCGACGTGTCCGGCCTACCCCACGGACTGTTCTGGTGGTGCGACGAGAAGGAGTTGTTGGAAACCCAGACCCCCTCGAGTTATGAAAAAATCACGACGGGAGGTTTTTCACAATTTTTGGCCTTTGGGGGCCCTTGCCGGCCCTCGGGACCGTCAAAAAACGATTCAGGACGAAAAACCGGTCCCGGGGAATGGGTCGAGACCTCGGGGGGTCGACGTCATGAAAAAATCATGACGTCGGGGGTCTGGGAAGGGGAGGAGGGGATCCAGCATGTGCCAGAGCTGCAGTTTTGCCGCCCCTCCCTCAGGGAACGCAGGACGACTGCATGCTCCTGTGCGAGGAGGCGGAGAGCTGCAACGCCGTGGACTGGCTCCGCTGCGTTGTTGCCAAACCTAGGCCTTTCTTCCCGTCGCGTGTCCTCCCTCTTCCTCCGCCCTCCTCCGTGCTCCCTCCTGTGCCCTCCCAGGACAGACGAACCAGCCGAAACATTCCTTGATGCGCAAGAGCCAGAGTAGTTGTTTCGACCGACTGTCGTGTCGCTTGTGGTACTCTAGGTTTCTGAATCCCAGGACTACTCTGTCACATATCGCTATTGCATTGACCTGCTAGCCTTCGCCGCCGTCCTAACTGATGGCCACCGCCAGCATCGCGGCCTCTACACGGCAGATCTCCCGTACGACCTTCATGATCGCAGTCCCGCAGATTTTGATACTTCTGGGGTCGTGGCTAGAGCCATTAGGCAATGACTGGGCGGTGAATGACCTTTGACATGGAGTTCAAACATGTAGTTCAGGTACTTCGAAGGCTACCACGGTTGGCTTAAATATGCCGATCAACTCCCATGCACGCGTGTTCTGAAGCCTCTCTGGGGCCCCCATGGAGCCTTCAGGAGCCGTCAAGGCAGCCCACGTGCTTGCCACGATGTTACCGAAAGGCTTCTAGTCGACCCAAGAGCGCCAACGTGTCCCAAAATGTTCCAGTATGACCCCAACACGTCTTCAAGAGGCCACAACAGAGCCCCACGAGGACTCCAAATAGCCAAAGCCAGTCAAACATATTTGTTTTCCGAGATCCTAAATGGGGTTCTTGCTTTCTCTGGACCCCCCCTGCGCAGTATCAGGAACAGGAGCACACACACACATCACGACTATCACCATCACCATCATCATCGTCACCACCACCACCACCACCATCATCATCATCATCATCATCATCATCATCACCATCATCATCATCATCATCATCATCATCATCATCATCATCATCATTATCAGCATCATCATTATCATCACCACCATCATCACCATAATCACCCACCCACCCATCATCATCAACATCATCAGCATCATCATCATCATCACTATCATCATCATCGTCGTCATCATCATCATTACCATTAGCATCAGCAGCAACATCAACATCATCATGACCACCACCACCAGCACCACCACGGCCACCACCACCAACACTGCCCTCATCATCATCATCATCATCATCATCATCATCATCATCATCATCATCATCATCGTCATCATCACTTTTAGCATCATCATCATCCGCATCCTCATCATCATCCTCATCCTCAGCATCGTCATCATCAGCATCATCATCACTACCCCCTCCTCTTCCTCCGCCTCATCATCATTATTACCAACCACCAGTCGTCAACATCAGCAGCAACACCACCGTCATCATCATATCATCATTATCATCGCTATCGCCATCGCCATCGCCATCGCCTTCGCCCTCGCCACCATCATCACCATCATCAGTCCCAGCATCATCATCACTATCATCCTTCACCAACTATCACCAACCAGCCATCATCATCAATACTATCACCACAATCCTACGCATTGCCGAGATTTGGAGGGCCCCCCGATCAGGAGTCTCGTCTCTGAGAGAGTGGCGCGGAAGTCTCGAGCGGGAGCTCCGTCCCTATGTGACCCCCGCCTCATTGTTTTTTGTTTTTATTCAGAGCAGGCCATCGGCATTTTGTAGCAGGCATCGTACTTGAGCGCCCCAAGGAGGCAACTCGCGAGGGTGCCTCGAGCTGGTGCCTCGTCTGCGATTGCACAACGGGGAAGCCTTCGAGCGGGAGCCCCGTCCCTATTGTGGCCCCCGCCTCATGCGTTCCACTCCAGCGGGCCATCGGCGCAGGATGGCAGACCTAGCACCCGAGCACCCCAATGGGGGAGATCGTGAGGCTGTCTCGAGCGGGAGCCTCGTCTTCGAGTGGATCGCGAGAAGCTTTCGAGCTATGTGCCCTCCGCCTCGTGCTTTCAATCAGAGCGGTGTTTCCGCGGATCGTTTCGTCGCTCGTGTTGCTGGTCTACTGGTGTCGGCCTGCGTGCGCGCGGAGTCGTTTTGATATTTCTGTTCCCTCCTCTCCTCTCCTCGCCTCGCCTCGCCTCGCCTCTCCTCTCCTCTCCTCTCCTCTCCCCTCCTCTCCCCTCCCCTCTCCTCTCGTCCTCTCCTCCCAGTTCCCCTCTTGAAAACGCTGTGCGTTACAGGGTGTTATAAGTGGCCGTTTGGCCCACAGAGGTTATCGGCACAGCGCCCTTGCCCCTTTGCTTCCTCCTCCCTTCGTTCCCCCCCCCCTCCCCTCCTCCTCCTCCTCCTCCTCCTCCTCCTCCTCCTCCTCCTCCTCCTCCTCCTCCTCCTCCTCCTCCTCCTCCTCCTCCTCCTCGAGCGCTCACCCAAACATTCATTGTAATAGGTAGCACCTCTTGGTGGCCTTAGGCTCTCCTGGGGGGGGAGAGAATTTGCCCGCCCCAGCCAGCGCCGCAATCGAATCTGTGTACAGCATTCCTGCGCTGCGGAATGGTTGTCTTAATCCGAGCGGGACATCGGCGCACCGAACCAGGCATAGCACTTGAGCACCCCCGAGGGCGCAAAGCGTGAGGATGCCTCGAGCGGGTGCCTCGTCAGCGATTGCATAACGGGGAAGTCTCGAGCGGGAGCCCCGTCCCTCTGCGGCCCCCGCCTCATGCTTTTTCATCCGAGCGGGCCATCGGCGTACAGTCAATGCGCATAGTAAGGACTCACGACTTTTTCAAGGGTACCCTTGGGTCCTTGCCTGCCTCAGCCTCTGCGGCCCCTCCCTAGCAATGTTCGCAGGCCAGTTTCTCAGGTTCCCGGGGGGTTTGGCCGCCTGCCGCCCAGAGCACTTCGACTTCGGCCTCCAAGGGTCTTGCGCCCTTGCCACGCGTCCTTACTATACGTTTTCACTCTACTGAAGCAGGCATCGCACTCGAGCACCCCAGTGGGGGCAACTCGTGAGGATGCCTCGAGCGGGAGCCTCGCCTGCGATTGCAACAACGAGGAAGCCTCGAGCGGGAGCCCGGTCTCCGTGGGGCCCTCGGATCATGCTACCACTCCGAGCGGGCCACCCGAGCATTGCCACGTGAACCCTCTCACGCTGGAGACCTCGTCCCAATGTTGCAATGAGAGGGCGGGGACACGTGCTCGTCCCGAGCATCATGCCGTCGGTGGGACTGGTTCCGCACGTCCCAAGCGGCAGGCGACCAGCAGGGTTTTTCCTCGCCTCCCTTCCTCCGTCCCTCCTTCCTGTCCGTTGCGCTGGGGAGGGAACTTGGTGAGGTTCGCTCTCTAGCTGCGGAAGAAGGAACTTGAAAAAGGTCCACTCTCCCTGTAGTGTCTGGGCTGGAGGGCGAACTTGGGATATGTTCACACTCTAGTCTCGGGAAGGGGGGAACTTCAAAAGGTTCACTTTCCCGCTAGTGTTGGGATGGACGGAGAATTTGAAAAGGTTTACTCTCCTACCGCGGGAAAGCGAATTTGAAAAGGTTGATTTTCCTGCTTGTCATTGGGTTGGAGAGGGAACTTGGCAAGGTTCACTCTGTAGCCGCGGGAAAGGGAGCTTGAAACTATTGATTTCCCCGCTTGTCATTGGGTTGGAGAGGGACCTTGAAAAGGTTCATACTCCAGCCGCGGGAAAGGGAACTTGAACAGGGACACGCTTTCCCGCTTGTCATTGGGTTGGACATGGAAGCTTGAAAGGTTCATTCCCCAGCCGCGGAGCAGGGACCTTGAGAATATTCACTCATCGGCAGGGCGTTCTGGAAGTTTTTTATATAATTATCCCGGCAAAGCAACCTAACAGCGATGTGTAGGAGCATATCTGGAAGCATTCTCCTTAATATTCAGATGAGAATCCTGTTGTAGAATTCTGCTGTTCTCGCAGTCGTAGTCGCATTCGCGATGGCAGTCGCAGTGGCAACGGCAGTCGCAGTCACAGCCTCAGCCTCAGCCTGCCTCAGCCTCAGCCTCAGCCTGCCTCAGCCTCAGCCTGCCTCAGCCTCAGCCTCAGCCTGCTTCAGCCTCAACATCAGTCTGCCTTCAGCCTCGGCCTCAGCCTCAGCCTGCCTCAGCCTCAGCCTGCATCAGCCTCAGCCTCAGCCTCAGCCTGCCTCAGCATCAGCCTGCCTCAGCCTCAGCCTCAGCCTGCCTCAGCCTCAGCCTCAGCCTGCTTCAGCCTCAGCCTCAGTCTGCCTTCAGCCTCGGCCTCAGCCTCAGCCTGCCTCAGCCTCAGCCTGCATCAGCCTCAGCCTCAGCCTCAGCCTGCCTCAGCTCAGCCTCAGCCTCAGCCTCAGCCTGCCTCAGCCTCAGCCTCAGCCTGCTTCAGCCTCAGCCTCAGTCTGCCTTCAGCCTCGGCCTCAGCCTCAGCCTGCCTCAGCCTCAGCCTGCATCAGCCTCAGCCTCAGCCTCAGCCTGCCTCAGCATCAGCCTGCCTCAGCCTCAGCCTCAGCCTCAGCCCTCAGCCTCAGCCTGCTTCAGCCTCAGCCTCAGTCTGCCTTCAGCCTCGGCCTCAGCCTCAGCCTGCCTCAGCCTCAGCCTGCATCAGCCTCAGCCTCAGCCTCAGCCTGCCTCAGCATCAGCCTGCCTCAGCCTCAGCCTCTTCAGCCTCAGCCTCAGTCTGCCTTCAGCCTCGGCCTCAGCCTCCGCCTGCCTCAGCCTCAGCCTGCATCAGCCTCAGCCTCAGCCTCAGCCTGCCTCAGCCTCAGCCTGCCTCAGCCTCAGCCTCAGCCTGCCTCAGCCTCAGCCTCAGCCTGCTTCAGCCTCAGCCTCAGTCTTCCTTCAGCCTCGGCCTCAGCCTCAGCCTGCCTCAGCCTCAGCTGCATCAGCCTCAGCCTGCCGTCAGATCAGCCTGCCTCAGCCTCTGAGCCTCATCCATGCTCAGCCTCAGCCTCAGCCTGCTTCAGCCTCAGCCTCAGTCTGCCTTCAGCCTCGGCCTCAGCCTCAGGCTGCCCCAGCCTCAGCCTGCATCAGCCTCAGCCTCAGCCTGCCTCAGCATCAGCCTGCCTCAGCCAGCCTCAGCCTGCTTCAGCCTCTGCCTCAGCCTGCTTCAGCCTCGGCCTCAATCTGCCTTCAGCCTCGGCCTCAGCCTCAGCCTCAGCCTGCATCAGCCTCGGCCTCAGCCTCAGCCTGCAACTCAGCCTGCCTCAGCCTGCCTCAGCATCAGCCTCAGCCTCAGCCTCAGCCTCAGCCTCAGCCTGCCTCAGCCTCAGCCTGCATCAGCCTGCAGCCTCAGCCTCAGCCTCAGCCTCATCAGCCTCATCAGCCTGCCTCAGCCTCAGCCTCAGCCTGCCTCAGCCTCAGCCTCAGCCTGCTTCAGCCTCAGCCTCAGTCTGCCTTCAGCCTCGGCCTCAGCCTCAGCCTGCCTCAGCCTCAGCCTGCATCAGCCTCAGCCTCAGCCTCAGCCT
Organism: Prorocentrum cordatum; assembly: GCA_963575745.1. NCBI lineage: Eukaryota > Dinophyceae > Prorocentrales > Prorocentraceae > Prorocentrum > Prorocentrum cordatum. Next base: position 445,912 of record CAUYUJ010007580.1, on the reverse strand, counting down.
GCCTCAGCATCAGCTGCCTCAGCCTCAGCCTCAGCCTGCCTCAGCCTCAGCCTCAGCCTGCTTCAGCCTCAGCCTCAGTCTGCCTTCAGCCTCGGCCTCAGCCTCAGCCTGCCTCAGCCTCAGCCTGCCTCAGCCTCAGCATCAGCCTGCCTCAGCATTCAAAATGTGGCCCGGGAATGGAGTTCTGGGAACTCGAAAGACACGAAGTGGCCTACAAGTTGGCTCCGGGCATTCAAAACCATGCCCGGGAATGGAGTTCTGGGAACTCGAAGACCACGGAGTGGCCTACAGTTGCCCCTGCATCAAATGTGGCCCGAATGAGTTCTGGGATCTCGAATACAATGGCCTACATTGGCTCCGGGCATTCAAAATGTAGCCCGGGAATGGAGTTCTGGGAACTCGAAGACCACGAAGTGGCCTACAGTTGGCTCTGGGCATTCAAAATGTGGCCCGGGAATGGAGTTCTGGGACCTCGAAGACCACGAAGTGTGTAACTGTTGGGTAACAAAAAGTCTCCGGCACCCTCCCCCGGATCGCGCCCAGACCCCCCTGGGGCGTCATGATGCTCTCTTTTGACCCTACTAGAAACCTATCAGTCTTCGCTGTTAGGTAAAAAAGAGGAGGGACAGGCGGTCGTTTTTGAAACATCGTCGGGCGCTGTTCTTTTAGAGCCCTGGAGGCTGGAAGCCTCCTGGGGGGGGGGCGTATTCCACTGGAGGCTGAATGACATAGCTCCCACAGGGAACGCTGTTATGATCTTAGGATCTGTTTTTGAACTGTGATTGCTTTGTGCTGTTTGTTTGCTGTTGGCGGTGTGCGAAGGTCTCTGGAGGTCACTGGAGGTTCCTGGGTGTCTCTGGATGGTTCTTGTCACAGATGGACGTTGCGTGCCGGCGCCTGCAACGAGACTGCTGCGGAACTGCAGAATTTGAGTTTTCAGGTGTTTACTGCTTCTGATTATGTTTACTTGTGTTCGGAATGTCCCCAGAGGCTCCTCGAAGGTTCCCAGGGGTCTCCACAGAGTGTCGGGTTCGACTGGAGGTTGCATGACGTATGTTTTCTGGCGGGAAAGTTGGGTTGATGGATAGAACGGTTTTTTGTTATAATGACACGCCTCAATCCGTGCAACTCTCAGAGTTTTCTACAACGAATGCGCGCGTCGCTAAGGCGAGAGCCACATTTTGAAAACCCCAATATGTGAAGCTATTGCAAATTTGAAAGCGAACGCGCGCGGCGCTAAGGCGAGAGCCACATTTTGAAAACCACCCACCCTCCGTCTGTGAAGCTGTTGTCATTTTTTAAATTTCAGGGTCATAAATGGTGAGGGGGTCTCAGGCGGACCGCCCGGACCGCCCTAAAAAATGGCCTCGGGGCGCGACAGGGAGAAGTTATGTATAAGGAAAACGAATGGAGTAGGAGGAGGAAGAGGAGGGGAAGGAGGGGGAAGCGGGTGAGTGGGCAAGGAGGAGGGGGAGAAGGAGGGGAGAGAAAAGGGGGCTGGAGAGGAGACAATGGGGAGTGCGCAGCCCACTCCATGTGGTAACCTCGCCCCGCCCCTTGCCCTCGGCTTGGCCATGCAAGAGCCCCCGAGGTTCCGAGCGACGCGCTACTGCAACCTCTATCCGGCACGCTGGCGCGCCTCTCCCGCCCCCCCTTCCTGCCGTGGCGTGTCGGCCTCCCTTCCTCTGCGCCGGCTCCCGTCCCGCTCCTCGCCTTCTCTCGCGCTCCCCTTCCCCCTCCCCCTCCCTCCTCCTCCTCCTCCTCCTCTCCTCCTCCTCCTCCTCACCCCTCCTCCTCCTCCTCCTCCCTCCTCCTCCTCCTCCTCCTCCGCCTCCTCCTCTCTCCTACCTCGCTCCTCCTCCTCCTCCTCCTCCTCCTCCTCCCCCCTCCCCTCCCCTCCCCCTCCCCCTGCCCCCTCCCCTCCCCCTCCCCCTCTCGGCTCTGCACTTGGATGGCTCCCAGCATACCGTCTTTTTGCCTGCGGGGCGAAAGAGCGAACGCGTCTTCCGCTGCAAGCTATAGGCGGGCTGCGCACAGCTCTAACTAACTATGGAGACAGGGCGCAGGCGGGCGGGGCCTCCAAGGCTCCCAGCCTACGGGAAGACTGCAAACTGCCGCCCAGGCTGGCCCTTTCGCTCCCTCGGGCCCTGGCCGGTCTCCCTTCGGCCGCTCCGGCCCCGGCGCCCCCCGCTCCTGCGGTCTCTCGGGCTCGTGTGTCTCGGCCCCCGCCGGCCCTGCCGGCCCTGGCCAGTTCCTTCGCTCTCGCGGGTCACTGCCAAAGCCCCGTCTCTTCCCAGCTTCCCAGCTTCCCTCCTTCCTCCTCCTTCTCCCTCCTTCCTCCTCCTTCTCCCTCCTCCTTCTCCCTCCTCCTCCTCCTCCTCCTCCTCCTCCCTCCTCCTTCTCCCTCCTCCTTCCTCCTCCTTCTCCCTCTTCCTTCTCCCTCTTCCTTCCTCCTCCTTCTCCTTCCTCCTTCTCCTCCGCCTGCAGTCGGGGCCCTGAAGAAGGAACCCTTTTCGTTGGGGGGGGGCTCCGCGTTCCTTCATCGTTTCGCAGCTTGCCTTGGATTTTCCTTAGGTTTTCGATGCGAAGTCCAAGTTCAACTTATGGAAAATAGGGGCCTCGTTCCTGATTTAGGGTTCCTTAGGTCAACGCCGCGACTGTACGCTGATCGATGCAGCAAGTTGTGTCTCGACCAGAAAACTGGCGACACCACTCCACCTACGGCCCTCCATGCTGCTCTGCGGCCCAGCGGGGGCGGAGAGGCCGTGGCGCAAGCCACGCAAGAAAGTAGCCCACGCCCGATGTCCTGGCACACGCCGAGCCCCCCTGGGGCCGCAGGCGGGGTGGTGTCGTTTGTTTCAGGAGGGGAAAAAACACACAGACACAATTAATCGTCGATCCCCCAGAAAATATGAGAAAAATATGGGAAGTGGGGGGGGAGACAGAAACCCCCAAAACATATGGGAATATATGGGGAATCCTTTTATTTGTGTGTATTTATTTGTGTGTCCCAGGGCCCCTTCATTGTTGCCTGGTCCAGCGTCGCAAACTGCGGCGAGCTCGAGCCGCAGTCCAGCTGGCACGGCCTCCGCCTCGCGGCGGCGCCGCCGCGCGCGCCGGGCCGGCACGCGCCGCCCAACGCCGCGCGCGCTGGCTGCCGCCGTGGTGCGTCGCTCGATCTTCGCCCCCCGCGTCGCGCACGCGGGGGCCCCCAGGAGACCCTGGGGGCTCTGGCGGCACCACTTGTCATGGCGCCAACATCGCAGAGCGGGTTCACTTCGGAAAATGATGGGATGTGCGCGGGCTGTCCTGGAGAATTTCGCTCCGGATTTCGAAGGGAATTTCGTGTGGATTTTGTTTGGGGGCCAGGAGTGAAGACTACAAAACATCATGTGAAATTCACCTCGTTGTTCGCTCGTCGCTTCGGGGTGGTGTGTTGACGGAGGTCCGCGCAGCAATCCGCAGCAGCACGTCTGCAGCGTCGGTGCAGCGACACTTGGCCAAACCACCCCAGCCCAAGCCGAAGGTCCCAGACCCTCCCAGGTTTCGGGTGGGGAGGAGGAGGAGGAGGAAGAGGAAGAGGAGGAGGAGGAGGAGGAGGAGGAGGAGGAGGAGGAGGAGGAAGAGGAGGAGGAGGAGGAGGAGGAGGAGGAGGTTAGGAGGAGCGGGGGAGGAGGAGGGGGAAGGAGGAGGGGGGAGTAAGAGGAAAGGAGGCGTATTCCATGCTTCTTCTCACTGGCTCTGGTGCCCCCCTCCCCGAACAGTCGGCGATGCCAGGGTGGCCTCCGGTTGTGTGGGGTGGTGTGGGAGGTAGGCCGGGGCGCTGAGAAGAACCTTTTCGCTGGGGAGGGCTCGGCGTTCCTTTATTGTTTTACACTCGCCTCGGTTTCCCTCATGTCTTCGATGGAAGCCGAAGTTTTCACTTGTGAAAGAAAGGGCCCCGCTCCTTATTCAAGGGTTCCTTAGCCACGATTCCAACGCCCCGACTGCAGTCTGACGGGGAGGGGGGAGGGGCGGGGGGGGGGGGGGAGGCTCAGAGGAGAAGCGCGTCGGCGCCGGCGCAAGCTTCCTGAGGCCCGTGCGGGTCTCCTGGGTCGGCGTTGGAGCCCCCCCCTGGCGGCGCCTCCAGCGCCGCCCCCTGGCGCGCTGCACGCGCCCGGGCGGGGGGGAGCCAGCGCCGAGCCAAGAAGCCTGCCCGCACCTCCGAAGGCTTCTGCTCGCGAGAGCGTGCCCACGGCGTGGGACGTTCCAGAAAGGGGGCCCTTACCCTCGGCGCGCTGCGCCTTCGGCGGAAGCCGGAGGGCGCCGGCGGAAGCAGGGAGATCGAGGGGTTGACACCTCTTCCCCAGCGGAAGGCGGCGGAAGGCGGCGGGATCGAAACTGGGGCGAGTTGCTGGGCGGAAGGCGGGCGGAAAGTGGGCGGAACGCGGCGGCAAGTAGGGTGAGACGTCCACATCGTTGGGTTCAGTATTTCTGGAGTCGGCTGAGTGGGGGCAAGGTCTCTTGTCTCCTGTAGATTTCCCCATCTCGCGGGGGGGGAGGAGTGGGAGGGGAGTGGGACAAGCTAGGTGCGCTCGCGTCATATCTGACGTCCTACCCCTCCCTCCCATCCCTTACCATGGCGCTGATTTTCTCTATCCGCGGACGTGTGTCGTAGCGGACCTGTGGCTCCGCGCGCGCGCGTGCGTAGTGGGTGGTGGTGCACGTGCGTGCGTGCGTGCGTGTGTGCGTTGTTGTCGTGGTGGTGGTGGTGGTGGTGGTGGTGGTGGTGGTGGTGGTGGTGGTGGTGGTGGTGGTGGTGGTGGTGGTGGTGGTGGTGGTGGTGGTGGCTGGGGGGTGGTGTTGTACGGTTGCTGTTTGTGGTTGTGGTTTGTGGTGGTGGTTGTGGTGGCGGTGGTGGTGGTGGTGGTGGTGGTGGTGGTGGCGGTGCGGCGCTGTGGTGGCGGGCGGATGGGCGCGCGAGAAAAAGGCCCGCGCTGGGGCGAGAACGCCATCCTGAACGACGGAGGCCAAACACCGATCCGAAAATGAGGCCCACGCTGCAGCGGGAGCACGATTCGGAACGATTCGGGAGCAGAAGTGAGGCCGGCGCCTCAACGAGAGCAGCATTTTGGGAAAAAATGACGCTGGCGCCTCAGCGAGAGTCGTTTCCTTGGATTTCCTGGGAATCCTGCGTGTCAAAAAAAGTACGCGGAGGGTGCGCGGCCATCACCCGGACGCCATCAGGAGGGAGGGAGAGGTATTTTATATTTAAGTAATTGGGAGGAGGAGGAGGATGGAGGGGGAGGAGGAGGAGGAGGAGGAGGAGGAGGAGGAGGAGGAGGAGGAGGAGGAGGAGGAGGAGGAGGAGGAGGAGGAGGAGAAGGAGGAGGGGAGGAGGGGAGGGAAGGGGGGAGGGGGAGGAGGGAGAGGAGGAGGAAGAGGAGGAGGAGGAGAGGATGAGGAGGAGGAGGAGGAGGAGGAAGGAGGAGGAGGAGAAGGAGGAGGAGGAGCAGGAGCAGGAGGAGGAAACGGGAGGAGAAGAGGAGGCGGAGGCGGGAGGAGGAGGAGGAGGAGGAGGGGGAGGAGGAGGTAGAGAGGGGGGGAGGAGGAGGAGAAGAGGAGGAGGATGCGGACGAGTAGAGAGATGAGAAGAAGGAGGAGGGGGAGATGGAGGGGGAGGAGGAGGAAGAGGAAATTGGGGATGAGGAGGGGGAGGAGGAGGAGGAGGGGGAGGGGGAGGGGGAGAAGGAGGAGCAGGAGGAGGAGGAGGAGGAGGAGGATGAGGAGGGGGAGGAGGAGGAGGAGGGGGAGGAGGAGCTCTTCCGCAGCCCCTCCCTCGGCGCCGAAGGCGCCTGTCTCTTCTCCCGCGGCGTGCGCCCCGCCTGCGCCGCCGCGCGGCCCCTCGGCTCAGGCCTGCGCGGCCAACTCGAGGTCGCGGGCGGGCCCTCCGCGGCAGCCAGCGCTGCGCCTCTGCCTCCAGCGCCGCGAGGCTCTCGCGGCGGCTCACGCGCCAGCTCGACCAGCTCCATCAGCGAGCAGCGCTTCTCCTAGTGGCGGTGGCCACGTCGGTTCCTTTCCTCGGGCGGTGGGTTAGGTACAGTCCGTCTCCCACCGCCCGAGGCCTCCGTGTACCTCGCCTTGTCTATGTTCTGCTGGTTGCCCTCGCGGACGCTCGTGTACTTTACCTGGTCTATGTTCTGCAGGTCGACGGTCGTGTTCGTGTACTTTACCTTGTCTCTGTTATGCTGGTCCTCGAGCGGAGCGGGCTCTGGGCTTTGCAGATGGTCGTCGAGCGGCGTTGTCGCGGACTGGATGAGGCGGTATGCCAGGTCCGCAATCCCGTTCCCGACCTGCTCTGGGTTCCCGCTTGCCGCCTCGAGCTTCTCTGCTCCCTTCTCCGCCCAAGCGTTTTTGGTGGCCGCTTCCTCCCCTGTCATGCGGCTGTTCATGTGCTTGATTGTAATGTCGCTTCGGTCTCCTCGTTCCTGGATCGTGCAGTTGAGCTTCCGCCAGAAGTCGCTGTTGGCCCCCGTCTGCAAAACCTGCTGGTCCCTTCGCATCTGCCAGTCGATGAATGTGATCTCGCTGTCCGTCCAGTAGGTAATGGCGCCTCGCGTGGCTGAAAGGCATTTGATCAGCGCGTGCAGCTTGACTCGGTTGTTGGTTTGGCGGTCTCCTGGGAGTGCTCCAAACTGTCCAGCGGCTATGTCGTAGTTGCTCACGTTGGTGGTGTCTCTGTCCACTATCACCCAACTCCAACCGCATCGGCGGTATCTGTCGTCGCTGTTGTACTCGCCCCCTGATCCGCCTCCGCATGCTTCTAGTCTGTCTCCTGGTGCTGGGCGGACCAGGCCCTCTCGGGCCGTGCCCAGCGTCTCCGCCCCTTCCTCGGTGGTGTCGCGCGGTGGTGGGATGGTCCAAGCAGACGGCGCAAGTCCCCTCAGCTAGAAGATCGGTTTCTCCCCCGCCTCGCGGGGTGCTCGCTCGGCGAATCCTTGTGTCTCATCGTAGATCTCGTTGGGCTTGCGGGCGGCGCAATCCTCCCAGATGCGGTGGAGGTTGGCGTCGACAGCGCCGCACTCACACCTGTTATCGTTGTCGCCGGAGGTGGCCGCCCGCCGTGCTCGAGTCCACGTGCCTGCGCAGGCTGCTGCGACCAGCGCGCCGCACTGCTGGTGCTGGCCTCTTTTCTTGTAGGTCTCCAGGCGGTGAGTGATGCCCTTGCAGTCGATGCCCATTTCGGCGCCTTTGCCGTTGTAGTGGGCTGCCGCTTCTTGCCATTGCTGTTCTCGAACGTCTCGTAGCAGCGCCTCGATGATGTCGTCGGGCCCCCCGCCCTCTCGGCCTTCGGGGCACAGCCGCGTGCCCCGTTGCTTGTCGATCCAGATGCCGGGCCCCCTTCGAGTCCCAGCCTGCGGGCCAGAGCAACAAGATGATGCTGCCCATGACCCCGCGCCTTTGCTGCCAGCGCTTCGGCTCCATGGTGTTGAAGAGCCTGAACTATACCTTGGGCCAAGCCTTGCGCGCCTGCGTCCTGATGTCTGGGCACCTGCTCCACAAGTCGAACCAGGCCTTGAGCTGCCCCTTGGTGATGGTCTCCTTGGGGTCGGCCCCTTTCAGTGCCGGGAAGGTGGTGAGGCAGCACCCAGGCCAGCTTCTCCTGAAAGCCTGGGCGTAACGTCTACGCGCTGCTCGCATCGCCGTGGGGCTGAGGCCGCGGATGATGGCCCTGTATCTCAGCGCTGCCATGGGGCCTTGGTGGGCGACTCCTCGGCGCCTGTGGATCTTCAGCTTGCGCGGCTTGGATCCGACCTGCTGGAGGCGCTGGTTGGCTGCTCTGGCACTTGTGTGGTGTGTTGACCTGGTCGTGGTGCCTCGCGCTGCACGGTCTGCTCCCAGGTCTCTCCCTTCTCGGGCAGCTGGTACTCGTGCTCCTCGCTCTCGTAGCTTTTGCGCGATCGACTTCGTGCTGACGAAAATCGCCGTCATGATCGCTGTCTTGTCGGCGAGGCTCAGCCCGTGCAGTGAAAGTTCCTGCTTGACGGCGTGCGTGCTCTTGACCATCGGGCCCTCCACTGCTTGCTGGCTGTCCATGGTCCCGATGCTGATGTCGTCGAACCATGCTCTCGGGAGCGGGGCTGGGGCACTTGGGGGGCGTGAGAGCATCTTGCTGATCACCGCGTAGACGACTGTCCTGGCTATGCCGTTGGAGTGCCTGTATCCCGCTAGGATGGAGCGGTCCGCCAGCAGGTCGTGCGAGTAGCTGCCCTTGCATCTCATGTGCCTGGTGCTGGAGTGCTGCAGCAGCAGTAGCGTCAGGATGCGCGGGTTGAGGCCCATGGCGAGGGCTTCGGGGATGGCGATGTCTATCCTCAGGCTGTCGTAGGACTTCTCGATGACAGCGATCGTGCAACCCTGGAAGATCTGCATCCCGTCGCAGCACTCGTCGGTGATGATCCCGCGCGCGGCCTCCCTCAGGCAGCTGTTGCCCGCGACGGCGGCATCCCAGCTCCGCTCGTGGTCATTGGCCCACTTGCGGGCGGCTGGGCGGTGGAGTAGTTCCCACGTGCGGACCAGCTTGGGGAGCAATGCCAGCGCTCTGTCGCCCTTGCCTGGTTTGGGCACCACCATAACCAGCGAGCACAGGAGCTGCCACGGCCACATCAGTTGTTGTTCGCACGCGTTGAACAAGTCTACGATCGCCTGCCTGCCCTCGAGTGGCAGCCTCCTGATGTCCGAGCAGTTCAGCTCGTCGGTTCTCTGTCCTCGGTCGGGCTCGCCCTTGAGCGCCGCGTCAAGGTCCTCCACGGTCCAGGCGCTGTAGCCCGTGCAGAGCGCCTGCATGCGCAGGCGCTTCAGGATGGCGGTGCGCTGCTCGTGGGGGAGCTCGCTGCAGCTCCATCTCTTGCTGAGCGCCTCCTCCACCATGCCTGCGATCTCTATTGGGCAGTCCGTGATGTTGGCTGCCGTCGCGATCTCCTCCTCCCGCCTGACGGGCGGCTTCGTGATCGAGTGGAGCACCCCTGGCTTCGCCTCCGTGTCTGCCAGCCACTGGCAGAAGAGCCTCGTGCTCTCCCTGTAGTCGCGCTTCACCGCTGCGTACTTCTCCTGCTCTGCCTGTTAGCCATGCCGTCGACGATGTCCACGGGTACGTTGCCAAGGTTCTAGAGCCTGCCCCTCCAGATCTGGTGGTGCAGTTCCGCCGTGGGGGTGACGCGGCCCTTCATCTCTGGCATGGCGTAGGCGAGCGCGCGAGCTGCCTTTTTCCAATCCTTCCAGCTGTTGGCGCCCTCTGTCTCTACTCCTTAGCTTAGTCGCCAGCGCGAGCGTAGTTTCCACTCGCGCCCACCAATCTGATTTCATGTTCCTGTAGCGCTCTCGCTTCTCTCCTCGCTCCTTGTTCTCTACTTCCTTGAGCTGATATCCTTGCCCTCGGCCCATGCAGCGCGGCCTGTCCTCCAGGGCGTCCGTGTGCGCCATGCAGTAGAACCGCTCGATTGTGCCGATGGTCCTCTCGAAGAGCTGGCCCAGCTGGTCGGCCGCTGCTGGGGGGGCCTCGTAGGCCGCGCTCTTGCTGATGAGGTCGGGGGTCTCGGTGGTGCGGCCCGGCGAGTTCTCCAGCAGGCTAGCGCGCTCCCAGAGGTGGCCCTGCGCGGTGGTGTCGATGTTTTCGGCGATGTGCGTGCTGCTTTCGCTGGGTGCTCTCCGCCTGCGCGTTGTTGCCATGCATGCTCTGCTCGCTGGGCTCTGTGGTGTTGGTGACCTGCTCCTCGGCGGTGTCGACTGTGCCGTCGTCCTCGGGGAGCTCGGTGGGTGGTGTATATTCTGGGTTGCTCGCAGGTGAGTCGATATCCGGGCTCAGCTGGTCGATGGGGTCCACGGTCTCATCGAGGGTGGTGATTCGTCCCGCCGGGCATCCGACCTCGAAGTTGCTGCCGAGCTGCTGGGGCCTCAGGTCTGGGTGGTGGGCCCAGCCTGTCACTGGCTGGAGCGCCTCCCAC
>CAUYUJ010007580.1:393429-430929 GCA_963575745.1 Prorocentrum cordatum | reverse complement strand
CGGTGCAATCTATGTGGCGCAATCTATGTAATGTGGAATACGCGGTGCGCAGTTTAGGCGGTGCAGTCGACGTGGCGCAATCCAAATGGTGCAGTACATGTCGTGCTACCCAAGTGGTGCAACCTATGTGGTGCAACATCTGCGCCGCATTCTACTGGTGCAGTCCAGGTTGTGCAGTCCATGTGGTGCATTCTAGGTTATGCCATCTGCGTGGTGCAGTCTACATGATGCAATCCATGTGGTACAATACATTTTTGTTCGCAATGAGTGGTCCACTCCACTGCTCGCGCCATCATCCCACCCACGTTTCGACTTCCGACACCTCGACCCGCCTCTTCACTTTTCCTGCTGTTTCGGTGCTTGGTTGGGGTAATGAAAACATCCTCCCCGAACACTCATTTCAGAACCTGGACAGGATCCGCCATCGCGAGGAGCGCCGTCAGCACTACTAAAAAGGCTGCAGAGCACCGTCGGACCGTCGAGCCGTAGAGAGCCGCTCGGAAACTGCACTGGCGCAGGCAAGTCCACCACGCTCCACCACGTCCGCCAGGAAAGGCACACACAGGAACATCCTGGCTCCAGCGGAGCACCCACCGACCACCTGGACAACGCTGGACGTTGTTGGGCCGCCTCGAGTCGATGTCGCGCAAGCTGGTGATCCGACGCGCAGCCCCGATGCTGGCTGCCGAGACCAGCGTCGTGATCCAGAATTGCCCCCCCCTGAGACGGCGTACATCACGAGCGGCGAACGTATCCACATCCGCGCCCTCGCGGTCGGAACTTCGGGACGAGGTCCCGTGGACACGCGGTTGCATGTATACCAACCCCGCGGAGCATCCGCCCTAGGCCCAGCCCGCGAGGTCCCGTGGAGATGTATTAGGCTGGGAAATCTCCGAAAGGACGAGAAAGGGCTACTAAGCCCAGATAAACGGCCACGAAGCCGAATTAGCTCAAATAGAGCCGAGGATTAAGCCACGCTGAGCCGGAGTAGGCGGGATTGCGCGGAATTGCGCGGGCGCCTTCCGCATTCGGTCGGTTTTCGACAACGGTCATACACCAGCGCATGGATGCGCTTCGACAGCGGACATACACTGGCCCATGTTGAACTCATAATTAACCTCCCGGGAACTGCGCCCTAAGATGGAGGCGTGTCCCGCCCACGAGCACAGGGCACTGTCGGGCACGCCCAGCCGGCCCCTGCCGGCGCCCATGCTGAACTCTCAACCTCCCAGACACTGCGCCCTAACGTGGAGGCGTGTCGCGCCCGCGAGCACCGGGGCACTCTCGGGTACGCCCAGCCGGCCCCCGAAGTCCTGCCCTGAAGTCCTGCCCTCGCCTGCGCGACCTCGGTGCGAGCTTAAGAGACAGCCTCTGGCTGTCTGGCTGCCGACAGTTCTGCACGGGGTGCGCTTGGCAAAATGCGCAGGTGCGTAGGCTTCCACTGCAGCCGTCTTCGCTGGAGGGCGTTCTACTTTCGGATCCGGCAGGCTTGCTTGCATGGCATTTCGCCGCCCCCCCTCCTCCCCCCTCCCTCCGCCGCCTTTTCAAGCAGCGCTGGGCCGAAACGGTGTGCAAATGAGTGCCGAGTTGCGTGAAGTCCGGATTCTCTTTCGGTGCTTGCCACGCCCCTCCCCTCGTCCCCCACCCTCCATGCAAGTAAACTTGCCAGAGGCTGCGAGGAAGTCACCTACTCCCTACGACGCCCCACAGAAGAGGATGCCAAGTGGCAGCATGGGCCAGAAAGGCAGAGACAGAGAGAGAGAGAGAGCGAAAGACATGTAGAAACATATGTTCTGGAGACGACGAGTTCGGACATCCCAGCGACGACAGCCCTCCACAAGCCGCGCGTATAAGAGATGTTGTTTGAATCGGGCGTGACACAATGGCGAAAGTGCGAACAGCTGAAGGGTTGCAGGCGGAAATGCAAGCGATGGAACACATGCCGGAAGACACGAGCATAGCCTGTCGGCGAGAGCAAAGCGCACGCTGAAGGGGACATCACGCTGGCCGTGAATCCCGCTGCGCTGGCTTACTACCTGGCGCATCCTGCCCTGGCTCACACAGAATCGAAATCACCACTTGATCACACAACCTTCTATTATCTCCAATGTGTATTTAGTTATTGGGGGGGAAGGGGAGGGGGAGGGGGAGGGGGAGGAGGAGGAGGAGGAGGAGGAGGAGGAGGAGGAGGAGGAGGAGGAAGACGAGGAGGAGGAGCAGGAGGAGGAGGAGGTTGGCTGAATGGCACAAGCCTCTGGAACAAAAATCAGCAACAGAAACAGGAGAAGTGCGCCTGTACACCCATACCGGCCCTGGCCAGGCCCATCCTGGGGAAACCACACACCGGACCGACAACGCTGCACCCCGGGCCTCTCCCGGGGTGCGTTCTGACCAGAATTTCGAGGCGAGTCCAGCGGTGGCGACGAGAGACCCCCAGGAGGCCCAAAAAGGGGGAAAACGAGGCGAGGGGTAGCCGTCTATGTTTATGATGTTCCAACCTACATCTAGCCTTGACCACCAGAAAGAATTTCGAGCACCAAGAGAGTACCGAAACTGGAGGGTTTCCACGTGTCGGGCCCTGCGAGGCCACACTCGTTTCACACTGTTTCGATACTGCTCGGGGTGCTCGAAATTATTTCTGGGAGCAACAGATGTCTAGGTGCCTCTCCCTCCTCTGAGGCTTGCCGGCCGCCGAGCGCGCGATGCCCCTGGAGGCCGCCTACTCGAGGGCGGCTCTCCGGCGAACGGCCTCTTTCACGCGCAGCCGACGCTGCTGCTCCCCGGTGTCCTCAGGTCTCCGACGTCGTAGCATCGGGTCGGCCACGTCCTCCTCCTCAAAAAACAACAAAAATATACATAAAGATAATCCAAACACCGTCCCTGGACTATTTGTTAACTAGAGGGGCATGCCCGACTTACTCGTATCATAATGGGTACCCTGTCCTCCTCCGACGTCCTGGGCCCAAGATCGGTGCAGGCGACCTCCCCGCGCTGCCCGCAGGCGTGCGCACGCAGATGCCGGGCCCCCGCCTGGCCAGGCCGGGTGGTTCTACCATTAGGTCGGGCCTGTCCCCCTACAGGGGGGTTTTGGGCGAAAAAATACAAGTACTCAAACATACTCTCCTCATAATGTTTAAACATTTTTTTTTCATTTCAAAAAAAAGAGTACCAAGACTATTTTTTGGCTATTTTTGAATATCCTTCCTGTAGAGGGACAGGCCCGACTTAATTCTACCATCAGAGTCCCCCGACAAAATCATTGGAGAGCACCGGCGGCGCAACCGAAAATTGGCGGCGCGCACAAGGGGATGAAGATAAAAGGAGGCAACTGCTGGGAGGTCTTCGTCGGAAGGACTAAGAAGGCTTAAGCCCCGCTGGGGAGCTGTTACGCCGGATTGGGCCTTGGAATAAGCGGGATTACACTGGATTAAACAGAATTAAGCCAGATTAAGCGGGATTCAGCCGAATTTCAAATCAGGGCGAAGTCAGAATTTGACCTCCAAGGAGTTGCATCCGAACAAGGGGATGAAGGGAGGGGGGCAGGCTTCTCAGAAGGCCGCTTCTTAGAAGGTGCCAGCCCTACGTCTGCAGACAGGGCCAGCGCCTTCTGAGAATCAGGGGTGCTTCTAGGAAGCCTTCCCTCCTCCCCCTGCCCCCCCTCTGCGCGTGGCCAACGATAAGAACATTAGAAAACAACAGTGGTTCAACCGAAAATTGGCGGCGCGCACAAGAGGATGAAGGGAGGGGGAAGGCTTCGTGGAAGGAGGCCGCTTCTTAGAAGGCGCCGGCCCTATGTCACGTCTACAGATAGGGCCCGCGCCTATTAAGAAGCAGGGATACTTCTAGGAAGCCACCGCTCTTCCCGCTGCCCCCTCTGCGCGTGGCCGACGATAAGAGCATTAGAAAACAACAGTGGTTCAACCGAAAATTGGAGGCGCGCACAGCGGGATGAAGGGAGGAGGGAAGGCTTCTTAGAAGGAGGCCGCTTCTTAGAAGGCGTCGACCCTACGTATACGTCTACAGATAGGGCCCGCGCCTTCTCAGAAGCACGGCTTTCCCCCCTCCCCCTACACCCCTCTGCACGTGGCCAGCAATAGGAACATCTGGGATCAACGGCGGTTCAACCGTGTACGTGAATATATCAGCCATGGGGTCAAAGTGCACGAAGGCTCGTGTGCCGTGGTATGCGTGAGCTGCAGTAGTTGACCACGAGTAATCTAGAGACACTTTTGCTGTCCATATGTAGCCTTCCCCGGGTGCACCAAGATTGTTGTTGCTCTCCGCGGCCCCTGGGGGATACGACAATTTCGACGACGACTGGAGCCGACGACGGGATCCGACGACGACGACGACGACGACTGCGACGACGACTCGATATTAACGAGGGGATCTGGAATCTGAGGGCGACGACGACGACGACGACGACGACGACGACGGGAGACGACGACGACGCCGACGACGACGACGCCGACGCCGTCGCCGACGCCAACGGCGAATCGTGGCCGCGCCCGACCGCGCAGACGCGGGGGCCCCGGCGCAGGTGGCCGAGATGAGCGGCCTGGCGATGGCGGCGCGCGGGGGGGGGGGGCAGGGGCATGGCAGGCCAGGGCAGGGCAGCGGCGAGCTCGGAGGTGGGAGCGCCAGGGCGTTGCTGGATGAGACGTGCACGTCGATCGGAAGGGGTAGGTGGAAGCATGGAGCAGGAAGGCGGATACAGTGCGTTGGGTGCAGGTCCTCCCAGGGAGCAACAGAGCACAGCAGAAGCATATCGGCTCTCGAAGTAGGAAGGCGTACGAAGACGATTGGGATCTGGGAGTCCAAGAATTCCGAATTTCAGCGACCGATGGGTACGCGCGTCCCATCCTCCGCGGCGCTGGCGTCGGCGTCGCCGACCCCGCCCTCCAGCGTCTTGCAAGGCAGTCTGGCAAGGCTTCGGCTTGAACGCAGACAGCCGCCCCAGGTCGTCCCCCGAGTAGTCCGGGTTAGCCCAAACGGGCTCCCCGAATAAATCGCGGCGGTCTCGACAACCAGGATAACAATTGGGGAGCTAAGAAGGCTTCAGATTAGACGCCGGCTGGCAAGGGTAGCCCGGGAGCTCGTTCCAACTTTCGACAAGAATCCCCGCAACAATGTATTTGACCCTCCAAAGAATTCCGGCAAGCCTTTTCGAACTGTTGCCCACGACGTGTGCCATGCATGTTTCCCACCACCACCATAAGTTGGAGGGGGGAAGGAGGAGGAGAAGGATGAGGAGGAGAAGGAAGAGGAGGAGGAGGAGGAGGAGGAGGAGGAGGAGGTGGAGGAGGTGGAGGAGGAGGAGGAGGAGGAGGAGGGGGGGGAGGAGGAGGACCCCCTCCCCCCTCCAACTTCTGGTGGTGGTGGTGGAAAACAGGCCCATCAACAACGTTTTGTTTGACCCTCCAAAGAGTTCTGGCAAGCCTCTTTGAACTGTTGCCCACGACGTGTGCCGTGAAGCTTTCCAGAAGCTCCTCTCCAGAGCCGCCAGAGCTCCTTCGAGGGACCTTCCAGAAACTGCTGCCGCCTCGCGATCCGGGCTCTGGACACCACGGCCTTGCTGTCACACGCGTCCCCTTCTCCGGGTTCCCTCCTCCCTGTTTCGGGCAGACAGCCCGCCAAGGTACACGTCGTTCATTTCTAGTCGTGCTCATATCTAGTTGTGCTCGTTTCCAATTGTTCTTGGCCTCCGTGGCCAGGAAGAGGCCCAGGATAGAACAATTAGAGATGAAATGACCTTGGCCCGCCATATTTTTTTCCCCGCGAGGCAGCAGCGGAAGACAGCGGTGACAGCGGGATGAAACCAGGAAGCGAAAGCCCGAAAAACGTCTTAGACGAAGGGCCAGCAGGGCCGCTAAGCAGCGAAAAAGGAGGAGGAGGAGGAGGAGGAGGAGGAGGAGGAGGAGGAGGAGGGAGGAAGGGGAGGAGGAGGCAGGAAGGAGGAATGAGGAGAGGTAGGAAGAGGAAGGAGGAAGGAGGAGGGGAGGATGAGGAGGAGGGAGTGAGGGAGGGAGGAGGGAGGGGAGGGGAGGATGAGGAGAGGAGGAGGAGGAGAGGAGGAGATGAGGAGGAGGGGGAGGAGGAGGAAGTAGTAGGAAGAGGAGGAGGAGGAGGAGGAGGAGGAGGAGGAGGAGGAGGGGGAGGACGAGGAGGGCTACACGACCTCGAGGTCGGCCAGACCTGGCCCCGCCTCCAGCGGTGCCTGGTGTAGGTCGGCATGGTCATGTAAGACCGCGTGCGCCACAGCGGATTGCAAGGCTAGGCCGAGGAGCCCCCACCACCTGTGCACTAAGCCTAACGCAGCCCCTTTCCGTACGCGCGCGTGCAGCCCCCGCGTATGCTCAGATGCCAAATTGGGAACCAACCAGATAGATTGTTTCCCCCATCTGCCGTACACTTCCGATCCAAGTGACAATAGTTTCCCCAATCCCGTCGTCGCAACCTCGTTGTAGGTAGTGTTGTTTTTGTTTTGTTCATTGTCCAATAAACGCCCACCTTGGTTGCTCGTCCCTGCCCGGGGGCAGCCGTTCCGAGAGATCGGGGAAAGGATGCATACGTCGCAGAAGAGCGGTACCCCGTGAGCAAGTGACAAACCTGGGACTATGAGGTCCAATCGTCGTAAGTCCCCAGCTGGTACTGGGACGTGGGTATCCCTCAGAAGACGTTCAACGTTACGGTCTGGTATGGCACCACCCGTTTCCGTCAACACTTGTCTCCACGCTGCCACCATGGCGGTATGCCGTGCGTTGAGGCGAGCCCCCTCGTTGTCGGCTAACCTGGAGAAACCATGCGGGTCGGGCCCATCACAAACCACAGCCAGCCCCAAACGTCGGCGCACTGCACATCTGAAATACTCGTTGTTGCACGTTGTAGCCGGAGTTGTGGGGCACACCGTCAACCACGCACTCGCGTACGGCCCCATGCACGATTGAAGCCGTGCTTTACCACGGGATGCTGCATTTGTCCTGTTGTGATGTGCTGGGAAATCCCGCTGGAGCTGTGTCTGCGCAGCTATTGCCAAACCATTGGACGCGTGGAATTGCCAACCGTGGGACCATTCCCCTAAGGCCAGGGGGTTTTCGGCTTGATCTGGAGGCTCAGGAGGCCGGGCCCCGGCAGCAATATCGTGCCATGTAGGTCGGTTATTCCACCCAGTAGTATCGCACGATCTACCGGCTTGTTCCGCGTCCACCAGGCACGCAGGACCACGTAGTGGTTGTCCCGCCGGCGTATCTTGAATAGCTGTAAGGTGGAAAAGCATGTTGCGACCTAGGAGAGAGCGTGATCCACCGCCGCTTTACTGTGGAAAATTGCCAACCTTTTCCTCTGGAGCCCGGGGGTCGCCCCCCCCCCCTCCCCTCGACCGAAAATCCCACCCCCCCCCTGCTGACCCCCCCCCCCCCCCTTCCCCGGCGAAAGCACCCCCTCCCCAAACCCTCCCCCCCCCCCCCTCCCGCTCGAAAAACGGGGGTGGTCCTAACCGGTTCGAAACCCCTCCCTCCCCCCCCCCCCCTTCCGGATCCGGAAACCGGGGGGGTCACTGACTGCCGGTTTCGAACCCCCCCCCCCCCCCCCCCCCCCCCCCCCTACTCACCGCCAGCAAACGACTCCTGGTCCCCACCACCGTCCGCATCACACCCACTGGTGTTCCCAGCACCACTGTCCTCACACCGCTGTCCCCACTGGTTCCACCACCGCCCCTACTGTCCCCACCAGTGGCCCCACCACTGTCGCACTGTCCCCGCTGTCCCCAGAACTGTTCCCACCACGGTTCCACTCTCCCCACTGTCTCCACGGCCCCAACCACTGCCCGACTAGCCCCACTGTCCCCACTGTCCCACTGACTCCTCCGCTGTCCCACTGAGCTGTCCCACTGTTCCCACCACTGTCCCCACTGTCCCCACCACTGTCCCCACTGTACCTCTGTCCCATTGTCCCACCGCCGTCCTCGCCACCGCCTTCACCACTGTCCCCGCCACCATTGTACCCTCCACTGTCCCACTGTTTCCACCTCATTCCCATTGTCCCCACACCACTGCCCCTACCACCACCGTCACCGCCACTGTCCACTGTCCCCCCCTGTTCCCACCATTGTCCCCACCACTGTCCCAACCACTACCGTCCCCACCACTGTCCCACTGTCCCACTGTCCCCACCACTGTCCCGCTATCCCACTGTCCCCCCACTGTCTGCGTCGCTATTCTTCTCACCACTGTCCCCGCCAACAGACCCGTCCCCACCATGTCTCCACACCCCGCACCCCACTCAATCGTTTCGTGGGCGGGGGGGGTTCGAACCGTAGTGACCCCCCGGTTTTCGGATCCGAGGGGGGGGGGGGGGGAGCGAGGGGTTCGAAAGGTAGTGACCCCCCCGCCCCTTTTCATGATGAGCAAGGGGGGGGGGGGGGAGAGGTTCGAACCGGTAGTGACCCCCCCCGGTTTTCCGGAGGGGGGGGGGGGGGAGGGGTTCGAACCGGTAGTGACCCCCCCCGGTTTTCCGCCAGCAGCGGTAGAACACGCTCTTTCCGACCTAGGCTTGGGAATCGCTGCAGTAAGTCAGGGAGCGAATCCGCCCAGCTCGCCCAGAATGCCGCAGGAGCAGTCCTCGTAGAGTCCCGCAAGCCCATGCCCCCAAGCCGCAACGGGAGCGATGTTTGGGCAACCCAGTTGTCGTACGTGACGCCGTGCAGGTCGCAGCGCAAATCGTCGGGCGTAGGGATGCCAAGTAGTAGTCGGAAGGTCTCTATAATACTGTGGTCGTGGGACGTCGTAGCGATGCGTGCCAAGTGCGGTGGCAACGTCCGGAGTTCTGGGCACGGCGCAAAAGTAGAGCATGAGCCACGCCGCTTGTAAGGAGGGGAGCTTGGGAATACATTGTAACAGCTTCTCCCTCTCACAAGCTAATCGTGTCCCAAACGCTTCGACATAAGCATCCGTTCCAAACGGTGTGCCGAGGATCTTGATACCCCGTTCGTGTGTCTCTGCATCGCATTTCCATGCGTCGGGCGGGATGTCGGTTAAGTTATCTGGACGTTGTGATATAGTCGGCCCCCATATCGCAAGTTTGCCAACATTGACGTCGATGTGACAAGACGTTGATAATTCATTGCGCACCGTGGCCAATACGTACGCAACTTCGTCAGGGTCACATATGACGTAAATGTCGTCCAAATACGCAAGGACTTCTGCCCCCGGCGGCAATCTATCGCTGATTCGTCGCAGTGCTATGTTGATTGCCAAACAAAATAAGGCAGGCATGAGTGCGTCACCTTGTTCCCCCCCATCGCCTTGAAAGATTGTGTGCGCCTTCCCGCAAGCATCAACCCACCTGAATTTAGATGTGATCCCGTACCAGAGCCGCACGAAGGGGATAAGACCATGCAGCTTCGAGTTGCCAAGTAGAGCTTCGAACATGCGCGTTCTGCATACGTGGTCAGATGCACCCACCCCGTCGATGCTGACAAATACTTTGTGTGGGTTCGCGTCGACCAAGTACTGCAACATGTGCACTGCTGAATCCGTGCCGCTGCGATCGCTGAGGCCGAAGTTGTACGGCCGGACTACGTCTCGAAATTCTTGTTGGCATTGCCGCGCCAAGCACTTTGCGACGAGGCGGCGAAACGAATCCCCAGCCGCAATTCCACGTACCTTGTTGTTCGGCTTTTTCAAAGCAGTAAGTGTCGATACATGTAGTAGGTCGCGAATATTTGGCGGGATGCGTGCTTGGGCAAGCCTTTCGGCCACATCGCACAAGGCGTCGTAAGCTGTAGTATCTTCCATGCAGATTTTGTAGTACTCGTACCTTCCACCCCACAGCCCAGCACTCTGACCCCGTCGGGATCGCCGAAGTACTTCAGCAAAGGTCTGCCTATCCAATCGGATTTCCGATCTCGGCCGAAATGCCGCGAATCCTGGAGGGAAGGGCTCGGAGGGGGACGGCGGGCGGAGGGCGGGGTCACGGAGTTCCTTGAGGGTCTACTCGGTCCCTGGGGCTAGGCCCGGAGAGCTTAGGAGACGGGCTGCATGACTCAATTCCCCCATTTGCACAAGCCCTAAGGCTTTGCCAATCTGTGGGGCGGTGGATTCGCGTCGTCGTACAGGTTTTTTTTTCGGAGGCTGTTCAGCGGATTCGTACAATTTGTCCCATTCCCCGCTATCATACCAAGCCACGCGTTGTTTGAGTTCACGTTCCCCTGCAGCCCCACCGCGTGCCGTATGATGGAGGAGGAGACGCGGCAATAATATGAACAACTTCCACGCTTGTTGACACTTCTCCACGCGCTCGTGGTTGATGTCCCATAGCACAGTAGATATTTCAATTTCATGTAGAACTTGCGTCAGAATGCGCAGCCAAGGCCCCCTGATACACTTCAGTATGTTTTTGCACGTGGGCACGTGCTGGTCCATAGATTGTTGCATGTCGATTGCCCGTAAGTGTTTCCACCCATCCGGCACAGCGGCAATAGGTCCTCGAGTTCCAGGCCGTGCTTGGACGCCTGCCCCGGGAAGTTGTCCGCCAGATGGTTGTCCAGGTGGATGGGGAGGTGGTGGATGCAAAGGCGGTGTGGAGGAGACATGTTGATGCAGAATGTGGGATAAGTAATGCCGCACATGAGGTGTATCGTATAAACACACCGCGGCTGCCAAAATCCCCGCTTCCAGCAACATGATATCGGCATTAAACATGCACGCTTGGTTCATGAGGTAGTCCTGAGCTTCATGATTGGTAGAGTTGGGTTCGGAGTTGAACCCTTGCGTTTGCAACCATTCAGCGAGTCCTGGCATATGCGCAATCCCAAATTGTCTGCAGACGTCCCGGAGGCTCTGAAAACCTCGACGCATAGAGTCAGCAGTAATCGTTTCATCCACTGCTTCGAACCCCCCTCCATGCTGCTGAAGTAAACCGAGTGCCCATTGGAATAATGGCTCATCGTCTGTATCCCCTGCTGCGGCTAAAATCAATGGCAACATCAGTTTCGACCACCGGTGTTCTTTTATGATTCGTAATGCCGCCTCCCTCGAAGCAGCGATGGGGATAGTGTCCAGCACAATCAGAATTGCATTCACAGCCAATTTCGCACGACCAGTCGGCACAACCGCCCGAAGATCTCCTGGAATCCCATTCGTAAACCATCCATCTATCCCCTCCGTTGGTGGCGGCGGTGCTCCAGAGTCGGAGCCAGCATGTATTGGAGGATCTGGGGGCGGCGGTGGTGGCGGCGGGGGTCGGGGGTTGGCACCGTCGTCGGGTCGGGGTAAATCGTCAGTACCATCTTCGTCTTCGATATCGCTCATCGCGCCGATGTCGCATGCAAGCATACCAGTCGCCGGGCTCGTGGGCGGAAGAAGTAGTGCTGCCAGCTCCGGAGGGGGTGCCGGAGGACCACATGGATCGGGGACTGGTGTGGGAGGTCCTTCAGGGGTACTTGTGCCGGGCACGATGCCCAACTCACGAAGAGCAGACAGCGCTTGATCGCGCGGGACTCTGGGGTGGTGGTGGTCGTTGGGGGCTCCGCTGGTGGGATCAGGATCGCCGCGTGGAGGCGCGCCAGAATTGGGAGGGAGTGGGTTGCTCCGATGGGGCGGGCTGGAGGTCGGGTGAACGTGCGGCGGACCAAGCGTCGTAGGGGCAGGGGCGGGTGGTAGATGGACTTCAGGGTGATTCGAAGGGCGTGGGAGAGCAGAAGTCGGGCCCACCACTGTCGGGGGAGTTCGCGCTGGGAGGGGAACTTGGTCATTCTCAACACTTTCAATGTCGGTCAGGCCTGGCTCGCTATTTGGAGAATGGGAGGCGCAAGAGTGGTAGGTCGGAGAAACGTCGTCGACAGGGGGTGGGATTGGCAAGTGTATGAAGGGGTCGGCAGGCGGAGGAGGCAGGGGGGCGGTAGTGATCGGAGGCAGAGGTGGGTCATACTCTTCTCTCCCTGGGGATAAGGGCTCCTGCGGGGCAGGCTCGTCATTACGATTTTGAGTAGTTCCCGGTACCGGATGAGGGACCGAGGTCGGTGCGAGCGGAGTTGGGATCGTAACGGGTCGTACCGTCGATAAGCCCGTAGACGTTGAAACTGTCGTCGGTATGATGAGCGGAGCCGTCGCAATCAACAACGTGTAGTCCCAGCTGGCCTCTTATTAAGGCCAGCTGAGACTACCTTGACTACTGACCAGCTTTGAGGCCAGCTGGCCTCATTGGGGCCCCGGACTCCTCGGTGGGCCTGTTGAGCCAACG
The DNA here is from genome assembly GCA_963575745.1 of Prorocentrum cordatum. NCBI lineage: Eukaryota > Dinophyceae > Prorocentrales > Prorocentraceae > Prorocentrum > Prorocentrum cordatum. The sequence continues at coordinate 418,689 of CAUYUJ010007580.1, read as the reverse complement.
GGCCCCCCGAGTAGCCCGTGGCGGCCTCAAAACCCTGGCGCCGCCTCTGGCGGCGCTCCTGGGGCGCCCCGCGGCCCAGGGTTGGGGTGTTGAGACCGCCCCGGCCTGGTTGCTCGGGGGGGCGGTGGAGGCCAGCTGGGACTGCTCGCGGGGCCTGCTGAGGCCAGCCAGGACTAACTACCTTGGGGGCCGTCTGAGCGCATCCCAGAGCCTTGCAACCCTGCGCCCTCCCTTCCCCGTCCCCTTCTCCTTCCCTCTTTCCGGATCATCTGCAGAGCAACGCATCGCGCCCCATGGGGTGCTAAGCCTCCCCAGGGTCTGCAACCGAGCCACCTTCAGCGCAACCGACCGCATATTCCTGCTGCATGAGCCCGCACGCCGTCACCTGGCACCACCTGCCTTGCCAACCCAACGCGCCGTCTGGGCGCGGCTGCCCTGCGCGCCAGCTGACAGGGCGCCCCGCAAAGCCGGGGCGCCAGGCAGCGGCTGACACGGCCGCGTCGGCCCGCTTGCACTGCTGCTGCTGCTGCTGCTGCTGCTGCTGCTGCTGCTGCTGCTGCTCCTGCTCCTGCTCCGGCTGCTGCTTCTGCTGTTTCTCCTCTTCTTTAAAATAATAATAAGAAGAATGGTAATAATAATCAGAAGAAGCAACTGCATAAACACGAACTTTTGGCGCTCCGCGCGGATTTGTTGGATCTGCGCTGGACCCCCCACTCCATCGCGCGCGGAGCGCTCCAGGGGCGGCGCCGGAGGCGCCGCCAGGGGGGCCAAGCGCAGATCGAAGACATCCGCGCGGAGCGCCACAAAGTTGATGTTTATGCAGTGTGTGTTCTTCTTCGATTCTTGTTTTTCCCTCCCCCTGCTGCCCCCTGGCTTTCCCTGGCCGCGACGTGACTTCGCGCCCTCGCGCCCCGCGAGAGGCGCGGTTCTCCTCGCGCCCTCGCTCTGCCGCCCCGGAGAAGGGCGCCGCCCCGGCGCTCCGCGGCCCAGGCCGCGGCTTGCGCGTAGCGGGGCCGCCCCTTCGCGCCCGCCGCGCGGCGACCTGGCCTCCCCCCGGACTACAAGTACCCCCCCCCCCCCCGGACTACAGGTACCCCCATGCGCGCCCCCCCGGACTACAGGTACCCCCAGAACTATTGAGGGACACAGAATACACAGCGGAGGCCAGTCCACAAGAGACCCTCCACGAGAAGCCCGGCCCTGAAGCCCCCAGGACGTCCACTGACCTTCGGTGCGGGAGCGTCACGCCCTCCGCAACAAAGCCATCGACACCCAAGAAACCCAGGGCACCTTGGAGGCAGGCAGGGTGTTTCTTGGCACGGGCCTCCAGTGCATACCACCCTCTGGTGACAACGACACGTGACGAGACCCGGGGGGGGCATGCTCGCAAGAGCTGCGGCCGCGGCACCCTCTCTCAAAAACCGAACACAGGCAGTTCGCAGATCGATCTGGCAAGGCTCCTCCTCCTCCTCCTCCTGGAAACAAGCAAGGTGTCTCTTGGCACAAAACGGAACCGACGGGGGACGAGCGGCAAGGTGCCTCGCGATCCGTGCTATCAAGATTCCTGCTCTTCCAAATTTGGGGCTCGATCTAAGAAGAAACGTTCCGCTCTAGACAGCTGCGGCCACAAATGGCGGAGGGTGAAGCGATGCTTGGCATGGTTATGCAAATGCAGGCGAGGACAAAAGCGGACAAATCGTGCCCGCAACAATCTCTTTTGCGACGCGATGACGTCCGAGGGGATCCCAAACTCCGACGGCACTGTCTGCGGCAATCGCTCGATCCCGTGCTGCGCACTGCCCGGTACGCCATGAGCTTGACTGCCCAGCGGGCCTCTTCAACTGGCCATGGGTCATGAGGGCTTGTGCCGCAATCGTCTCGTATCGCCTCGTCTCCTGGCCGGACTGCTGCGACATACAACATTCATCCAAATCGCACAGCATACATGCATGCGTAAATACGACCGCACATCATTCTTCAACATGCTCGAGGGCGTGTCGACATGTTGCGTTGGGTGCGTCAAGGCGCGCTCCATCACATGCCTGCCACGACCCTGAGATCCGCCGTTGCAACATCGCAGAAAATCACGACTGGAGCCCCGGACCCCATTTCCCTGCGTCATTTCTCGATCCGGATCGATTTGTGAGGGTCCCGGGGCCCGAAGTTCGGCGAAAACGCCCGTTGTGAAAAAATTGCAACGCCAAGATCTCAGGGGACGTGGCACAACACGGCACGACAGGGCTCGTTGCGATCCCCAGCATAACACCCAACCTGCCGGAGCTCCGAGCCGACTTCCCAGATCGGCGCTGGGCCCCTCTCCTGGACGCGCGAAGCGCACCAGGGGGCGGCGCCAGAGGCGCCGCCGGCGTGGCCCCAACGCCGATCCAGGAGACCAGCGCGACACTCCGAAAGCTCATGTGGCTCCTCTTCTTCTGACCAATGAGGTGGCGACATCCGAACCCTAGCACCCACACCAACCATCGGTTTTCCTGAATCGATGAGAGGCAGTGGGCTGGGGTTCGGATGTCGCGATGTGAACGGCGAATTCAGAATTCTACCCGTGCCGCCCATCGAGTTGCCTGAATCGTGGATCGGCGAGGGTAGGGTTCGGATTTCGCCGCCGACCAATGTGATTCCAAGTGCTCCTCGGTGACGGAGGGAGCGCGGCGAGGACGGGCGCATGAGCCCCAGACACTCGGAAGATCGGTGCGCATCGCCAATGCATCGCTGACATCGGCGATGCAGCGGCGACGTAGGCGTGCAGAAAATCGAGCTCCACCTAGAGCCGCATCGCCGATGCATCGGCGATGCGACACGATCCTCCGAACCCATCTGCTCGGACCCCATCGAGGAGGCCCAGTGGAGTGTGGGACCATGTGCCAGGCTACAGTAGATACACACGATGCCATGTTACAACAGATACACTCGATCATACACCCTGCTATGAGAGAGAAGCCGTGGGGCGCGCTTCCCGTCGAGCTCTAGGCTTCCTGCGGTGCCCCGGGGCTTCTAAGGGTCCCTGGAGCCATCGGGGGCCTGCTGGCAGGCCGGTTTCTGAACTGTCGTGCCTACTGTACAACCCCCCTGGGAAATACCTGCGCCGTTTTGTTGATGGCTTGCGCCCCCCCCCGACCCCGGATCTCAACGTTGAGGGAGCCGCTGTCGACGGCAGCAAAGCTGGAATCGCACGGCGCCCCTGCGTAAACATCGAGATGGGGGGGGGGAGGCAGACCTCGCGCGGGAGTGGCATTGCTTGTCGTGGGCAGGGTGCGAAGCGTGGAGCTGCGCGCGAGGAGCGCCCTGCAGGGAGCCCCGTCAGCGTGAGGCCCAGTTTTGTGGAGGCATCTGTGCGGCAACCTGTGGGCGCGTGCGGAGTTCTGCGTGCGTAGCTCCATGCCGCTGTGCGCGGATCGTTTGGAGCCCTACTGCGTTTGGAGCCCAGCGTGCGTGAGACTGTAATGCGTGGGGCCTCTATATATATATATATGTGTGTGTGTGTGTGTGGAGCCCTCTGTGGATGCAATCCTACGCGTGTGAAGCCCTATGCGTGAGGTGCCCTGTGCACGTGCGGAATCTCATGGAAGGAGTCCTGCGCGAATGGAACCTGCGGAACCCTATGCTTGTGGAGACCTAGGTGCGCCGGGCTCCAAGCGTTGAGCCCACACGTGTGTGGGTTATGATAAATGTGGAGCCTCGCTGAACCCTTCGTGTGTGAGTGCGTGCGTGCGAAGCCTTCGCGTGTGCAACCTCCGGTGTATTGAGCCCTGTGCGCAACCCTCTGGCAACGGGCGGATCCCATTGGCGACGACGGTCAGAAATGGGCCCGCCTTCCACTGGGAACGGCCGAACACCGTGGCGGCAACGCCAGGAACCTGGCACACTGAGAGACCCGCGTGCGGCGGAACACATTTGTAATGCAAAGGTCTGTTTTGCCACGACAGCACACCAAACTACACTAGAGTCGAATCGACAACGCTGACCGCGCTCCAGTCGTGCACACGCGCTCTGCGCTGCCCGATTCCCACGCCCCATCACCTTGGAATAGACCACACCCTACGTGCAATCAAGCTTCAGCCTCAAGAAACTTTCCGTAAAGAACGACGCGCCTCTTTGATCCCAAAGCGCCCGGGTGCACGAGGAGTGATAAAGAAACAGCCCTGGAAGGGCTCAACAGCGAGCACCTCCCGAGCAGGCGGTTCCTTCCTTCAGCGTGGGACCTCCCGAGCACAGCGAGCACCTCCCGAGCATGCGGTTCCTTTCTTCAGCGTCCTGACTGTACTCCCGATTCTGTATTATGGGCGTGTTTTCCACCACCACCACCAGAAGTTAGAGGGGTGTCCTACTCCGCCTCTTCCTCCTCCTCCTCCTCCTCCTCCCCCTCTTCGTTCTCCTCCTCCTCGCCCTCCTCCTTCTCCTCCTTCCCCCCTCCGACTTATGGTGGTGGTGGTGGTGGAAAACAGGCTCATCACTGTAACAAGGAGCCAAAGCACCCCGACGAAAATCATCTGGTCTCTGGATGCGGGTCCCCCCTGCTCTCCCGATCCTGCTGTCCCCCTCTTCGGAGGGCCGGGCCGCAGTGGAGTGCACCCTGCCGCTGCCGCCCGAGGGACAAGCAGCGGTAGCGGCTCCAGAGGCCCCCGGGGGAAAGGGAGGATGCGAAGGCGAGGGGGGAGGAGGGTGGGGAGGGTGCGAAAGGGAGGAGGACGAAAGGGAGGGGGGAGGAGGAAAGGAAGGACGAAAGGGGGAGGAGGACGAAAGGGAGGGTACGAAGGGGGGAAGGAAGGATACGCAGGGGGGGGAAGAGGAAAGGAAGGATATGAGCGGGGGGGAGGGGGAGGAGGGGGGAGGACGAGGCAGAAGAGCATGACGAGGCACCGTATCACGAGGAAAACGAAGGATGGCAGCGTAAGAGGACGGCAGCGCAGGGATGGCGGGACGAGCAGGCGGAGTGTCACCACGCCTGCAGGGAAAGAGGCGGCGGAGGGGCACGAGGATGAGGGGGCTCAGGGACACACAAGTAAGCACACACAAATCCCAGGATACCCTCTTTTCCCGTACTTCCTGGGTCTTCGTCTCCCCCCCCCACTTCCCATAGTTTCCCATCTCTTCTTGGGAATCGACGATGAATTGTGTCTGTGTGTTCTTCTCCCTCCCGGGAGGAGCATGGGCAATATCATGTCCAGCCGCCAGCAGCAGTGGGCATCGGAACGAGGCGAGTTGCAACGACGGCGGCTCGCCCTACAGAGGGATATTGGGCGAAAAAATTCAAATTCGCCCAAACACATGTCAAAATTGGTGGAAACATCGTCCCCCGACTATTTTTTGACTATCTTGAAACATTCCTCCTGTACAGGGACAGGCCCGACTCAACACTGCTCACCGCTGTCTCGACCCGCCCTCCTCTTGAGGTCAGCAACAGCGGGCAGGGGCAGTCTCTCCAGATTCTGGTCGCCCACGTGGTGCACCCTGAACGGAGGCTCTGGCAGCGAAGGGTGCGGATACGCCATCCTGTGGGAGGCGGCCGCCACACATGCTGGACTGGGAGATATGCAGAGAGACAGGGAGAGAGAGAGAGAGAGAGAGCGGATATATCTATATTTACACATACATATAACCCTGGGAAGCAAACAGTACCCCCCCCGGCGATATCGTTAGCACAAAAATAAAATAAATAATTATTTTGGGCGGCGCCCTCCGGCGATATCGCTAGCACATTAAAAATCAAATAATTAATTTGCCCCCCCCCCCCCGGCCCGAAGCCGGCGACAACGTGAGGCGACAGCCTGAAGAACCAATGCGCACGAACGCTTGCCAATGGGTTCCCGCCTTGCTAGAACACTGGGAAACTGACGCGCATCGGAAATCAAAGGTAAATCAAAAATGACAAACAATGAAACCACCGCAAGCAGCTATACTTGAAAGGACCCCCCAAACGAATCCCAGAGGAATCTCAGAAGGAAGCCCACGCAGAATCTAAAACGAACCCGATTGGAAATTCAAAGTAATCTCAAAGGAACCCAACAGAAATTGCAATGGGATCTCAGCGGCAGCTCAAACGAACCACGAAGGAATCTAAGGAATCTGGAAAACGCGGGCTCGCGTGGACATAAGCAATCCCTATTGCGACGGCACTAGGGAAATTTATTATTTCAGGGGATCCTATGGGAGAGAGTCCACGGAGAGATATCGCAGACGGATTCCGCGAACCCCCCCGCGATATGTTAGCACATTTATTGAAAATAAAATAAACCACAAGCGCCGGAGGTCGATGCGATGCTCCCTTCAGGGATTGTCGAAGGAATGTCAGAGGAATTTGAAAGGACCCCCAAAGGAATCCCAGAAGAATATCACAAATAATCCCACGCATGATACCAAAGGAACCAATGGAAGTTCAAAGCAATCTCAAAGGAGCCCAACAGAAATCGCAAAGGCATCTCAGCGGCAGCTCAAACGAACCACGAAGGAATCTAAGGAATCTGGAAAACGCGGGCTCGCGTGGACATAAGCAATCCCTATGGCGACCGCACTAGGGAAATTGATTATATCAGGGGATCCTATGGGAGAGTCCACGGAGAGATATCGCAGACGGATTCCGCGAACCCCCCCGCGATATGTTAGCACATTTATTGAAAATAAAATAATCCACCGGCCCCGGTTGTCGATGTGATGCTCCCTTAAGCAATAGGGCATCAAAGGGATATGACCGGAACCTCGAGGGACCCCCAGAATATTATCAAAGGAACACCAGAGGAGTCTCAAAGGAGTCCCAAAATAATCACAATGGAAACGGCAAGGAATCTCGAAAGAAACCAATCCGAGTATCAAAGGAATCTCTGGGGAATCTCACAGAAACGCACAGAATCACAGGAAGCGACTCTGGGCAGGTGTGCCTTGTCGCTGGGCTCGGGGGAACAAGGGGTCCGGGCATTCAGAGGCTTGTGGAGGCCTTTCTGGATGCCTCCTGGGAACCTCCGGGGACCTCCCCTCCGCGGACCTCTGGTGACCTGCGGGGGATATCGCTTCCGCCCCGGCCCCGGTGCCGGAAGCGTTATAATCTCCTCTGATGAGGGGGGGGAGGGGGGGAGGGGGGTTTACTGATTGCTTCCCAGGGTTAGACAGAGGGAGCGATACAGTAGGTACATCAGAATAAGATGGGCGAGCGGTCATTCGCTGCTCCTGGGCACGTGGCTGAAGTGGAGTTCTGCGGTGCGAACTGTTGTTGCGTTGTAGTGCTCTGATTCCCAAAGAATCCGCCGGACCCTTTGCGGGGCCATCAGGCTGCGAGGCTCAGGTCGCAGGGCAGAGGCCCCCTCGCCACGGGGGGGGCGTGCGTCTCGCGCCTGCGTCCCTCTGCGCACCGCCGCCGTCCCGAAAGCGGCGCGCGACGGAGGATCCGCGGGGCGAGGGAGCCACCTCCCCTCGGGGCGAGGGACCCTCCAGGCGGGAGCGAGGGACCTTCCAGGCGACGGACGATGCAGGCGGGACCCTCCAGGACATCCAGGGACCCTCCTGAGAGGTACATGCCCACTGCGAGGCGGGTAGAGCGACCGGACCGCGGGCACCGCTGATGACCCGGGAGGCCCCGCGCCCCCCCGCTTCCTCGGCGACCGCCGGACCCAGGACGGGAGAACACCCCTCTGGAACGCGAGACACACGCCGCAGGCCCAAGCACCCCCAAGCCCTGAGATAATTCGAGGGTCCCCCCAGGATGCACGAGAACATCCAACACACACACACACACACACACACACACACACACACACACACACACACACACACACACACACACACACACACACACACACACACGAAGGTCATCAGGGTACCCTCCCCGATCCTCCCTCCTCCCGCCTCCCTCCTCCTCCTTCCTCCGCCCTCCTCCGCCCTCCTCGCCCTCCTCCGCCCTTCCTCCTCACCTCCTACCCCCTCCTCGCATCCTCCCTCCTCCCTCCTCCTCCTCCCTCCTCCCTCCTGACCTCTCCTCCCTCCCCTCCTCCTCATCCTCCTCCTCCTCCTCCTCCTCCTCCTCCTCCTCCTCCTCCCTCCTCCTCGATCTGAGACCTCGGTCCGACTGAACGCGCAAGAGCGCTCCTGGGCAAAGAGTTGCCCTCTTGTGCGCGGCCTGCCGCTCGCAGAGTGTCAGGCTGGCGCGCTAGAGCCTGGGCCCCCCGCGCCCTCCCGAAAGCCCCGCTTCCAAGGTCACTCCACCGAACGGCAACTTTTCTGTCGGCCACGGCATCTTCTTTCCTCCTCCTCCTCCTCCTCCTCCTTCTCCTCCTCCTCCTCGCTCCTCCTCCTCCGCCCTCCCTCCTCCTCCTCCTCCTCCTGCTCCTCCTCCTCCTCCCCCTTTTCATCCTCCCTCCCCACCCTCCTCCCTCCTCCTGCTCCCTGCTCCTGCGCCCGCTCCTCCCTCTTCCCTCCTCCCTCCTCCCTCCTCCCCTCCTCCTCCTCCTCTTCCTCCTCTCCTCCTCCTACTCCCTCCTCCTCCTCCTCTCCTCCTCCTCCATCCTCCTCCTCCTCCTCCTCCTTACTCCTCCTCTTTCCTCCCTCCCTCCTCCTCATCCCCCTCCTTCCCTCCTCCCTCCTCCCTCCCCCATCTCCTCCTCCCTCCTCCCTCCTTCCTCCTCCCTTCTCCCTCCTCTCTCCTCCCTCGTCCCTCGTCCCTCGTCCCTCGTCCCTCGTCCCTCCTCCCCCCTCTCTCCTCCTCCTCCCGGACTCTGGCGGCCCTCCTGGACGATGTAGGCTGATTTACGCCGACTGCCGACCGCCGAGCTCGGACCGACGACCGACGACCGACGACCGACGACCGACGATTGACGACGACGACGACGACGACGACGACGAGGACGAACCGGCCTATCGACGCCGACCGACGACGACCGACGACGACGACGACGACGACGACGGCGGACCGAGGACCGACGACGACGACGGACCGACGACCGACGACCGACGAAGACGGCGACGGCGACGGCGACGACAGACCGACGACCGACGACCGACGACCGACGACCGACGACCGACGCAACGACGACGACGACGACGACGACGTCGACGACGACGACGACGACGATCGACGAGGACGGCGACGGCTCGACGAGGACGACGACGACGAGGAAGACGACGACGACGACTAGGACGACCACGACGATGAGGACGACGAGGACGAGGACGACGGCTCGACGAGGACGACGACGGCTCGACGAGGACGACGACCGACGTCCCGAGGCCCTCAGCGGCGAACTCTGGAGGCCCAGCCGGGGCCCACCCCTGGCCCCTGGCAGGCGGGGGCCGTTTAGGAGCCACCCGCCCACCCCCCGAGAGGCTCAGGCAACCGTGGCCGCGCAGGGCCCCCCCTTGGCCCACGACGTCCCGCAGACGCTTCGGGACCCCATCGGAGCTCCAACAACTGGGGCTCCAACCGAGGCCCCAGGGGCACCTTGCACACGTCGGAGTCACCCTCGTTTCGGCACATGCTGCGCCATCGCGCCTGCGCGCGCTGCGGCAGCCGCGTGCGCCGCAGCGCACGCGTGGACGAGGGCGGCGGGGACGCCGGCGGCGCCCCCCAGAAGTCGAGAGGCGGGCCGACGTCCGATGTAGGGCGCCAGGCAGCGTGCCGAAAGCTGCGGGCGACGTTGCCCGCCGGCGAGGGGGCGACCCCGACGGCCACGGCGGCGAGCACGGCGACGAGGACGACGCCCACGGCGACGCCGACGTTGGAGGCGACGGCGACGGCCCCCGCGACGCTGCCGACGGCGACGACCGCTGCCGACGTCGACGCCGACGAGCGGCGGCGGCGCCGACCGGCGCCGGCGACGGCGCCGAGGGCCGCCGTCGACGGCCCGAGAGCGCGCGGCGGCCGACGGCGCCCGTTGCCGACGGGGCGCAGCTCCTCGGCGCGATGCCCGAGGGCAGCTCGCCGCGCGACCGCCGGCGCAGGCTCGTCGAGGAGGTCCGCGCGGAGAGGGGCCCCGAAGGGCGCGGCGGGGCGCGCTCCTGCGCCGAACGGGGGAGGGGTGGGGAGGGTGGGAGGGAGGAGGGTGGGAGGGAGGGGGGATTAAAGGAGGGAGGGAGAAAGGTGGAAGGGGGAAACGAGGGGGAGGAAAGGAGGGAGGAGGATAGAGTGAGACGGATGATTATGAGGAGGAGGAGAGGAGGAGAGAGGAGGAGGAGTAGGAGGAGGAGATTGGGGAGGAGGAGGTTGAGGAGGGGAAGGGGGAGGATGAGGAGGAGGAGTTTTTAAACCCGCGTGCTCCCGCCCGTGAGTGGGTGCCCCTGGTCTCGGCACCCCGCGCAGGCAGAACGGCCCGAGGCGGGGTGGGCCAGCGGCCTCATCTCACGGCACCGTACTGCCGCCATTCAATGACTCATGGAGTCGCCCCGTGAACAGCGGCAGTCTGAAGATATGCTGCCGCCGCCCTCTCAGAGCTTGAGGAGCAGCCTGATGGACGGCCGCAGCCGCTCCTCCGCTCTGCGCTCTTCCAGGGACCGCCCTGGCCGCTGGTCCCTGGACTCGTGGACCTTCACGGCCGCCTTGCCTGGCGCAGGGCTGTGGCCTAACCCCTCGCCGCGCTGGGGTGCATTGCGGCCTAACCCCTCGCCGCGCAGGGGTCCTCCGTGGCCTAACCCCTCGCCACGCTGGGGCCTGCTGCAGTCTGGCCCCTCGCCGCGCTGGGGTGCTCCGTGGTGGCCTAACCCCTCGCCGCGCAGGGGTCTGTTGCGGTCTAACCCCTCACCGCGCTGGGGTCCGTCGTGGCCTGACCCCTCGCCACACTGGGGGTCTGTGCGGTCTGACCCCTCACCGCGCTGGGGAAAATCGTGGCCTAACCCCTCGCCACGCTGGGGGCTGCTGCGGTCTAACCCCTCACCGCGCTGGGGTGCTCCGTGGCCTAACCCCTCGCCGCGCAGGGGCCTATTGCGGTCTAACCCCTCACCGCGCTGGGGTCCCATGTGGCCTAACCCCTCGCCGCGCAGGGGCCTGCTGCGGTCTGACCCCTCACCACTATGGGGTCCGCCGTGGCCTAACCCCTCGCCACGCTGGGGATCGTTGCGGTCTAACCCATCACCGCGCTGGGGTACTCCGTGGCCTAACCCCTCGCCACGCTGGGGCCTGCTGCGGTCTAACCCCTCACCGCGCGGGGGTACGCCGAGTCTCGCTCTGTCCCCGTCCTCGGTGCTGCTGCCCACTGGCTCGGGCGAGGTCCCCCGACTATGCCACTCGCTGTGTTCGCGGTTCACGTGGTATCCGCGGGCCGAGCCCTCCCCCTCGCGTACAGTCTGTCGGTTTCCCAGGGTATGGGTCCACTCTGTTAGTTGCGAGGTCATGTCTACCACACTGTTGGTCAAAAGGTCCGCGTCATGCTCACTGGGCTCGTCAGGGACCTCCGCCTCAAGCCTCTGCTTGCCTTTGGCCTTGCGGTCTACCCCCTCACCGCGCAGGGGATTGCCGTGGCCTAACCCCTCGCCACGCAGGGGTTCCATGCGGTCTAACCCCTCACCGCGCTGGGGAAGGTCGCCGAAAATCTTCTCCAAGTCCCGCTGCAGGTCTGTGTCGTCGTAATCTGCCGTCGCCTCGGGCTGCGCTGTTTTGTGGCCTAACCCCTCGCCACGCTGGGGAGCGCCGAGTCTCGCACTGTCCCCATCCTCGGTGCTACTGCCCACTGGCTCAGGCGAGGTCCCACGACTATGCCACTCGCTGTGTTCGCGGTTCACGTGGTATCCGCGGGCCAAGCCCTCCCCCTCGCGTTCAGTCTGTCGGTTTCCCAGGGTATGGGTCCGCTCTGTTAGTTGCGAGGTCCCGTCTACCACACTGTTGGTCAAGACGTCCGCGTCATGCTCACTTGGCTCGTCAGGGGCCTCCGCCTCGAGCCTCTGCTTGCCTTTGGTACTGCGGTCTAACCCCTCACCGCGCTGGGGTCCGCCGTGGCCTAACCCCTCGCCGCGCTGGGGTCCTCTGCGGTCTGCCAGGTGGTGCCCTATGCTGTGCTGTGCATCTGGGATCTGCTGGTGGTTGTCATCGCTGTCCTGCTTGTCTACGGGCTGCTGGGGGCAATCCTCGCTGTTCTCCTCTTCAGGGAAGTGGTCGAGGTCTGCCATGTCCTTGGTGCTACGTCCTGCTGGTGGGGGACGGGCACCCCTCTGCATCCCGTCTGGCGCAGGGCTGTGGCCTAACCCCTCGCCGCGCTGGGGTCCTCTGCGGCCTAACCCCTCGCCGCGCAGGGGTCCATGGTGGCCTGTCCCCTCTCCGCACAGGGGCCTGCTAGAGGGTTTCTGCTGCTCCTCCGCCCTTCCCGCCTCCAGGGACCGCTCTGGCTGCGGTGCCCTGGGTCCCCTGGGCCTCTCGGGCTCGGGCGTAGGCGTTGCCGTGCGCAGCTCGGCGGGGTTTCTGGTGGCCCTGGCCTCTGGGTTCCTCCTCGGCGGTCTGGCTGGGGCCCTGCTCGGCACTCGCCCTGCTGCTTGCGGTCGCGGGCTGCGGCTCCTCACTACTGGCTCAGTCCCACCCAGTAACTGCTCAGCCGTTGCTCTGCGCCGCTCTGCCTCCTTCGGGTCCTGCTGCTGGATCTGCCTGCGCGCCTCTCCGCTGTTGAGCCATGCCAGGCGGCAGATCTCTTCCGCCGCTCGGCGCTGGCTGCGCTGGCGGCTCGGCCCTGACACGTTGCTGAACAGCCTCTGATAGACGCCCGTCTGCAGCGCCCTCAGCACATGGGGCACGCGCGCAGCCTGCCACGATGGCCAGCCCTGTTCGCCCTCTTTCTGGCTCCAGCAGCCTGCCAGCGACTGCATGAGCTGCTCGAGCCTGTTCCTCTCGAGCCACGCCACCTCCTGCTCGGGGTCCTGGTCAGCTTCTCCATTGTTGTGTCGAAGCCTTGGGTGGAGCAGGCCGGCCTCGTCGGCTTCGCTCACGAACTTCATCAGGTCGGGCCCCGCTGGCATGGTCAGCGTTACTGCCACCTGCACTGCCGTCTGCATCAGGCTGTTGGCGTCGTGCCTCTGATCAGGTCCCGCCATGGTCTCCATCTCCTGGCTGCTCGGCTCACCCTCCAGCTCTGGGGCTTCACTGTCTGGGGTCGAGTCTTCATCGTCCAGGTTCTCTGGTGACCACTCTCGGCTGGCCTCCGCTGTTCTCGGCAGCGGCCTGCGCTCGCTGCTGGGGATGCTGTGCGCTAGGATGTTGTTCCTTCTGTTCTGGAAAGCGTCCATGTGCACTCTTGCTGCCTGCTGCCTTGTTCCATACGGGAGGGTAAGCATCCTGGTCATGAGCCTCCGTCGCGTGCGGTGCGTGTTGCGCCAGACTTCTTCGCAGAAGTCCTTGATCTGCTGGAGCTCCTGCGCGGTGACGGCCCTGGTCTGCTCTAGCGTGTCCGTTCTGCCACCCACATTGGTGATGGCCAGGAAGTACGGTGCGCAGTGCTCCATCCAGTCGTCCATGTCGTCCCAGACCTCTTGGTCGACCATGTTCATCCACTGCTCCGCGTGGCCCTCCATGTGGTCCACTAGCCTCCAGCTGGCGTGGACGACAGAGTGCGGATGGCTGGGTGGCTGCTGTGGAGCTGGCTGCGGGTCCCCTGCCTCTGAGCTGCCCCCGTCCAGGTCTATCGCCTCGTGGTTACTCAGGCCGAGCTTGAACTCTCCAGGCATGGTGATCTCGTTGAGACCCTCATCCGCTGGGTCTGCTGCTGGCTTTGCTCCTCTTGGCAGCTTGCCCCTCTGCGTGTCCTCCAAGACCCGCCGCCCTGCTGCTGTTGGGGGCTGACATGGCCTTGCCAGCTTCCTTGCCACTCCTGCCACGATCCTGCTCTTGTGGTCCCCGAGGTAGCTGGTGCCGCCACATTTCTCGCACCAGAGCCAGCCATGGGTGAACTGCGTCCTGTGGGAGACGTGCACTACCTGCGTGCCGATCTGCACCGCCTTGAAGTCGAGCCTGACGTTGCCGTGCTGGTCCTGGTGGCCGCCGTACTTCCCGAGGCATTCTCCCGTCTCTGCCAACCAGTCTCTGATGCTTTGTCCTTTGGCTGGGCCACTGCGACACGTAGCACACAACCATCGCGGATGTAGCTTGCGCAAGTCGTGTCCCAGCTGGGCTGCCCTGTCCCTCGCCGTCTGCGGCTTCCGGCGCTTGGCCTTGGGACGCTGAGGGGCCTTGTTGGGGTCCTCCACCGTCACCGCCATGTTGATGGCCAGCAGCCGGTTTTGCACCGCCATGGTGATCTGGTCCCTGATCTGCTGCTGCGCGATGATGGCTGGATCCAGTGCTCCATGCTCCGCTCCCCAGCCTGCGCACTTGTCTGCCATCTCGTTTCCTATGACCCACCAGGTGGGACCATTCCACCTCTCCAGCTCGGCTGGGTGCTCAATCAAGTGGCTTGGGATGTGGTGGCCCATGATGGTGTCCGTGCTGTTCTGCAGCTGCTGCTTCGTCTGGAGCCAGAGGTCGTAGTTCGTGCTCCTGTAGTCCAGATCCTCAGGATCCTGGATCTGCTTGAGTGCGTCCAGGGCGTATTTGCAATCGCTGACTATGTTGAGCCCCCTGGCTGTCGCCGCCGTGGTGTACCCGATGGCTTTGCTCATGGCGGTGAGCTCTGCCCGCGGCACCGTGTGCGGTGCCCTGATCGTGCCGTACCAGGCAGCCACTTCCTGCGGACGTCCTTGATCGTCGAGCCTGAACGCCACCACTGCCCAGCCGCAGCGTCTGAGGCGGGGGTCCTTGGCCGTTTCCCCTGCACCGCCTGAGCCGTCCGTGAAGACATAGTCTGCTCGAACCTTGTGCCCTGACTGGGCTGCTGCCTGAGCCTCTTCGCTGGTGCAGAAGATCTGCGCCGCCTTCGCCGCGTCCTCGTCTGGGTCGACCTTGGCTGCCCAGGCCGCTGGCGGGATGCCTCTGAGCCAGAAGTGCAGGTCTTGCCGCTGGTCCAGCGCGTCCTTCGCCTTCTTCGCCAGGTCGGTGTCACTGCTGTGCCCTATCTCTGCGTTGGCAGGGCATGCGTAGTAGCGGTGTTCCTCTGTCTCTATCGCCTCGCCGCATCTCGCGCAGGTGTCGTCGCCTTCTTGGTTGAGGTTGGCCGCCCTGCGACGCTCCTTGGTCCAGATGCCCGCCACCGCTATGGTCTCCAGCATGGCTGCCTCTGCATGCTGTCCTTTGCGCCTCCTCCTCCTCAGGTGGCGCTGCAGCTGATAGAGGTCGCCTCCAGCCTGACGTCCTTCTCCACTGCGGTGGCCTGCTGCCTGCTGCCAGGGCTGCTGCTGCGCGCTCTGCTGGACTTCATACAGGAGCGCGCCGAAGTGAGGAATGTCATCTGGCTTGTAGGCCCACTCGTCACCTGCTGGGCTGATCCAGCTGTCCAGGCGTCGCGGTATCCAGCCTAACCCAAGCAGCTGCGCGATGACCCCTGCCATAGGCCCCTTGACCTGCTGCCACCTGCGGTTGGGTTCCAGGGCGCCCAGCTTGGCGTAGAGCAGGAGCCAGCCTCTCTGGTACCTCTTGAGCTCCGTCGGGTGGTCGACTATGGTGAGCCAGAACTGCTTGATCTGGTCACCGATGGCTCGGGTTACTGCCTCTTGCATTCCCCTCTGGATCAGGAGGATGGTGGACGTGCAGCGTCCAGCCTTGTGCCCGCCTGTGAGGAGCGCTGCCTCCGTAGCCCTGACCGACTTCGCCTCCGTGGGCGTGATGCCGTGCGCTGGTAAGTCCCAGGCCTGCTGGCAGTAGGCACCTGCTGAATAGACCTTTGCCGCGCCTCTGGCGTCCGTCTTCGCTAGGTCCTTGAGCTTGGCCACCCTCTGCTTGGCCTTGGCCTGGCGCGCGGCATGGGTGGGTCGGATGAGGAGGAGGAGGAGGAAGAGGAGGAGGAGGAGGAGGAGGAGGAGGAATATTGAGGAGGAGGAGGAGGGAGGAGGGGAGGGACCCCCGGATGAGTGGCATCGGCAGCAGGGCGGTCCTCGAGGTGGTCATAAGAGCCGCCCCGAAGCCAATCAATGGAGTGTGTTTCCATCGAAGTCGTACGATACGTAGCTGTGGGAGAAAACACATACAGTCTGTGGGGAAAAAACACACCCTGTGGGAAAAAACACACTGTGTGTTTGTTTCCCACACACGGTTTCCCCCCCCCTCCACAGTGTGTTGTTCCCACAGTGTTGTTTTTTTCCCACAGGCTCTCCCCTCGGTGCGTTCGTGGACCCCATTCGAAGCCGTCGGCGCGACTGGCGGACTGGTCTGACTGTGTCAGCAGCTTGTGCCTCGACTTGACGTGTCGGTTTCCCAATAATCATCCGTTCCCGATTTCTCCTACAGTCGGGGCGCTGACCTAAGGAACTCTAAATAAGGAACGAGGCCCCCTTTTCCCATAAGTTAAACTCCGATTTCCCATCGAAACCCTAAGCAAAACCAGAGGCGAACTACAAAACAACTAAGGAACACCGAGCCCCTCCCCAACGAAAAAGGTTCCTTCCTCAGCGCCCCGACGGTATGCCCGAAACAGTACTTGCACTTGGGGGCTCCGTCTCGGCACAAGTGGTTGAACGGATATCTCGAGTGTTTGTCACGTTGCCCCCCGTTCGGTGTGTGTGGGGGGGGGTGCCGAGGTTGCGCCTTGCGCCACGTTGCCGCCTGTGCCACCTCGTGGGCGCTCGTGGGCGCCCTGTGTGCTGGTGTGTGTGTGTGTGTGTGTGCCGAAGTTGCGCCACGTTGCCGCCCGTGCCATTTCGGGGGCGCTCGTGGGCGCCATGCGCGTTGAGCTTGCACCAAATAGCTTGAACCACATAGCTTGCACGACCTAGCTTGCACCACATAGCTCACGACGCCTAGCTTACACAACCCAGCTCACACCACTTAGCTTAGACCGCAAAGCTCTTTCAGCCCCAGTTTACACCACGTAGATTATACAACATACATTAGCTTAAAACGCATAGTGTACAACACAGATCTTCCACCACATAGCTGCCACATCGGCAGTGCAATCACCCACTGCCTGGAATCCACGCTGGCTAACATCCGATGTCCGTACGTTTCGTTATTTTCCTCGTCGTGCTCCTTCGATTGTGGCCTCCCCAGGGGCTGTCCAATGACCGATGCGGCACAATCGGTCTGTGCACCGTGGGACGAACCCCGCACCTACCCCAGCTCAGTAGATCATGATTCTGAAACCTCCTTTTTTATGGAAGTAGCTATACGCTGCAACTGCTGCGGACAAGATCGCCCAGCATGATTAGAGGAACAAAACGCAAGATTAAACTTCTGGCGGTCCGCACGGATTTCGTTCGTGGATCTGAGCTGGACCCCCTCCATGGCGCGCGGAGCGCGCCGGGGGGGCCCAGCGCGGATCCAAGAAATCTGCGCGAAGCGCCAACAATTCATGTTTATGCAGTTTTTCTCTTCTTCGAATTAATGTACCATCGGGGTCTTACGCAGAAACGCATGCAAAATCCACCTCCCCGGCGGACGGCCACTCTTTCGGGCGCGGCCACACCGGCCATCCCCTTCCATGACTTCGCCCTCCCTTTCAAGCCTCCCTCCGGCCACACACACAGACACATATACAGACACAGACACAGACACAGACAGAGACAAAGACAGAGACACACACACACACAGACACCGACACAGACACCGACACAGACACAACAGACACACAAAACACACAACACACAACGCACACAACGCACACAACGCACACACAACACACACACAACACACACAACACACAACACACACAACACACACAACACACACGCACCACAACACACACGCACCACAACACACACACACACGCACGCACGCACGCACGCACGCACGCACGCACGCACGCACGCCAGCTCGCCCGCACGCCCGCACGCCCGCGCGCCCGCGCCCGCCCGCCCGCCCGCCCGCCCGCACGCCCGCACGCCCGCACGCCCGCACGCCCGCACGCCCGCACGCCCGCCCGCACGCCCGCACGCCCGCACGCCCGCACGCCCGCACGCCCGCACGCCCGCACGCACGCCCGCACGCCCGCACGCCCGCACGCACGCACGCACGCACGCACGCACGCACGCACGCAGCACGCACGCACCCACGCACCCACGCACCCACGCACCACGCACCCACGCACCCACGCACCCACGCACGCACCCACGCCCACCCACCCCCACCCACCCCAACCCACACTCACACACCCCCACACCCACACACCCACACACCCACACACCCACACATACACACACACACACACACACACACACACACTCGCCGTGAGCCGAGGCGAGGGGGACGTCACGGAGGGGCATGGCTTGCTAGGGGTCGGTTGGGCCGCCCCTGACTCCTGCGCGTCGCCGGTCAATCCCACTGCCCGACCCTCGATATCGGATCCGGGGGGGCGACAGACCGCCCCCCAGCGCGAAGGGGGGAGGGAGGCGGAGCAGGAGGGCGCCCCTCCTCCTCCTCCTCCTCCTTCTCCTCCTCCTCCTTCCCGCCTCCTCCTCCTCGCTCCCCCCCCCCTCTCGTCCTGCCCTCTCTCCTCCCTCCCCCTGTACCTCCTCCTCCCCCCTCCCTTCCCCCTCCCCCGTCCTGCCTCCTCTTCCCCCCTCCCCCCTCCCCCTGCACCTCCTAATCCCCCCTCGTCCTGCCTCTTCTCTCTGCCTGCATCCTCCCTCGTCCCTCCCATTCGTACTGCTGCTGCTCCTCCCCTTCCTTGGCCTTCCCACTTTCTCCTCACAATTCACTGTCTCCCTCGTGCTTCATCTCCCTCCCCATCTCTCTGTCTCTTTGCCTCTCTGTGTCTCTGTGCCTCCGTCTCTCTGCGTCTGGTAATGGGGGGGTGACCTAAATGGGGGGTGGAGAAAAGGGCCCGAGACCAGAAGGGTCCCTTGAGGGCCCCTTTTGGAACCAGAAGGGGCCCCAAAGGGGCCCGCTGGGGCCCTTTTATTCCCCCCCCCCCCCTTTAAGTCACCCTCCATGACCACCCGCTCCATGTGGGCCAGGCTTGAGTCGGGAGCCGCCGTTTCCTCCGGGAGCCTAGGAACCGGGGGACACTGCAGACGGGGTCAGCCAGAGCGCCGGATCTTGCAGAATCCTGCAGAGCCAGGGGTGCACTGGCTCGGGTCAGCGCGCAGGATCCTGCAGGGTCCTTCAGGTCACCCTCCATTACAGTCAACCCGCGTATTAAGGACGCACGATGAATAAGGATAAGGATGCAAGGCTCTCAAGGTGAAGGCGATGCCGACACTTGTGCGAGCAGGGGACGGTCAGCGAAAGAGGTTAAGGATGGGCCGAAGGAGAAGGATTGGGACGCACAGAGACACTAATACTATATGTCCTCCTTGGAGGCACGCGTCCGACCCGATCATTTAGTATAGCCCCATTGTAGCGCCAGAACGCGCCCGCAACGACGCACACACTATAAGCTTGCTCGGTGCATGCCTGGCCCCTGTGGGGGGCGACGCGCACGTAGTAGTACAGCCAACCCGTATCAGAAGGATGCGCAATAAGGATGCAAGAGCCTTGGAAGGCCGGTTTGAAACTCATCGAGCGGGGCGCGGCCAACAAAAGTGGCCAAGGATGGACCGGGGAGGCAAGGATGCAAGGGACGCCCTTGGGAAACTTGCCCCTCCTTACTGTGCGGGTTGGCTGTGTAGTGTGCTGGGGTGGCGCCGAGGGATGCAAGGGCAACCTTGGAACGTTGCTAGAAGAAAGAAACACGCCGTAAACATAACAACATTAACTGTTTGGCGCTCCGCGCGGATTTCTTGGATCTGCGCTGGACCCCCCTCCATGGTGCGCGGAGCGCGCCAGGGGCGGCGCCAGAGGCGCCGCCAGGGGGGCCCAGTGCAAATCCAAGCAATCCGCGCTGGGCGCCAAAAAGTCAGCGTCTTTTCATTCGGCGTTTCGACATTGGGCGGAAGGGGGCGGGGAGGGGGGGGTCTGACTCTGGACCTCTGCTTACTGCGACTATTTGCATCAGGGCGTCCATTCTGGGGGAGGCTCCACCTGCTCGAAGCAGGCGCCCAAAACAGCCAAGACGTACTCCAAGGGGGGGGGGGCGGGGATGGGGGGGGTACGAGGGCCCGCGCCGATTGGCAAATCAACGAAGAACAAAAACGATCACAAAATGATGTGTTATGTTTATGCCGTTCTTTCTTCTTCGAACCTTCGAGTAGGGGATCGACTACAGAATTGATTTACCCTCACGCCGAACCTTCCACATAAATGCGCAGAATGCCCGCAGATCTACGAGCGTCTTACGCAGTTCCCGTGGATCCGACGAGAAAAATCAAGTCGGGGGTATATCCACTCTGTGGTCGATCCCCTGCTGGACACCCTGGAACGTTGCCCCTCCCTGCGCCCTTAGTGGGCCCTGGAAGCGACAAGGCCCTTTGTTTACCGGTTCCGTTTTGCCGTTTTTTTCCCGGTTCCGGCGCCGCTTTTTTACCGGTTCCGTCGCCGTTGTTTGACCGGTTCCGGCTCCGGTTCCAATCTTGGAGCCGTTTTTTTGCCGTTTCCGGTCGCCGTTTTTTTGCCGTTTCCATTTTCAAAGGACACTTTCTTGGAAATGGTGAAAAAACGGCCCACCCGGGTCAATCCAGACCCGGGTCAGCAGGAAACCAAAAACTGCAATGCAAACAAAAAAAATGCAACGCAGGTCTTCGCAAACCCGGGTCAGCCAATATGCGCGGCCGCCTCGCGGCCACGAGCGGCTCGCTAACCCGGGTCAGCCAGAGGGGGTCTTCGCAGGATCCTGCAGGATCCAGCGCCCTGGCTGACCCCCGTTTGCACTGACCCCCGTCTCTTAGGCCCCGGCGCGAGGCCCCTCCTCCAGGCCCGCGCGCCCCCGCGCCGAGGCCAGGCCCGGCTCCGGCGGCGCGGCCTGGCGGGCGCTGCGGCGCCCTCCCCCTCCCTGCTCCTCCAGGCTTCCTCCTGCTGCTGCTGCTGCTGCTGCTGCTGCTCCTCCTCCTCCTCCTCCTCCTCCTCCTCCTTCTTGCCTCCTCAGGGCCCCCTCCTCCTGCTGAAGGCTTCTTCTTCCTCCTCCTCCTCCTCCTCCTCCTCCTCCTCCTACATGCCTCCTCCTCCTCCACCTGAAGGCTTCCTCCTCCCTCCTCCCTCCCTCCTCCCTCCTCCTCCTCCTCCTCCTCCTCCTCCTCCTCCCTCCTCCCTCCTCCTCCTCCTCCTCCTCCTCCTCCTCCTCCTCCTCCTCCTCCTCCTCCTCCTCCTCCTCCTCCTCCTCCTCCTCCTCCGACCTCCTTCCTCCGTCCTCCGTCCTGTCCTCCGTCCTCCTCCCTCCCTCCTTGCCTGCCTCCCTCCCGCCGTGCCTCTCTCCGCCCTTGCTGTCCGTCCGGCACGCCACCATCTGGAGCTCTGCACGTTTTTGGCGGCGTTTTTGGCCAGGGTGTCGTTGGCCAGGGCGCGCCTCGTCCACGAATAGGCTCATCGCCCGATCCAGATCTGAATGATGGTAGGCGGCTCGCACAAGGGGGGGCAGGGTTATCGTGCATTCTCGGGGGACCTTGTCTGTCCCCTCGCGGCCATATCCGCGTCGAATCGGCGTCGAATCCATGTCGGACTCGTCGGATCCGTGTCGAATCCATGTCGACTCCGCATCGGGATCCGCGCAAAATCCGCGTCGAGTCCGCATCGAGCCCGCGTCGGGCACAAGACAAGATACCAACTTTGGGGATAGGCGAGGTTCCCCGAAGATGCAACAGAAGTAGAGGGAGGGGGAAGGCTTCTTGGAAGGGGGCTGCTACTTAGAAGGCGCCGGCCTCACATCTACAGAGAAGGCCCGTGCCTTCTCAGGAGCAGGGGTGCTTCTAAGGAGCCTTTCCCCTTCCCCCTGCCCCCCTCTGCGCATGGCCGGAATAGCTCGCAAACCCCAAATTGTCCCTTTTTGCAGCTCCGGTCATCATGGTATCTCCAGGAGTCACGGTCCTCTCCTCAGGGCCCGATGCTCATCCTGAGTCGTTGTTTTTCGGCCCCGGGGCCTGGCGAGCGTCGGCATAGGCGGGAAAAAAGGAAACGTATCCGCATTGTTCTCCCTATGTGTTGAAAGTCTGGGGGATCGATGGCTTCTGGACACTACCTCGGAACTCCAACGGACGCTCTGGACGATTCGGGCACCCCTGGAACGTTTTCGCCCAGGCGCAGCTGCTGTGAAACACCCCGAGGTACTCCGTGGAGCTCCCTATGGGGCCACAAAACGTGTGAGCGGTGTGCCGAGATGGGTCGGGCGGACGCATGCGAACTCACCACGGAGGCCCTCGGTAGAGCTAGATATGGGGCCACGAAGCGTGTGAGAGGTGTGCCGAACGGCATGCGGATGGCAGCGGCAGGGCTGGGAGGAGGGAGGAGGGTGAGGAGTGAGAAACGCGGGGCGCTGTCTCCTCAAAACGAGGACCCAACACCATGGATGTTTGGGAACGGACAATCAAAATCGGAGGCAATCGCCTCGCAGTCTGGATTGTCCCAGAACATTGTGCTTGCTTGCTTGGGGCGTGAAGTGTTCCTCTCATGTCTCCTGAGGAGGACGAGGGATCAGATGAGTGACGAATGATGATGCTGCTGCTGTGGATGATGATGCTGATGATGATGATGATGAGGAGGAGGAGGAGGAGGAGGAGGAGGAGGAGGAGACAGCAGAAGTGGAGAAGAGGGAGAGAACGGAGGAGCGAAACTGTGTTGGAAAGAAGGATTTGTTTTGAAAACCTCTGAACGCCGAAAGCGGCCCACCTCAATACAGTCTGGAGCTGAGGGAGGAGGGAGAGATAGGCAGGGAGCGAGCATGGCTCGGAGCGAGGAGGGAAGCGAGGGAGGGAGCGGAGGGAGCCAGGATGGCTCGGAACGAGGAAGGGAGAGAGGGAGGGAGCGAGGAACCAGCGAGCGCAGAATCGACGAACACGTCGAACAACAAACAGCTCGAGAGCCCGCGAAGTCTCCGGAGAGCCATGGAGCCTCGGAGCTAGACAAGCGCGTTCCACTACTCGCACAACAACTACTCGCAAATGGCCCAGATCCGCCATAAGGGGATGTACGATGCATGACGTCGATGCAGACATGTGTTTTTGTCGGGTGTTTGCGAGTAAGCAATTGCGAGTAGTGCTAGGTCGGACATGTCTTCCTACAGGCGGATTTTGGAAGACAAATGGATAATAGCCAAAAACACTCAACAAGGGTCCAAACTAGTCGGACAACTCGTCCCCAGACTATTGTTCTGCTAGTCTTGAGAATTCCCCCTGTAGAGGGACGTGCCCGACTTGAGAGTAGAGGAACGCGCTCGGTGAGCCTCGGAAGCCCTCGGCGACGACGCTGCGTGACAGAAACGGCTCGAGAGCCCAGCAGCCTCGGGAGAGCCCTCTGGGCGGGGGGCGGAGACCGCCTGCCCGAGCAGCGGCTGCTGCTGCATCGGGATCGGCGGCAAGCCCCCGGCGGGCAGCCCGGCGCCGGGCAGGTCCACCTCCTGCGGCAGCGGGGGGACGGGGCGGGGGGGGGATGGCTGGGTTGGGCTTCGACGGCAGGTCCGTCGACGTCTCCTCCTCCTCCTCCTCCTCCTCCTGCGTCTCCTCCTCCTCCTCCTCCTCCTCCTCCGTTTCCTCCTTTGTCTCCTCCTTTGTCGCCTCCTTTGTCTCTTCCTTTGTTTCCTCCTCCTGCTCCTCCTCCTGCTCCGTCTCCTCGTCCGTTCCCTCCGTTGTCTCCTCCTCCTCTTCTTCCTCTTCCTCCTCCTCCTCATCCTCCCTCTCCCCCGCCTCCTACGGCTCCCATGCATGCCTGCCGCACTCGATTGCCCCCTCGATTAGGGGCTACTAGGCCCGATTGGGGGGCAATCGGCCAGATCAACCAAGATTATGCCCAAGACCACGCGGGATTAAGCCGGATAAAGCAAAAACGATGATGCTTGATTAGGTCGCTTTTCGACAACAGATATGCCAGCGCCATTGCCGAATTAAACCGCCCAGCACTTGATTGCATCCGAACGCGGTCCGAAGCCCGAGGTGTTTGGACGCTTCCTGCTTCGGGGTGCTTTCCAGCAACCGCGCCTCGCCGAGAGCGATTCGGGGGTGCCCGAATCGTCCCAGACGGCCGCTGGAGGCTTGAGTTATGGCCCGACACCCACCGATCCCCCTAGCCTTCCAACATGTTGGAAAAAACAATTTCGGATTCGTCTTGCCTTTGTTGGCCGACTGGGGCCCTCGCAGGACCCACGGAACATCAACAGAGAAGTGTAAGATTGAAAAGTGGGCCAGGGGAGCAGTCGGAACTTCGGTGCCCTCGCATTGAAAAAGCAGGACATCGACACGACACGAAGCTGCTCATCTCTCCCCCTCCCTCTCCTCGTCGTCGTCGTGCTCCTCCTCCTCCTCCTCCTGCTGCTCCTCCTCCTCTCCTCCCGAGCGCCTCAAGGTTGGCATGGCCCTCTCCTCCTCTCTCCTCCCTGGCCTGATCCAGCCCAGAAGTGGAATGCCAGGCCCCCAAGTGAGCGACGACGATAAAGGGGTCGTACGCGAGTTGGCATAGCGACCTGACGCGGTGCCTTATGCTGGCCGCCAGCGCTGCATGCTACATTGGAAAAAAGGGCGCTTACGCGCAACCTTACGCGGGCAGCTCACGCATGAATGTCGGCGCAGATGACCCCGTTTTCCTGCGTCGCTCAGGTGGCGGCAGGGGGGTGGACGTCTGGGCAAAACGGACTCACCCCACTCAGCGTAGTGACCGAAGCCCCTGAGACACGTAGGGCACCTGTAACCATAATAACCCACCGTGACATCCAGTTGTAACCCTGAGGCAATATTGGGGCCATTGGGGGCCGTTTCGGAGCGTGATGGGAACCATCTGCCCCACACCACCCCTTGACGCGCCCGTGACGGAGGGTGGCACCTGCCTTCGGGCCCCAGATCCCTCCTACCGACACACACAGGCTCCTTCCTATCGCGTTTGTCACCCCTCATTCTCCCCTTTACTACTTCTCTCCTCGTCCGTCCCACTCGTCCCATCTCCTCCACGTGCATTCCTCTACATCCCTCCTTCTCATCTTCCGACTCCCCCTATCCCTCCACTGCCCCCTCCTCCTCCTCCTCCTCCTCCTCCTCCTCCTCGTCCTCGTCCTCCTCCTCCGCCTAGCATTATGATGCATATCAATGCCTTCTCCTCCTTCTGTATAGCTAGCTGCACGTCGTCATTATTCTGTTCACATACACGTTCCCTCCCTCCTCCCCTCCCCATCCCTGCTCCTCGTGCTTGTTGTCGCCGTCCTGCTCCTCTTCCTCCCCCGCACCCTTCTCCTTCGCCTCGTCGTCCCCCGATCG
>CAUYUJ010007580.1:365929-388429 GCA_963575745.1 Prorocentrum cordatum | reverse complement strand
TCGTCCCCAACCTTCGAAAAAAGTCCTGGGATTGAAAAACAGCCCGCCACTAGTAATGTATATGTTCCAGGTTCCGAGAATGGGCCCCTCGGTGGGGCCAATTCCAGCTGCATGCAGCAAATTTCGTAACCCCCCCTTTCCCCATCCCCCCCTTTCGTCCGGCCCGAGTCCTGTGAGCACGGGGTCGATGTGCAGCCGAAAATCTGATCAACACAATTTTCTTGCAAGAAATTCCGGGCCAGCTTTCCGACATGTCTTTGCACAACCCTGGGCCGATTTCAGAGGTTGACGCTGGACGGGCGCACGCGCTCAAGAAACTGGGCCAGCTTTCTGGCAAGTTGGTGAAGAAACGCTGGTCAAGCTTTTCAGGAGGTTGCTTTGTCAGATCCACGACTGTATGCAACCAGCACGGTCTCAGTGCAAACATGTTCTAAGAACATTTCGCGCAAACCACAAAGTCTACGACGCATCGCCACTGCTTGACCTCTGCTATCGGGGTGAGGGGCAACGTAACGCGATTTTCAGACGGTTTCGTTGCTTCCCGGCAGCTTTCCAGCCACGGGATGCTCTCCAACGGCTGCGCCTCGCCGAGGGGTGTCCAGGTGTGCCTGGTTCGTCCCGAAGGGCCGGCGGATGCCCGCGCTAGGGCCCGAAAACCACCAGGGCACTGGCTCAGGAGGGGGGGCAATGGACTAGGAATCGGCGACACATCGCCGATAGATCTGCGATAGCCCCCCGATAGCAATTTCCCACGCTCCTGGGAAAGTGCAGATATTTTCCGCTTGTATCGTCGGCAAGCTCTTATATTCACTAGATTCTCTATGGCTATTGAAATCTGACAGAGCAAAGATTGATGCTTTCCAATGCAATGGTCTCAGAACATGAAAATTATTGAAGATTACATGTTCGTGCATATCACGGGTATCTAACACCACAATTCTTGAGAAATCATGTATGAAAACGTTGTCGACTATCCTGCACGATCGGCAGATCGAGCTATACCGGAAGATCGTTTCCTACGACGCAACTTCACTACTGAGACAAGTGGTATGCAACCCCGACGGCACGCCTAAACAATTGGCTTTCCGGGGACGCAGGGGCCGCCCACGACAACAATGGGCGCATTCAGTTTACCACCTGGTGTGAAGGCTGATTTGATCCAATCTCGTCGTCATCTATCATCTTCAACTTGGCGGCGGCGTTTGGCCGTGCTCTCACTCGCCTGTCGCCACTCTACACAGCGTTTGGCTGTTCGTTTGCTTTGCCTACGTGTCCACTCAGATGCACGGCTGCTGTAATGTACTGTGCTGTGCTGTACTGGGAGGGGCGGGCTATCGAACCCCTCTTGGCAACAAATGGGCGATTGGGGCCGATGCGTTATCCCCTGAAACTGCCCCCTTACCGTTGCCTCTCGCGTGGGCGTGCGCGGAACAGGAGGGATCGGGGAGAAGCAAAACTAAAGTTTGGTGTGCATCGTTCAACCCATCCCCATCCCCAGCGGCGTGGCCTGGGCCCCACTGGCCGATTGACCCCCCAATTGGGGATATAGGCCGTTCCCTTGGGGTTTCGATGGCTGTATCCCCAACTGGGGTGGTAATTTGGTGGGGGTCTCGAAGGGGATGACCATGGGGCATGGGGAGGGGGGTCGGTTAAACGATACGGAGCTTGAGAGACTCGAGCTTGCATGACGGGGTCGTCAGGAAAATGACGGGGCCCACTCTGAAACTTGGCGCGACCTCCCGCTGCAAGTATCTCGCGAAACAACTGGACCGCCAAAAGCCATGCCTGGACCGTCAAGTAGCTGGAGCAGAGCCGACTTAGTTCTCGAGGCCGAACTCGGTGGCGAGCGAGAGGACGAAATGAGAAGGAGGAGGCCTTCTCAAAGGCAGCGGGACTTCTCAGAAACCCTCGCGCCTTCTGAGAAATTTCCCGCGTCTTCGGGGAAGGCCCAGGAAACTTCTCCGAAGGCCGGGGGACTTCCAAGCCCTCCGAGAAGGCCTTCTCCTTCTCACTTCCCCCCCTCCTCGCTAGTCGGCTTCTTCGAGGCCGAAGAAAGTCAAACAACTTGGCGTCGCGCCTCCAACATCCCCGAAAGGTGAGAAACCGAACTCTATACACCGAAGCTTTTCCCAGCCCCGCACCGGAACTCGCACAAGAAAAGCTACTCCTGGTCTATACGGGATCCTGGTGTGCAACTACATGTTTCGCCGATTCCCAAGGAAACGGAGAACAAGTATACACCACACCACCCCGCCGTCGTCCCCGACATCCAAAAGTCCTAGGATTGAAAAACAGCCCGCCACTGGTAATGTACGTGCCCCAGTTCCGAAGAAGGAGGAGGATGATGATGATGAGGAGGAGGAGGATGAGGAGGAGGGACTCGAGGACTCGAGAGCAGAGGGCACCGCGGTCGACTCCGCCGCCGCGGCCCCTGCGCCCGCGCTGGCCGCGCAGGCTCTCATGAGGTCGCGAGCCAGCCCCAGATCAGGGCGGGCCTCCACCTCCCTGCCACTTCCAGGGCAGACTATCTCTGCGGGGCAGCAGCCCCGAGCAGAGGTCGCGAGCCAGCCCAGAGTCAGGGCGGGTCTCCACCTCACTGCCACTCCAGGGCAGAATAAATCTGCGGGGCCGAAGCCCCGAGCCGTGTAGTCATCCACGTAGGCGTCGCCCTGCAGCAACTCGTGGAATTTTGCCACCGTTCGGCGGCACTGTGCCGTCTGGCCAGTTCTGGCCCGCTTTGGGCGGTAGCCCTTTGGCGTAGTCGGCGTAGAACAGTCGGGCCACTCGTAGTGATCTGCTCTCTACACTTGTTCGCCAGTAGGGCTGCTCGCCCATGTCCGTCGTCATTGTGTGAGGCCACAGCTGCAAAATTCCAGCACCAGAACTGCCCATGAACAACTGATATCGAGTGGCTCGGGTGGATCACCTTATCCTTGATCTCGTTCATCCCATTTGTGGGTACATGTGCTGCATTTCCGTGGTCTGCTCGATGGGTCTCATACTGCCTTCCAATGCAAACATTCGGTTTCATCCAGCCGACCAAGCTGTACTTACCAGGCGAACACCAACACTCTTGGCATACCCATTGCCCTTTCGTTTTCTTCATGCTGTGGCCAGACAACTCTTCTAGTTGACGACGTTGCTCTCGTCGCACTTGGGCTGTCTTACGAGGAAACTGTTTCGGTCTGTCCAACTTGGTCGGGTCGGCGTCCTTGCAGATCTCGTGGATGATGGCTGCTCCGCGTCCCTGGGCACGCATCAATAGGGTCTCCACCTCCATGAGATGCTTGACTTCATCGCGTATATATTCCATGGACTCCTCTGCTCCACGCTGTGCCAAGGCGTCCGCCATCTCATTGCCCAGACTGATATGGAAGGCTTGCTTGGACTGCTTGATTGATTCATGATCCAGGTGGGATAGGCATTTGACCACGTGTACGGCTTCAGCTCCTCCAGGTCTCTTCTTGAGCATGCTTCGGATTCTTTCCCACCATTATCATAAGGTTCCTTGTGGTTGGTCATGGAAGCGCTGAGTCCATCCGTTCACCACTTGTTGGCAGTCTGTGTATATCGTAATCGGCCCTTTGGTCAGCGCCAACGCCCAGAACAGTCCAGCATGCTCAGCTGCGGGTACACTTTGCTCTCCATCAACGGTGCCGTAAAAGCCGACATGACTGGTGTCTTCGATGGTGCCGTTGCTGATGTCAGGTCTGTCGTTGGTGCTGAGGGCATGTGCTAGGTAGTGCGGCGCCGTGGCCTCATTCACGTCGTCGCTGTCATCGTAGTTATCAGGGAACTCCTGCTCGAAGGTGGGGGCCTGGTCACGTAGGAGCTGTCGAAACTTCTCTTTGATTTCCAAGACGCTGTCGAACCAATGCTGGACATACGCATCTTTTTGGAGGAGGAGGAGGAGGGAGGAGGGAGGAGGGAGGAGGGAGGAGGAGTAGGAGGAGGAGGAGGAGGAGGAGGAGGAGGAGGAGGATGGAGGAGGATGAGGAGGGAGGAGGGAGGAGGGAGGCGGAGGAGCAGGAGGATCGAAAGGAGGGCAGGGCGGGAGAGCGGCGGGGCGCTCCCTGGCGGCTTTCGTCCCCCTCCTGGCGGGCCCACAGGCCCCAGTGAGGCGAAGCCAGGACGAGGATAACATCGGGCGAGGGTAAATCGGGAATCTCTGAGAGCCAGAACCCCCTCTCGGGTCATGAGAAAAAATAGCGACGGGAGGTTTTCCCCTACGTTCGGCCTCTAGGGGCCCTCAGCGGGCCTCGGGGCCGTCAAGAAACGACTCGGGCTGAGAAACCGGTCCCGGGGAATGGGTCCGGACCTCTGGGGGTCGCGTCATGAAACAATCATGACGTCGGAGGTCTGGGGAGGGGCTGGGGAGGGGAGAGGGGGAGGGGGAGACGGAGGAGGTAGAGAGCAGGGGGGGATGGGGGGTCGAGAGCAGAGGAGAGAGGCAAGTGCAGCGCCTTCTTTTGGTCGCCAGTGCAAGCAATCACGCGTCCCTTCGTCCAGGCAGTATGCGCTATTCCAGGCTGTTGCCGGGACTGGAAAGCTTGATCAACGTGGCAAAAACGAGGCGCGTGATCGACGCGGGAGCAGTCGGAATGCTTTCACTCCGCTCGTCGACGTCGAGCTCGATTGAACGGGGAAGAGAAGGCGTAATTGGAGCTGGAGAAGAGGATGCGGAGGAGTGGGGGCGGAACCAGAAGACGAGGCTCACAGAGGTTGATTATGAGGGGGAGGGAATACATTGCACCTCAGGGGCATGCGGAACGCATCCTCGTCACGGCTACGTGGGTGCCCCGAAATGCTGTTACTCGTTAGTATGACAATGCCTCCTCCTCCTCCTCCTCCTCCTCAGCAGCATCAGCATCAGCATCAGCATCAGCATCAGCATCAGCATCAGCATCAGCATCAGCATCAGCATCAGCATCAACATCAGCATTAGCATCATCATCATCATCATCATCATCATCATCACCATCACCATCACCATCACCATCACCATCACCATCATCATCATCATCATCACCATCACCTTCCATCACCATCACCATCACCATCACCATCACCATCACCATCACCATCACCATCATTGTAATCATCATCATCATCATCACCATCATCACCATCATCACCATCACCATCACCATCACCATCACCATCATCATCATCATCATCATCATCAGCATCATCATCATCATCCTCCCAACCCCCGTGGTCCATCTTCTCTTCGTCCACACTCCTCTTCTCCTTCTCGCGCTCGTTCGCATCCGCCTCCGCGACCTCCTCCTCCTCGCCTCCCTCGCCCACCCTCCTTAGTCCTCCTCGTCCTCCGTCGTCCTCCGACCGCTTCTGCTCCTCCTCCTAATCCGTGCGCGCACTATACCAGTAAGTGTGTCAATGGGTGTTCCTCCTCCTGCTCCTTAAATCTTCCTCCTCCTCCTTCCAGCCCTGCGCCTTCTTCGATCGTCCCTCCCTCCCTCATCCTGACTGCTCCAACTCTTTACCCCATCCTATCAGAATATACCTCCGTTGCTGCTGCTGCTCCTCCTCTTGCTCCTTCTCCTTCCGTTCAACTCCCTGCTCTTCCCGTCCCCATCCGCCTCCTCCTGCCTATCCTCATCCTCGTGCTCATCATCGTTCTTCACATCGTTCCTTCGCACCTTCTCCACCTTGAACCTCTACTATCATCCGTTTCCTGCCTCACGTGGGGCTGTTCTTGTTTGGTACCGACTAAATGCTCCACTTGTTCAAACAAGGCTTGTAAAGCGCAAGCAACCCCACACTTGGTTTGTGATATTGATGCCTACTGTATTGTTCAGGGGCGGGGAACTTCTGTTAATCTCAATGCAGTGAGACAGCCTCACGGAGGAGGAAGCGGAGGGGAGAGATACGGCGGACGACAAGGGGCAGACGTCGACGACGGATGACGAACAGGAGGAGGTGAACGACGACGACGACAACGGCGGTGGAACAGAAGAAGTAGAAAGAAAAAGGCGAGGAGACCAGGACACGGAGAAGTAGCGCGGAGGAGAGAGGAGCGAGGGGGGAGGGGGAGGGAGGAGAGAGGGGGAGGGAGGGACAAGGAGGGAGGAGGGAGGACGGAGGAAGAGTGGGAAAGGAAGAGGGCGGCGGAATGAGGAAACGCAAGGAAAAGAAAGGAGCAGCGGACGCGGGAAGGACGGAGGAGGAGGAGGAGGAGGAGGAGGAGGAGGAGGAGGAGGAGGAGGAGGAGGAGGAGGAGGAGGAGGAGGAGGAGGAGAGGAGAAAGAGAGAGGAGGAGGAGGAGGAGGAGGAGGAGGAGGAAGAGGAGGAGGAGTAGGAAGAAGGACGGACGGAGGAGGAGAAGGAGGACGGAGGGAGGAGGAGGAGGATGCGGAGGAGGAGGAGGAGGCGGAGGCGGACGGAGGCTGTGGGAGGATCCCAGGCGAACCCCCAAAGCCCCCGATGCCTCTGGGGGCCCAGCACAACTCAGAGGCGCCCACCAGACGTCAACATCAGAGAGAGCAGAAGTTGGTCTGGCGCCTCTCCGTCGGGCGCCAGAGAGGGGACGAGAGGACCCCCGTCCTCCTCCCTTCGGAGGGTCTGAGAAGCCCTCCGCAACTGAGCGCTGCTGGTACAGTCAACCAGTATAGTAAGGATGCGCGATAAGGATGCAAGGGCCCTGGACGCCCATGTCGAAGCTCTTCGAGCGGGGCGCGGCCAGCGAGAGCGGCGAAGGATGGGCCGAGAGGCAAGGTTGCCTCTCCTCACTTTGCGGGCTGCTTGCACGGCAGCGCTGTGGGAACCTCTGGGCCAAGGACCGAATGGCCACCCGAACCCGCGAGGCCAAGCTCGGCCGCCGCCGACTCCTCGTCAGAAGCATCTGCAGAGAGGGGCGGCTGAGCCCCAAGCAACGCTTCGGCCGCCGCCGCGCCCTCGGCGTCCTCTCCCTCCCGGCCCAGCGGCCACCACCCCGCGCCCCGACAGGCAGAGCGGGAGCCTTCGGGCTGGCAGAGGAAGAGAGAACACGCTTGTGAAGCCATGGTCCCGCCTCGACTGTGATGTCAGCCCGCGTTGGGCGACTCCCCTTGCAAATACGGTTCCACTTGATTGTGCCTGGTAGACTGTGCCTGGTAGACCTGGTGGGGCACTGGCAATCAATGCCTAGGCCTGAAACGCGACCGTGCGACGAGTAGCAGTAGCACTTGGTGCAGATGACAAGAGCGGCACGACCTGAATAGGGCAGCGCGATGCACTTGTGTCCCCCACTCCAACACGTTAGCCGAAAGGCCCAGCACAGGCCTGCAAACCAAAGCAAGAGGGGGACGGACCTTGAGTGGACATACGACTGATCCTGCAACAAATAAGACACTGCCAGCAACCAGAGCATACTCGATGACCTCTGCTGCGGATAGGTATCCAATCACAACGAGGGTCTATCTTACCTGCTGGAACACAACCCCTGAAGTCTTGAACCGCTGGGTTTCTGAAAGACCAAGGCGGGGCCAGAGCGGAAGTATTGTCGCTGCCAAACGGGCCGCCGTTTTCGAAAGCTTCGCGCCAAGACCGAGCCTAGCAACCTGGTCCTCCGAAGGTTGGGGGCGCCCTAAGGGGCCTCCACCTGCGCTGCTCTGGCGTCAGCAACACGGTTGCCCAAACGGCACATCTTGTCGTGCACGGACGCCCACTCCTCAAGTGACAGGTGAGCGCTTCACCTGATGGAGGGCTCGAACTTTCCACGCGCCTGAGAACAAGCTGGGAGAAAAGCCGCTGCAACATGGCAGGGGAGATTCCTGCTCGAAGAAAAGGTCGCTCGACATGGTTTTTGACCAACTGGGCGTCTGCGTAACAAAGCGCACGGCTTGGACGTGAACTGGATGGCTTGACGCAGGGCCGCAAACTCTCCTGCAGGCGCTGTCTGGGGATAGAATGACGGAGCGGGGCCACGAAGCCCGCCAGGAGTGTCCCCTTGGTCGCCGACTGCAGCGAAATACCAGCCAGCACGGCTGAACTCACGCACTGAATGCTTGAGGGCACTGGCATCGGTGAACATGCTACCCTTAAACTCGAAAGCGACGACTTCCTGGGGCAATCCTCCCTTGGCCTGGAAGATGCCAGAGGGCTTTGTCGAAGGCCCAGGATCAGAATCCCCGGGATGGGGGCCAAAACCACCAACGCAAGACCCGACAGAATTGGGCTCTTCCAGAGCCGGCTGGATGATGTCTGGATCCTCTAACTTTTCTCGAATCCCAACCACAGCCTGACACCTGCAGGCCCAAAGACGATGGTGAAGCGCGTCGGCGGCCACGCCGCAGAAGAAGACATGCAGGGCCCAGCTGGCATCCCAATCAAGGAGCCTTCGGACCGATCCAAATGGCATCGGCGGCCATCGCCATGATGCAACCCTTCTCCAACGCATGAACTTTCGCATCCGAAGCTCGGCTGTGATTACGTCGAGACATAAAACGAAACGCTTGGTACCGTCCTCTTCCGGCTCCCCGTTCCAACACCCCGAGTACCGCGCTCCCGAGATGCTGCCTGAGGACCTGAAGGGGCATTCGAGCGGCGCTGTGGGTAACTCAGCGCCCATGGTCGTGACGAGCATAGCGTAAGCTTTCGTCGTCCAGGAGATCCTCTTCGGGGGCTTGCGCATGGCAGCTGCTGGCCCTCCAAGCTGCTCTCCGCGAGACGAGACGGGGGGAGGAGGAGGAGGAGGAGGAGGAGGAGGAGGAGGAGGAGGAGGGAGAGGAGGAGGAGGAGGAGGAGGAGGAGGAGGAGGAGACAGAGGAGGAGGAGGAGGAGGAGGAGGAGGAGAGCGCGACGCCTTCCCGCACCCGCGTCAGCTCCCCGCGCGGGACGGAACCTTCAACGGCCCTCGCGCGGGTGCACCAACCCCTTCTGCGCTACCGTCATTTGCGGAATAAGCGCCCATCTCAGGTATCGGTGACAAGACGACAAAGCTCGCCCCCCTGCCCCCGGTATTCCTCAAGGTTGACGAGGAAGCCGTGCCCCCGCGCAAAGTGGGCATTTATCTCGCAACACGTCGCGCTCCCTTTTGGCGCTTTCGTTGGCCAACATGAGATACGGGTCGCGGGGGCGGGGCTCTCTGTCCTTCTACAAGTGGGCGTTTATGTCGCAAACGGCGGTGTCTCATGATGGGGGCCGCAACCCCTGCCCAGGCGGGGCCCCCTCAACACGGGTCCCTAGCCGTAAGGGAGCGCTGGCCAGCCGAAGGCTTACGAGTCTTAGACGCAGCCCGCCGAATAAGGGGGAGTTCGAGATCCGTAACTCCATGTACTTCACTGTCGTGCGAATCTGGAAGAGGGCATGCTGAGAAGATACGCAAACAACGCCTGGGGCCCGCAGCCTGACGGAGCTTGGCCACACGGCCGGTCCTCTCAACACATGCCCCCATCCTGATCCTGTTTTTCTGCAACTCCCATTGGTCCTGAAGCTTCTGCCCACAGCACCGTCTGGCGGCGCGAATCGCAGGGGCGCCGCCTCGGCAGTGGCACACACCGCGACCTGAAAAAAGACCCTGCAGCATGCGACGAGACCGGACTCGTCTGTGAGGAGGAGGGGGAGGAGGAGGAGGAGGAGGAGGAGGAGGAGGAGGAGGATGGAGGAGGATGGAGGAGGAGTAGGAGAAGGAGAAGGAGGAGGAGGAGGAGGAGGAGGAGGAGGAAGAGCAGGGTAGAGCGCGAGCCCCGCTCCAGGCCCACGGCAGGACTTGATCCAGCGACTCCGAGGCATCGGCCCTGGTGAGGGTCGCCGCCAAGGAGAAGAACCGGCAACGATTCCACGGCGGGCAAGCCAGGGCCCTGCAAGACAACCCCAGCCGAAGGCTGAAAGCGCGGGGCCCTGGAGGCCCTGATGCCCAGGTGGCGCCTTCCCCTGGGGATATTTGAAATGCAGACGGCTCTCCTGGAGCCGGTCCAGATCGATCAGCTCGCAACGCGCGCACGGGTCCCGAAAGAAGGGCGGCGGCGAACGGGTCGCGGGAGGTGCCCGCCCTCGCTGCGGAGGCACCGCGTCCGCGCCACGCCCGAGGCGCGCCCAGAAATTGCCCAGCCGCGAAACATAGGAGCGGCTGTTGGCCGCCACGCAGCTCTCGGCCAGGCTTCGGTCGGGCATGTCCCCCTGCAGGCGGATTTTGCACGAGAAATTGAAAATACCCCCCAAATCGTCAAACGTATGCGAAAATCGTCAAAACCTCGTCCCCAGACCATTTTGTTACTATGTCCGAATATTCCTCCTGTAGAGGGACAGGCCCGACTTACGGCCAGGCCCCTGCGCGCGCGACCCCGCAGTCGGCAAGGCTCCGCGACGATCCCAGCGGAACGATGCCCCCCCCCCGCGGGCGTCGTGGGCATGGCTGGCGCGGCCGCGTCGGGTTGGGCGGCTCCAGGACCTGGCACTGCTTGCACATCGCCACACCACCAGGAAGAAAGAGAGAGAGAGAGAGAGCAAAGAGAGAGAGAGAGAGAGACAACAAACAATTACAAACAGAGAGAGATAGAGATATATAGAGAGACAGAGCGAGACAACACAATATAGCTATACGTAGAGAAAGAGGGAGAGAGAGCGAGAGAGAGAACACTGAAGTGTTCCAACTGGAAAACGTACATCTTCATCGCGGAACTTGTTTTACACTTCCTGGGGACGAGGAGGAGGAGGAGGAGGAGGAGGAGGAAATGGAGGAGGAGGAGGGGGGGGAGAAGGAGGAGGAGGAGGAGGAGGAGGAGGAGGAGGAGGAGGAGGAGGAGGAGGAGGAGGGGAGGAGGAAAACCGCGTCCGATCACGGCCCAGCGGGGGCCATGGGCGCTAAGGCGTCCTCGACGTCTCCGACGGATGCCACCTCGCCAAAATAGAGGCCCACCTGCCAGAAGGCGCCAACCGTTCCTCCCCCTCCTCCTCCTCCTCCTCCTCCCCTCAGACCTGGGCGTCGCAAAAACAGCTCGTGACGGCAGGTTGATCAACTAGATGTTCGCCCTATGAAGGCCGAAGGCCGATTCCTGGACCTGGCGCCGTGACAAACACGACTCAGGACGAAAAAGCTATCTTTGACTGACTACTTAACTGACGAGCGAGACACCCGAAATCTTGATGTCAGAATTACGCGGCCCCCAGAGATCCCGAACCTCTCCGCAGGAGCGGTTGTTCATTCCGCGTCGTTCTTGAACACAGCCGAGGAGCCCAGCGGGGGCCCTCAGAGGCCGGAGACGGCGCAAACACCGCGGCCGCTCCTCCTGCCAAGGCGGCGACTCCGTGCCGTGACGACCTTGGCATGGGCCGCTGACACCGCGCAGATCGTTCCACCCCGACCGCAAGGTCGTTATATGTTAGCCGATTCTTGGCCTCCGGCGGCGGTCAACCTTGAACGCACGCGGCGGGGTCGCCGCCGCGTCGACGCGACCCCGGAGGGTGTGGCTTGCAAAGGGTGCAGCTCGCAACCCGCGCCCTGGGGGGCGGGCGAAGACCTCGACGGAGTTCTCCGCCGCGCCCCGAGGAGGCCGGACCAGGGCAACGTGGTGCCCCCGAAGCCGCCCCGACGGCGCAAATTGCAAACCACACTCCGGCGTAAAGACACCCTGCGTAGTCGCCGCCGCGTCGACGCGACACGAACCTGCCGTGCGCTGGACGTGTGGGGAACTGACGTCGACGGACAGCTCGGGTAGCACGTGTCCGAGGTCGATCCCAGGCAGGCCGATCATGGTCCGCCCTGAATGCGCATGCACACCTGTCCTGGGCCAGGGATGGGTCGGTAGGGCGACCCTAATCCCCGGCTTTGTAGGGCCAAACAATGTGGGCCCAAACTCGGTGATATAGAGTGGGGGGGGGGGGGGGGCGTGCATCCTCGATTGTGGTGCGCCCGAATAGCACCCGGGGGGTGCATCCCCGAGTTTGACTTCTTTTCTGAGCTTCCAGCTTTTCAGGGGGGGAGCTCGGGGACTGGGGGTGGGAGATCCCTTGCGACTCTCCGACGCCTGCGTGTTGTGGCCCCCCTTGGTCTGGGGCTCCTCGAGCAGGCGAATCGCCGTGTCGTGCCACTCCGTGGAGAATGCCCCGCAGGCGTCGTGCACCAGGCACACGCGCATGAAGCGGTCGACGGCCTGCACCGCCGTGGCGAAGACGCAGACGTTTGTGAGCACGCCGCAGAGCAGGATGCGCTCAACGCCCCTCGCTCGCAGCTCGTCCTCCAGAGGCGTGGAAGCAAAGGCGCCGAAGGTCCACTTGTCCACCACTATCTCGCCGGGCAGAGGCTTGCAGCTGGGGTAGAACTCGTAGCCCTCGTCCCCCGCGCCGACCAGCTCGTCCCGCACCGTGGCGCCGTAGCGGTGGGAGCGGCTGTGGGCCACCGTGAAGCCCGCGCGCCGGCATGCCGCAAGAAGGCGCTCGACGCCAGCGAGGCCAGACTGAATCGGCGTGCCCTTGTAATGCATGCCGACGCGGCCCGTGGGTGTGAGGAAGTCCTAGGAGAAGATTGCATGAACATGACGTTCTTGCAGCAAAATGCCCCAAACAGCTTCTCACAATTACGAAGGGGGCAACGATGGCGGGCCATGATGGGGGGATCTGGGTAGTGGTCTGGATAGGGATAAGGCTGTAGCGCTACGGGGTCAGGGATAGGGGTGGGGATGTGGGATAGGTGAATTAAAACTTTGTGGTACAAGCAAGCCGGTAGAGATAGCGATACGTGGGGATACGGATAGACAATATGAAGCAATGGGGGACAATGGGAGACAACGGGGATACGGGATACGATTAGAAATTGAGATGGAGATACGCGTAGGGATAGACGCTGGGAGACAAGGG
The DNA here is from genome assembly GCA_963575745.1 of Prorocentrum cordatum. Taxonomy (NCBI): domain Eukaryota; class Dinophyceae; order Prorocentrales; family Prorocentraceae; genus Prorocentrum; species Prorocentrum cordatum. The sequence goes on along the minus strand of CAUYUJ010007580.1, from coordinate 375,631 downwards.
CAGACACTGTGAGACAATTCTGGGAGAACGAGCCAGCGGGGGACAGCGGGAGACAATGGGCGACGATGAGAGACCACGGGAGACAACGGAGATAAAGCCGCCTGACCGATCCCGAATATGATGACGCACCTACTAGTTTTAGGCCGGGCATGTCCTCCTACATGTGGACTTGTGGACCAACAATGAAAGAACAGTCAAACACTATTCAAACATAGTCAAACATTTGAAAAGTCGTCTCAGACTGTTGTTTGACTATTCTTGCATATTCCTCCTGTAGAGGTTGAAGCAACTCTTAAATCTACCTTGCAGACAATCTGTTTTAGGAGACAGGACCGTACACTTTCGGAAGTCCGCGCAGAGCGCGCCAGGGGCGGCGCCAGGGGGTCCGTCGCCGGTCCAAGATATCCGCGTGGCCCTCCGAAAATGTGTTGACGATCTACCACGGACAGCACAACCAATCGGATAAATACCCCAGCAAGACCTCCCCGCCAACCCCTCCTGCCAGTCCTGTTTAGAGCGATCCGTGCACTTCTTTCCACATGGTCCAGTATGTCGTGTATCCTTCTTCGAGGTCTGCGCGGATTTCCCGCATCAACGGCGGCACGCCCGATAAATGCGCACGGACCTCCGAAGATGCAAGCTCACGTTTACACGGAGTCTTATGAAGCTCCGCCTGGTTGATCCAGTCCTCTCCACAAGACAGGGTGCCAAGATATCTGGCGTCTTGATGTTTCCCTCCGCGGCCCCGTGCAGGAGAGTCCGCAGGTCCCGACCGCTGCTCTGGGGGTCAACTCTCGCTCGGGATCCGTCTTCGACGGTGCCAGGGCCCGAGAAGGGGCCCCGGAGGCTGATGCTATAGAAAAACGCCCCGATGGAAAGAAACATCGACGGATATCTGGGTATGTCGCAGCTTCTCCTCCAAAGTCCGTCTGCGTTTTCATGATCACCCGCGACCCACACACACATAACTTTGACGAACACTCGGCGCGTGCGGCGGGCTTGCTGTGTCTTGTGCCCTGGCTCGGCGCTCTTGCCGCGGGCTTCTTCAGAACTTGGCCCACAACCGACGACCCCGCCGCCCCCTCACTCCGCAATCCCGCGCGCAACGGGGGTTGGGGAGGGGGGAAGGCTTCTTAGAAGTAGCCTGCTTCCTAGAGGGCGCTTGCCTTACATCTACAGGAAAGGCCCGCACCTTCTGGGACGCAGGGGTGCTTCTGAGAAGCCTTCCCCCCTCCCCCCATGACCCCCCCACTGCGCGTGGTCGAGCCCCTGCCCCCTTCCCCAGGCAGTGCTCTCAGAGTCGACTTCTGACAGTCCTGGGGCCCGGCACGTGCCCCCCAGAGCGGAAAATGGAGTAGCCGACAGAACGAGATCTTCCGCCGCGATGTTCTCACGACGCGAACACGTCTGGGTATGTCACTCCTTCTCCTCCGAGGCCCGTCTGGTCTACCAGTACCCCGGCCAGGGCCGTGATCTCCACAAGACAAGGCACCAAGACCTCTGACGCCATGCGTTTTTGCTGAAAACGCGGACCCAAGAAGTCGCAATATATTCCCTGCGACCGTTCTTTGTCCTGAATCCTTTTCTGACTCTCCCGGGGCCTGGCGAAGGCCCACAGAGGCCGAAACCTGAGAAAACGACGCGGCCTCTATCTCTTCAATCCGTTGCAGGGGTTGGGTTCCAGGTTCTCGGAACGCAGCTCGGGATTCGGGCACCCCCAGAATGGAACGCCCTCGACGAGGCGCAGCGGATTGAAGTTATCCCGGGGCTGGCGATTCTCTCCCGACGCGATCACGTCTGCGTACCCAGACCCCCGACGTCATGATCTTTTCATGACGCGACCCCCAGAGGCCCGGTAAGGGCCCCCAGAGGCCGAACATAGAGGAATACCTCCCGGCGTGATCTCTTCGCGACTCGATGGGGATGGGGGTCTGGGTATGCCGCCTCTTCCCCTCCGAGGTCCGTCTGCATGTCTATGATCACCAGAGCGGTGTCCTTGTTGAGCAGGGACCGACCGTCCCGGCATTCCTATAGGCCTACCACGACATGTTCTTGGAACACCAAAATGTTTTGATTACCAAAGCAATGTTCTTAGAACTTAGACCCGATGTGTTAAACTTACCCTGTGACGTACCCAACCCATTTGTATCAATGGAAACGAGGAGTTGGCAGAAACTTGTATGGACAATCAATTTGATTTGTAAGCTACTTGAGAAGCGTCACTGTGCTGGGCCCCGCAAGCAGGCCTCGAAAGTGGCGACAGTTTCACAGATCGCAGCCCCCCAGGGATGGCGAGGTCTAATTTGAATCTGCGTGTGGCGTCACGGTGCTGGGCCCCCCAGCAGGCCTCGAAAGTGGGGACCGTTTCACAGATCGCAGCCCCCCAGGGATGGCGAGGTCCCATTTGAGTCTGCGTGTGGATACCCACTGTGCTGGGCCCCCCTGCAGCCCTCGAAAGTGGCGACAGTTTCACAGATCGCAGCCCCCCAAGGATGGCGAGGTCCAATTTGAGTCTGCGGTGAGTACCCACTGTGCTGGGCCCCCCAGCAGGCCTCGAAAGTGGCGACTGTTTCGCAGAACGCAGCCCCCCAGGGATGGCGAGGTCACATTTGAGTCCGCGGTGAGTACCCACTGTGCTGTGCCCCATCAGCAGCCTTCGAAAGTGGCGACAGTTTCACAGATCGCAGCCCCCCAGGGATGGCGAGGTCTAATCTGAGTCTGCGGTGAGTACCCACTGCGCTGGGCCCCTCAGCAGCCCTCGAAAGTGGCGACAGTTTCACAAATCGCAGCCCCCCAAGGATGGCGAGGTCTAATTTGAGTTTGCGGTGACCACTGTGCTGGGCCCCTCGGCAAACCTCGAAAATGGCGACAGTTTCACAGATCGCAGCCCCCCCAGGGATGGCGAGGTCTAATTTGAATCTGCGTGTGAGTACCCACTGTGCTGGGCCCCCCTGCAGGCCTCGAAAGTGGCGACAGTTTCACATATCGCAGACCCCCAGGGATGGCGAGGTCCCATTTGCGTCTGCCGTGAGTACCCACAGTGCTGGGCTCCCCAGCAGGCCTCGAACGTGGCGACAGTTTCACAGATCGCAGCCCCCCAGGGATGGCGAGGTCCCATTTGAATCTTCCGTGAGTACCCACTGTGCTGGGGCCCCCAGCAGGCCTCGAAAGTGGCGACAGTTTCGCAGATCGCAGCCCCCCAGGGATGGCGAGGTCTCATTTGAGTCTGCCGTGAGTACCCACTGTGCTGGGCCCCCCAGCAGGCCTCGAAAGTGGCGACAATTTCACAAATCGCAGCCCCCCAGGGATGGCGAGGTCCCATTTGAGTCTGCCGTGAGTACCCACTGTGCTGGGCCCCCCAGCAGGCCTCGAAAGTGGCGACAGTTTCGCAGATCGCAGCCCCCAGGGATGGCGAGGTTCCATTTGCGTCTGCCGTGGGTACCCACTGTGCTGGGCCCCCCAGCAGGCCTCGAAAGTGGGTTTCACAGATCGCAGCCCCCCAAGGATGGCGAGGTCCCATTTGCGTCTGCCGTGAGTACCCACTGTGCTGGGCCCCCCAGCAGGCCTCGAAAGTGGCGACGTTTCACAGATCGCAGCCCCCCAGTGATGGCGAGGTCCCATTTGAGTCTGCCGTGAGTACCCACTGTGCTGGGCCCCCCAGCAGGCCTCGAAAGTGGCGACGTTTCACAGATCGCAGCCCCCCAGGGATGGCGAGGTCCCATTTGAGTTGCCGTGAGTACCCACTGTGCTGGGCCCCCCAGCAGGCCTCGAAAGTGGCGACAGTTTCACAGATCGCAGCCCCCCAGGGATGGCGAGGTCCCATTTGCGTCTGCCGTGAGTACCCACTGTGCTGGGCCCCCCAGCAGGCCTCGAAAGTGGCGACAGTTTCACAGATCGCAGCCCCCCAGGGATGGCGAGGTCCCATTTGCGTCTGCCGTGAGTACCCACTGTGCTGGGCCCCCAGCAGGCCTCGAAAAAGGCGACAGTTTCACAGATCGCAGCCCCCCAGGGATGGCGAGGTCCCATTTGAGTCTGCCGTGAGTGCTCACTGTGCTGGGCCCCCCAGCAGGTATCGAAAGTGGCGACAGTTTCACAGATCGCAGCCCCCCAGGGATGGCGAGGTCTAATCTGAATCTGCTGTGAGTACCCACTGTGCTGGGCCCCTCAGCAGCCCTCGGAAGTGGCGATAGTTTCACAGATCGCAGCCCCCCAGGGATGGCGAGGTCTAATTTGAGTCTGCGGTGAGTACCCACTGTGCTGGGCCCTTCAGCAGGCTTCGAAAGTGGCGACAGTTTCACAGATCGCAGCCCCCCCCAGGGATGGCGAGGTCCCATTTGAGTCTGCCGTGGGTACCCACTGTGCTGGGCCCCTCATCAGCCCTCGAAAGTGGCGACAGTTTCACAGATCGCAGCCCCCCAGGGATGGCGAGGTCCCATTTGAGTCTGCCGTGAGTACCCACTGTGCTGGGCCCCCCAGCAGGCCTCGAATGTGGCGACAATTTCACAGAACGCAGCCTCCCAGTGATGGCAGCATTTGAGTCTGCCTCGATGGGCCCCCCGGCAGGCCCCGAAAGTGGCGACAGTTTCACAGATCGCAGCCCCCCAAGGATGGCGAGGTCCCATTTGAGTCTGCCGTGAGTACCCACTGTGTTGGGCCCCCCAGCAGGCCTCGAAAGTGGCGACAGTTTCGCAGATCGCAGCCCCCCAGGGATGGCGAGGTCCCATTTGAGTCTGCCGTGCGTACCCATTGTGCTGGGCCCCCCAGCAGGCCTCGAAAGTGGCGACAGTTTCACAGATCGCAGCCCGCAGGGATGGCAAGGTCCCATTTGAGTCTGCCGTGAGTACCCACTGTGCTGGGCTCCCCAGCAGGCCTCGAAAGTTGCGACAGTTTCACAGATCGCAGCCCCCCAGGGATGGCGAGGTCCAATTTGAGTCTGCGGTGGGTACCCACTGTGCTGGGCCCCCCAGCAGGCCTCGAAAGTGGCGACAGTTTCACAGAACGCAGCCCCCCAGGGATGGCGAGGTCCCAGTAAAGTCTGCCGTGAATACCCACTGTGCTGGGCCCCCCAGCAGGCCTCGAAAGTGGCGACATTTTCACAGATCGCAGCCTCCCAGGGATGGCGAGGTCCCATGTGAGTCTGCCGTGCGTACCCACTGTGCTGGGCCCCCCAGCAGGCCTCGAAAGTGGCGACCGTTTCACAGATCGCAGCCCCCCAGGGACGGCGAGGTCCCATTTGAGTCTGCCGTGAGTACCCACTGTGCTGGGCCCCCCAGCAAGCCTCGAAAGTGGCGACAATTTCACAAAACGCAGCCCCCCAGGGATGGCGAGGTCACATTTGAGTCTGCCGTGAGTACCCGCTGTGCTGGGCCCCCCAGCAGGCCTCGAAAGTGGCGACAGTTTCACATATCGCAGCCCCCCAGGGATGGCGAGGTCCCATTTGAGTCTGCCGTGAGTACCCACTGTGCTGGGCCCCCCAGCAGGCCTCGAAAGTGGCGACCGTTTCACAGATCGCAGCCCCCCAGGGATGGCGAGGTCCCATTAGAGTCTGCCGTGAGTAATGCACAGTGCTGGGCCCCCCAGCAGGCCGCGAAAGTGGCGACAGTTTCACAGATGGCAGCCCCCCAGCTGGCACGCAGCGACGAGCGAGGCAAAAGGCAAGGGGGAAGAGAGGGGCGGGAAGGGGCGGGAAGGAAGGAAGGAAGTAAGGAAGGCGACGCGCGAGCAGTGCTCTATTCAAAACGAGAACCCAACGCAGGAGGGTTGGGAACAAGACAGTTCCAGCCAGGAATGTTCTAAGAACATTTCGTGGAAACCACACAAGGTTCTTAGAACATTGTTTGGTAGGCCACTAGGCACGCCAGGACGCTTCGCCACTGCTTGATCCTTGGGCGCCACGGGGAAGCTGCGGCCGCCCCTGCAGGGCACGGCGCCGTCGCCGGGGGCGGGGCCGCAGGCGGCGGCTTTAGCCCAGGCGACCACGGCCTGCTGCCGGGCCGCGGAGGCGAAGGCGGGCACCTCCACCTCGGAGGCGCACGCTTAGAATCAGGTCGGGCCTGTCCCCCTGCAGGGGGATTTCGAACATGGTCATAAAAAATCTGTACTAACGAATACTCCCAAACTGCTCGAACCCAGTCATAAAATAGTCCCCAGACTATGTTTTGACTATTTTTGAATATTCCCCCTGTAGAGGGACAGGCCCGACTTACGCTTCTGGGATGTACAGAACAAAAACCTTAACATAAACTTTTGGCGCTCCGCGCGGATTTCTTGGATCCGCGCATGGGCCCCCCCGGCGGCGCCTCCGGCGGCGCCAGGGAGGGGGGCCCCAGCGCGAATCCACGAGACCCGCGCGGAGCGCCAGAAGTTCTTGTTTATGTGGTTGTCTCTTCTTCCAGAGCTGCGGGCGACGGCCCCTGGAGGCCCCCGTCGGTTTCGGGATGCGTCTCAGTGGCTGCGCCTCGCCGAGGGTGTTCCAGGGGTGCATGGATCGTCCCGAACGGTCGCTGGAGGCCGGAGGCCACGGGCACCGGGGGCCCAGATCACCGCCGAGGAGCAAGAACACATTCTCATCGTTCGTGCGTGAAGTCTCCCGTGTCCGGCCCCGCCCCCCTCTCCCCCCCCCCTCCGTCCCCCCCTGGTCACGTCACGAGTTGCGCTGGCAGTGTCTGTTGGCAATGCCCAAACAACCCTACACGGCGCCAGCGCGAAGCGTGATGCTTCTGGCCCCCTTCTCCACCCTCCTTCCCCCCTGGTCGCGCCCGCTATCGTCATGGAAGGTACAGCAGGAGCTCGACCACAAGAACCTTCCACAAGAAACCCAACCCTGAGACCCCAGGACGTCCACTGATTTTTGGTGTGGGAGCGTCACGCCTTCCATGGCAGAACCATCGAGCCCCAAGAGACCCAGGGCACCCTAGAGGCAAGAAGGGTGTTTCTTGGCATTGCGCTTCCCACTGTAAGAACTGTTTTTTTACCTCGACGGCTTCACCACATCAGCCAAACAGGCGACTCCTTACAGCATCTCTGGGAAATGCTGTAAGCAAAATGCACCGAGCAGCAGGTGCAACAATTGGTCGACCTCGCCTCGGCGAGCGCCGCTTCGGGGCAGGGGCTTCGCGAGTTCCTGGGACCAGTCGCGGAGGCCTCGAAGACCGGGAAGAGACGCGGCAGGGCCACTCGAGACGACGGCGGCCCTCCCTGGCGCCCTGGCGCTCTTCGTCCTCTGTCTGGGCCTCCGGGGGGCTTCTCGCCCCAACGGCTGGACTCGCACCGCCGCAGGGATCAGACTGGACCGCGAGAGGATGTGCTTCTGCCGGACGGGGTGCTCTCCCTCGATTGCGGCCTCCGGGGCCCATGATACCGTGCCCCCGAAGGCAGGATCCGCCGGTATCCGATCGCCGCCGGATCGGATCGGAGCGTGTCGGATCGGCCCTTGCCGGCGCGGAGCCGGGCTCGAATCGGACCGGCCACGCCAGGCTGCACAGCAGCGCCACGCACGCATCGGGCCGCACCGGCTGGTCGCAGTGTCGGGACCGGATCGGATCGAGCAGGCCAGAGTCGATGCCGAACGGACCGGACGGATCGAAATTCACCCTGCCTGGAGACAACCCATGCGGTGAGCGTCTTCTTATTTGGCGCTTGGATAGTGAGCGAAGAGGCGAGGGGGCGGGTCTGGCTCCTGGACATCTGCTGAGTGCGACTGCTTGCGACAGTGCGTCCTATGGGGGGGGACTCCCCCTGCTCGAAACAGGCGCCAAAAGCATCCAAGATCTACTCCAACGGGAAGGGAGGGAGGCCGCTCGGCAAAACAATTAATAAAGAACGATCACATGTCTCCGACGATGTTCCTCTGTCCATCTGGGCGTGCCCCCTTGGTCTTCGGCGCCCGGGGCTCATTGGCGGCCCCTGGGGCCATCAGAGACGGATCTCGGGGGCGAAGCGCCGCCCCAGGGGACGCGGTCGGGACCTCTGGGGCCGCGGATGGAAGACACTCATTCGAGTAGGGGATCCACTACAGAATTCATTCACCCCAGGCTTGATTTGTCCGTCGAGTCTTCGTAGAACACTTCGTAGAACACTTCGTAGAACACTTCGTAGAAGACTTCGTAGACCTACGGAGCATTCTACGTATTCTTCGTAGACTCGACGAGCAAAACAACTTCGGGGTAAATCGAGTCTGTAGTCGTTCCCCTGCTCGACTCATATCGGCGCATGTCAGTGGCGGGCACACTTCCCCCCCCATGGCGGGTTCGTAACGCGACGAACTCGGTCGGTGTCTGGCACCGCTTGGGTCGTTCCACTTTGAGCGATTGTGGCTTCTGGATAGCGGCGGTGAAAGGAGCCCTTGGACACACGAATCAATAGACACAAATCCCAGGATTCCCCGTAGTTTCTCATATTTTCCGGGGTTTCGTCTCCCCCACCACTTCCCAAACTTTCCCATCCTTTCCAGAGAATCGAAGATGAATTGTGTCTGCGTGTGTGTTTGTGTCCCCTCAAACAAGGTCCTTGGACATCGGCCGGTTCTGGGGCTCCGGCGGCATTCCACCTTGAACGCCCGCGCTGGGGTCGCCGCCGCGTCGACGCGACACGAATCCACCGTGGCGTGTTTTGGTCGGCCGACGGGTCCAAGGTTTGCTCGTCTGGAGGTCCGTGCAAGTTTGGACCGACGCCAGACTCACCTGTTGGCGCCTCCGGCGCCGCCCATGGCGCGCTCCGTGCGCCAGGGGAGTAAGCTACAGCACCGATCGAAGAAATCCGCGCGGACCTCAAGAAATTTGGTGTACAGATATGGCAACTCCCCGGACCTCTTCCAGGCTACGTTCTCACCAGAACTTTGAGGCGAATCCGGTGGTGGCGACGAGGGCCTCCCAGGAGAGCCAAAAGGCGAGAAAACGATGCCAGGGAAGCGGTGTCGGTATCTGTTCCTCCTCTAAGTTCGAATATCTTGTGTGCTTTATCCTTAAGTCGGGCGTGTCCCCCCCCCTACAGGGGGATTTCCGACGAAAAGTTACAAATACGAAAAAACAGAAAATCCAAAATGGTCAAACAAAAACTCCGAAAATAGTCCCCAGACTAATTTTTGACTATTGTTGAGTAGTCCCCCTGTAGAGGGACAGGCCCGACTTACCTTTATCCCTCGATCCACCTTGGGCCAGACCTTGGGCTTCTTCTGCGGCCCCTCCGCCACGGGCTCGGCGTCGTGGAGCTTGGCCAGCGGCGCGAGGGCCTGCTCTGCGTCCGCCACGGTGGCCACCTCGCCGAAGTAGAGCCCCAACTGCGCGTTGTGGCCCTTCCTTGAAGGGGCCCTGACACACACACACACACACAGAGCCACACACACACAAACACACAAACACACACAAACACACACAAACACACACAAACACACACAAACACACACAAACACACACAAACACACACAGACACACACAGACACACACAGACACACACAGACACACACACACACACACACACCACACACCACACACACACCACACACACACCACACACACACCACACACACCACACACACACCACACAACACCGAACAACACAACACACCACACCACAACAACACAACACAACACAACACCACACCACACCACACCAACACCAACACCAACACCAACACCAACACCAACACCAACACCAACACCAACACCAACACCAACACCAACACCAACACCAACACCAACACCA
>CAUYUJ010007580.1:300374-365829 GCA_963575745.1 Prorocentrum cordatum | reverse complement strand
CCCCCCACAAAGTGGGGGTATTGGCTGGCGTCGCATGAAAACCCTGGCACTGGTGAGAACACTGAGCGTTCGGGTAAAGTGATTGTTGTTGTTGTTGTTGTTGTTGTTGTTGTTGTTGTTGTTGTTGTTGTTGGGAGGGCCGTTGTGGTGTCCCCCCAAACCGCTCGAGTGTGAGCCTCATTTTCAATGAAAATGTAGCCGGCGCCGTGGCGAGAGCGCCAAAGCGCCCGGGGGGGCCAACAACAATCATTTTTAGTACAACAATAATTGTTTAGTAGTTATCACTCAACAACAACAACAGCAACAGCAACAACAACAACGACAACGACAACAGCAACAACAACAACAACAACAACAACAACAACAACAACAACAACAACAACAACAACAACATCGCAACAAGCATAATCCTCTCCACGGATCCTCACTTAAGCCACGCACCCAGGGACAATGAATGACCGTTCGGCACCCTCTGATAATAAGGAAGGATGCGCGGTAAGGATGCAAGGGCCTTGGAGGGCCATGACGAGTTCTTTCGAACGCGGCTGGCCAGCGAAAATTGCCAGGGATGGGCCGAAGGGGCAAGGATGCACCCCCCCACCAGCCAGCTGCCCGACCGCCCGCAGCCGCACCGAAACGCGCCCGGACAGCCCTCACGGACCCCGCCCCCCCCCAAACGGCTCGAGGCTCGCCGCGGCTAGGCTCGACGATGCTGGGCTGTGCCCCGAGTGCCAGAGCCTCCGACTTCTCGATTGCACTCTAAGTAAGCCGTGCTCCTGCTAAGTGAGCTTCTGCTCTGCTAAGTGCGCTTCCGATGTGCTTGATCCTGTTGCCAGCCCCGCCTCCTGCTACTGGTGTTGCACTGCAGTTCATGCCTGGTTGCATGGGGAGCTCTGAAAAAACGACTCCACCTCCCCCTCCTCCTCATCCTCCTCCTCATCATCGTGCTCCTCCTCTCCCTCCTTCTTGGATGCATTCGAATTCAATCATTGCGCCCACGCCGAGCGCCCGCGCCGAGCGCGCGCGGAGCCCTCGCGGAGCTACGCCACGGGCGCGGGAGCCCCGCCGAGGCGCCGGGGCGTCAGCGCGCAGCAGGCCTGGCAGTCGCTGCTGCAGAAGCCGAGCTCGTGCTCCGACACCGCGCCACGGCGCGCCGTGCTCTCCCGCCGCGCGGCGCGCCTCGCACGCCGCGCGGCGTCGGCGGCGGCGCCGGCGGCCCGGGAGTCTCCGGGGCCCGCCGGGGCCGGCGCCCACGGGGGGAGCTCGCCAAGGGAGAGGGAGCACTCCGACGGGCAGGCCTCCGAGAGGGACTTCGACGCGGCCGGGGTCGCCGTGTCCGAGTCCGAATCCGGCGCGGTGGCCAGCAGGTCGTCCTTGCCGCGCAGCGGCCGCGTGACCAACTTTGTGCCGCCGGCGCTCCTCCCCACCCCCGCGGGGCGAGGAGAGCGCACGTCACAGCCGGGAGCGGGGCCCGTGGGGGCCGTCGGGAGCGGGAAAGCGAAGATGTCCGTCATCGCCAGGCCGCTGCTGCAGCGAGCCGTCCTGGCGAGCCCTGCCAAGAAGCTGAAAAGGGTCTTGGGCCAAAATGGCTGTGGAACGGCTGCTGAATATGCTGAGACTCGGGCGTACGACTTGTGTGTTGCGAGGGCGGGTGGGAGTGAGCCAAACAGTTTGCGCCAGGAAGAGGTGTGCTGACCCCTCCCCCATCACTACCCCCTACCCATGAGTCTAGAGGGGCGGGGAAAGAGGGAAGGGGGCGGAGCGGTCATAGCGTCCAAGATGACCCCAAGAATGCTTCAAACAGCCCGAGATCGCCTCCAAAATCTTACAAAATAACCCAATGTGGGTCAATGTAGCCGTAACCGCTCACATGCCTCCAGGAGGGCGCAAGATCTATGAAAAAACCGTTCCAAAGGACCACGGACCCCCCTGAGCGGCCACAACCACTCCAACACTGGCAGGGAACTCATATGTTGTTGTTGTCGCACTTGTTCGCTTTGATGGGCTCTTGATCCCCCAACGTGGCTCCAAGAAGACCCAAGACAGCCCCAAGACGGGCCCAAGAGGGGCGAACGACCAGATGGCACACGCAAGCGGAATAGCGCCCCAAAAGGGATCCCCTATATTCAGAGTGAGGGGGCCAGGCGGTCATTCACTGTCCCTGGGCGCGTGGCTGAATGGAGGTTCTGCGGTACGGATTACTGTTGTTGTTGTTGTTGTTGTTGTTGGTGTTGGTGTTGTCGCTGTTACTGTTGCAATTGCTGCTGCTGGTGTTGCTGTCCGCGACCCACCCGCGACCCAACCGCGACCCACCCCGCGACCCGCCTGCGACCCACCAACGACCCACCCGCGACGCACACGCGACCTGGCCCGCGACACACCCGCGACCCACCCGCGATTTTGGATGAACAATGAAAAATACACCACAGATCGTCAAAAATATTTGAAAATCGTCAAAAACTCGAAAATGGTCCCCAGACTAATTGTGCACAATTTCTGAATTTTCGTCCTGTAGAGGGACAGGCCCGACTTAAGACTGTGTCTGAATTTTCCTCCTGTAGAGGGACAGGCCCGACTTCCAACGCAATGGTGGGGGGGGGAGGGGAGGGGAGGGCGGGGCAGAGCGGAGGCAGGAAGGGGGAGGGCGGAGGACGCGGAACGCGGCCTCTCCTAAAGGGCAGAGAATCCCCCCCCCGAAGAACCACCCCGACACGCGAAGCCGTTTAGTAAACGCACCCAAAGAATAATCAAGCAGGGCAGGGCTGTTTAGTAAACGCCCAGGGCCGTTTACTGAACGCTCCCACTGAAGGAATCGAATAGGGCAAGGCTGTTCAATAAACGCCCAAGGTCGTTTAGTAAGCGCCAATTGTCCGGTCCGGGTGGTTTTCCGGGTGGTTTTTGCTCCGTTGATCTCGAGAGCTGGGCCCACCACCACAGCAGGGCGATCGGGAGAGACCGCGACGTCAGGGGCAGGTCGGCATGTCCTCCTACAGGCGGAGTTTGGGCGAACAATAAAACAGATTCAAGTCATATTCAAACACAGCCACAAATAGTTGAGACAAATCGTCCCCACATTATGTGTCGACTATTTTTGAAGATTCCTTCTGTAGATGGACAGGCCCGACTTAACGTCAGGGGCCCAAGCGCGAGGGGCGCGGCCGCGGGCGCCTCGTACGGGATGTGCTGCGCCCGCGAGCCCCCGCGAAGGAGCCGTGCGCCGGGGAGCTCCTGCCAGCCGCGCGCAAGGCGCGCGACGAGAGGCGGGGGGTGGGGCGCGCGCGCGCGGCGAGCTTGGGAAGGAGGCGGAGGACGAAGGAAAGTCGAAAAAGGAGGAGGCGGAGGAGGAGGGAAAGTAGGAGGAGGAGGAGGGAGGAGGGAGGAGGGAGGAGGGAGGAGGGAAGCGGGGGGGGGGGGGAGGGAGGAGACTGAGGAGGAGGCGAGGAGGCGGAGGAGGATGACGAAGAGCAGGAGGAGAAGGAGGAAGAGGAGGACTCCCTCGTCGTCAGGCTCAGTCTGTAGGCACGGGTGCCGTCATACGGCGCTGGCATCCTCCTCTTCATCCCCCTCCTCCATCCTCCCTCCTCCCTCCTCAATTCCCCTCTTCCCCCCCCTCCTCCTCTTCCTCCCCCTACTTCTCCATCCTCCCTCCTCCTCTGTCTCCTCTCCTCGCCGCCCGCAGCCGTGGCGGACCAGGCGGCTCTACGGGGGCGTCCAGCAGTCACGCCGTCCTGCTCGGCCATCCAGGGTCGGCCTCCCGTTGAAGCTGGCCTGGAAGGTCTGGCTCTCGGGTGGCGCCGCGGCGACGCGGGTGCCACTTCCGCCACCGCTTGCCCGAGCGAGCGTCCACGCCAGCTCGGGTTGAAGCGGGCCCGGAGAGCGTCCTCCTCCTCCTCCTCCTCCTCCTCTTCTTCCTCCTCCTCTTTCTTCATCCTTATCCTCCTCTTCCCCCTCGTCTTCCTCCTCATGGCGCGACCCAGGCGGCCAATGTGATGAGGAAAACGAGTGACAAACCTCACCCTGACCCAAACCTCCGACGCATTGAATCAAGAGAAAAATTGTTCGAAGTGTTTGGCCTCTGTGGGCCCTCGCCAGGCGCAAAACCCTTACACATTATCCGTGACGATACACTGGTCTCGTCTTCCTCCTCATGGCGCGACCAAGGCGGCCAATGTGATGAGGAAAACGAGTGACAAACCTCACCCTGACCCAAACCTCCGACGCATTGAATCATTATCCCGGCAAAGCAACCTAACAGCGATGTGTAGGAGCATATCTGGAAGCATCCCCCTTAAGATTCAGATGAGAATCCAGTTGTAGAGGTCTGCTGTTCTCGCAGTCGTAGTCGCATTCGCGATGACAGTCGCAGTGGCCTGCATTAGCCTCAGCCTCAGCCTCAGCCTGCCTCAGCATCAGCCTCAGCCTCAGCTTCAGCCTGCGTCAGCCTCAGCCTCAGCCTGCTCCTGCATCAGCCTCAGTCTGCCTGCAGCCTCGGCCTCAGCCTCAGCCTGCCTCAGCCTGAGCCTGCCTCAGCCTCAGCCTCAGCCTCAGCCTGCCTCAGCATCAGCCAGCCTCAGCTCGCCTCAGCCTCAGCCTTAGGCCCCAGCTGCCTGCTTCAGGCCTGCCACCGTGCCACGGGATCTCGCCTCGGCCTTTCAGGCCTCAGGGCCTCGGCTGCCTCAGCATCAGCTTGCATCAGCCTCAGCCTCAGCCTCAGCCTGCCTCAGCATCAGCCTGCCTCAGCCTCAGCCTCAGCCTGCCTCAGCCTCAGCCTCAGTCTGCTTCAGCCTCAGCCTCAGTCTGCCTTCAGCCTCGGCCTCAGCCTCAGCCTGCCTCAGCCTCAGCCTGCCTCAGCCTCAGCCTCAGCCTCAGCCTGCCTCAGCATCAGCCTGCCTCAGCCTCAGCCTCAGCCTCAGCCTGCCTCAGCCTCGGCCTCAGTCTGCTTCAGCCTCAGCCTCAGTCTGCCTTCAGCCTCGGCCTCAGCCTCAGCCTGCCTCAGCCTCAGCCTGCCTCAGCCTCAGCCTCAGCCTCAGCCTGCCTCAGCCTCAGCCTCAGCCTGCTTCAGCCTCAGCATCAGTCTGCCTCCAGCCTCGGCCTCGGCCTCGGCCTCAGTCTCAGCCTCAGCCTCAGCCTGCTTCTGCCTCAGCCTCAGCCTCAGCCTGGCTCAGCATCAGCCTGCCTCAGCCTCAGCCTCAGCCTGCCTCAGCCTCAGCCTCAGCCTGCTTCAGCCTCAGCCTCAGTCTGCTTTCAGCCTCGGCCTCAGCCTCAGCCTGCCTCAGCCTCAGCCTGCATCAGCCTCAGCCTCAGCCTCAGCCTGCCTCAGCATCAGCCTGCCTCAGCCGCAGCCTCAGCCTGCCTCAGCCTCAGCCTCAGCCTCAGCCTCAATCTGCCTTCAGCCTCGGCTTCTGTCTCAGCCTGCCTCTGCCTCAGCCTGCATCAGCCTCAGCCTCAGCCTGCCTCAGCCTCAGCCTGCCTCAGCCTCAGCCTCAGCCTCAGCCTGCCTCAGCCTCAGCCTCAGCCTGCTTCTGCCTCAGCCTCAGTCTGCCTTCAGCCTCGGCCTCAGCCTCAGCCTGCCTCAGCCTCAGCCTGCATCAGCCTCAGCCTCAGCCTGCCTCAGCATCAGCCTGCCTCAGCCTCAGCCTCAGCCTGCCTCAGCCTCAGCCTCAGCCTGCTTCAGCCTCAGCCTCAGTCTGCCTTCAGCCTCGGCCTCAGCCTCAGCCTGCCTCAGCCTCAGCCTGCATCAGCCTCAGCCTCAGCCTCAGCCTGCCTCAGCCTCAGCCTGCATCAGCCTCAGCCTGCTTCAGCCTCAGCCTCAGCCTGCATCAGCCTCAGCCTGAGTCTGCCTTCAGCTTCGGCCTCAGCCTCAGCCTGCCTCAGCCTGCCTCAGCCTCAGCATCAGCCTGCCTCAGCATTCAAAATGTGGCCAGGGAATGGAATTCTGGGAACTCGAAGAACACGAAGTGGCCTACAGTTTGCTCCGGGCATTCAAAATCATACCCAGGAATGGATTTCTGGGAAGTCCAAGAGCACGAAGTGGCCTACAGTTGGCTCCGGGCATCCAAAATGTGGCCCGGGAATGGAGTTCTGGGAACTCGAAGACCACGAAGTGGCCTACAGTTGGCTCCGGGCATCCAAAATGTGGCCCGGGAATGGAGTTCTGGGAACTCGAAGACCTCGAAGTGGCCTACAGTTGGCTCCGGGCATCCAAAATGTGGCCCGGGAATGGAGTTCTGGGAACTCGAAGACCACGAAGTGGCCTACAGTTGGCTCCGGGCATTCAGAATGTGGCCCGGGAATGGAGTTCTGGGAGGTCGAAGAATGGAGTTCTTCTGGGAGGTCGAAGAGCACGAAGTGTGTGACTGTTTGCGAAAAACGAGGTTCCCCGGCAATCCCCAACGGCCCCCCAACGGCCCCCCAACGGCTCCCCAACGGCTGCCCAGACCCCCCTGTGGAGTAATGTGCTGCTCTCTTTTGACACCACTAGAAACATATCAGTCTTCGCTGTTAGGTAATTATCCCGGCAAAGCAACCTAACATCGATGTGTAGGAGCATATCTGGAAGCATTCCCCTTAAGATTCGGATGAGAATCCAGTTGTAGAATTCTGCTGTTCTCGCAGTCGTAGTCGCATTCGCGATGACAGTCGCAGCGGCAACGGCAGTCGCAGTCACAGCTCAGCCTCAGCCTGCCTCAGCCTCAGCCTCAGCCTGCCTCAGCCTCAGCCTGCCTCAGCCTCAGCCTCAGCCTGCTTCAGCCTCAGCATCAGTCTGCCTTCAGCCTCGGCCTCAGCCTCAGCCTGCCTCAGCCTCAGCCTGCATCAGCCTCAGCCTCAGCCTCAGCCTGCCTCAGCATCAGCCTGCCTCAGCCTCAGCCTCAGCCTGCCTCAGCCTCAGCCTCAGCCTGCTTCAGCCTCAGCCTCAGTCTGCCTTCAGCCTCGGCCTCAGCCTCAGCCTGCCTCAGCCTCAGCCTGCTCAGCCTCAGCCTCAGCCTCAGCCTGCCTCAGCATCAGCCTGCCGCAGCCTCAGCCTCAGCCGCCTCAGCCTCAGCCTCAGCCTGCTTCAGCCTCAGCCTCAGTCTGCCTTCAGCCTCGGCCTCAGCCTCAGAGCCTCAGCTTCAGCCTCAGCCTCAGCCTGCCTCAGCCTCAGCCTCAGCCTGCTTCAGCCTCAGCCTCAGTCTGCCTTCAGCCTCCGCCTCAGCCTCAGCCTGCCGCAGCCTCAGCCTGCATCAGCCTCAGCCTTAGCCTCAGCCTCAGCCTCAGCCTGCATCAGCCTCAGCCTCAGCCTGCCTCAGCCTCAGCCTCAGCCTGCTTCAGCCTCAGCCTCAGTCTGCCTTCAGCATCGGCCTCAGCCTCAGCCTGCCTCAGCCTCAGCCTGCATCAGCCTCAGCCTCAGCCTCAGCCTGCCTCAGCCTCAGCCTGCCTCAGCCTCAGCCTCAGCAGCCTCAGCCTCAGCCTCAGCCTGCTTCAGCCTCAGCCTCAGTCTGCCTTCAGCCTCGGCCTCAGCCTCAGCCTGCCTCAGCCTCAGCCTGCATCAGCCTCAGCCTCAGCCTCAGCCTGCCTCAGCATCAGCCTGCCTCAGCCTCAGCCTCAGCCTGCCTCAGCCTCAGCCTCATCCTGCTTCAGCCTCAGCCTCAGTCTGCCTTCAGCCTCGCCTCGCCTCAGCCTCAGCCTCAGCCTGCATGCATCAGCCTCAGCCTCAGCCTCAGCCTGCCTCAGCCTCAGCCTGCCTCAGCCTCAGCCTCAGCCTGCCTCAGCCTCAGCCTCAGCCTGCTTCAGCCTCAGCCTCAGTCTGCCTTCAGCCTCGGCCTCCGCCTCAGCCTGCCTCAGCCTCAGCCTGCATCAGCCTCAGCCTCAGCCTCAGCCTCAGCCTCAGCCTCAGCCTGCCTCAGCATCAGCCTGCCTCAGCCTCAGCCTGCCTCAGCCTCAGCCTCAGCCTCAGCCTCAGCCTGCTTCAGCCAAAGCCTCAGTCTGCCTTGAGCCTTGGCCTCAGCCTCAGCCTCAGCCTGCCTCAGCCTCAGCCTGCATCAGCCTCAGCCTCAGCCTCAGCCTGCCTCAGCATCAGCCTGCCTCAGCCTCAGCCTGCCTCTGCCTCAGCCTCAGCCTGCTTCAGCCTCAGCCTCAGTCTGCCTTCAGCCTCGGCCTCAGCCTCAGCCTGCCTCAGCCTCAGCCTGCCTCAGCCTCAGCCTCAGCCTGCCTCAGCATTCAAAATGTGGCCCGGGAATGGAGTTCTGGGAACTCGAAGAACACGAAGTGGCCTACAGTTGGCTCCGGGCATTCAAAATCATGCCCAGGAATGGAGTTCTGGGAACTCGAAGACCACGAAGTGGCCTACAGTTGGCTCCGGGCATTCAAAATGTGGCCCGGGAATGGAGTTCTGGGAACTCGAAGAGCACGAAGTGGCCTACAGTTGGCTCCGGGCATCCAAAATGTGGCCCGGGAATGGAGTTCTGGGAATCGAAGAGCACGAAGTGGCCTACAGTTGGCTCCGGGCATCCAAAATGTGGCCCGGGAATGGAGTTCTGGGAAGTCGAAGAGCACGAAGTGGCGTACAGTTGGCTCCGGGCATTCAGAATGTGGCCCGGGAATGGAGTTCTGGGAAATCGAAAAGCACGAAGTGTGTGACTGTATGCGAAAAACGATCCCCCCCGGCAAACCCCAACGGCCCCCCAACGGCCCCCAACGGCTCCCCAACGGCTGCCCAGACCCCCCTGTGGAGTAATGTGCTGCTCTCGCTTTACACCATTAGAAACCTATCAGTCTTCGATGTTAGGTAAAAAGAAAAATTGTTCGTAGTGTTTGGCCTCTGTGGGCCCTCGCCAGACGCAAAACCCTTACACTTTATCCGTGACGATACACTGGTCTCCGGGAAGTGGTTCAGACCTCCAGGCCCCCCGAATTCAAAAAACACAACACCTACTACTATCGTCGGTTGCTCGATGACGGGTGGGCAAACAACGTGGGGGTGAGGAAACGTGGGCTCTTCGGGGCACTTTGCGGGCCCGGGGTCGCAGCTAGGGACGATTTCGGGCCTCTGTTGGGCAACTTCCTCGCACTCCTCGATCTCCCACGTTTGGTGCCCCCCGTTGCCGTCCGCACAATATCGGGCACACGCTAACATGGATCAGGGATTGATGGATCTGACACGCCGATTTGGCGACGGGTCGGCCATCCACGCGCCGTATCCCGTGCTTGCGTTTGAGTGGCACTTCTAGTTCTACGACTACGAAGCCACGAAGCGCGTGATTGCCGAAATGGAGCAGGGCCGCCCTGCGAACGTCGCCACTGGGGCCTTCGGTGGAGCTCCCTATGGGGCCACGAAGCGGTGTAATGAGTGGGGGAGGCGCATGCGAACACCGCAAATGGGGCCTTCGGTGGGACCCCCCTAGGGGGCCACGGAGCGTTGTAATGTTAGCTCGTGATTAACAAAAGGCCCCCCCCGGGGCTGATGAATAGACCCCGCGGGGCGCGAAACATGTTTTAAATCGCGCGCGCCACGGGGTCATGGCTGGCGCCGCCGAGGGGATCGTGCACCCTCCCTCCATGACAGCCTCAACACGATTGCCTTTCGTACAGAAGTTGTTTCCAGGGGTCGTGCGCATCCGAAGCAAATGTTTGTTCCCCCTCTCAAGCGTCGTAATCGTCGTCGTCGTCTTCTTCTGCGTTGTCCTTGTCGTCGCCGTCGTCGTCGTCGTCGACTACAGCGGGCCTGCGCAGCAACCCCCCCACAGGGCATCCGCAAAGCGTCGTCGTTGTCGCCGCCGTCGCCGTCTGCCGTCCGCCGTCCGTCGTCTTCGTCGTCGTCCCGTCGTCGTCGTCGTCGTCGTCGTCGTCGTCGTCGTCGTCGTCGTCGTCGTCGTTTTCGTCGTCATCATCATCGTCGTCGTCGACGTCGCCGTCGCCGTCGTCGCCGTCGTCGTCGCCGCCGTCGTCGTCGTCGTCGTCGTCGTCGTCGTCGTCGTCGTCGTCATCGTCCTCGTCGTCGTCGTCGTCGTTGTCGTCGGCCGTTTTCGTCTTTGTCGTCCTTGTCGTCGTCGTCGTCGTCGTCTTCGTCGTCGTCGTCGCCGTCGTCGTCGTCGACCACATACAGCGGGCCTCCGCACCCCCCCCCCCCCCATAGGGCATCCGCAGTGCGTCGTCGTCGTCGCCGCCGTCGCCGTCCGCCGTCCGCTGTCCGTCGTCCTCGTCCTCGCCCCGTCGTCGTAGTAGTCGTCGTCGTCGTCGACGACTGCAGAGACCACGACAAAGGGGGGGGAGGAGGAGGACTGCCCGCCTCGCTCGGGTCGGACGAAAGGCTGGGGAACGAAAGGGGGGATTGCGAAACCTGCTGCGCGCAGGCAGTGCGGGGGACGGCGGCGGCGACGGCCTCACAAGGGGGTGAGGAGGACTACCCGCCTTGCTCGGGTCGGGCGAAACGTTGGGGAAGGAAAGGGGGGATTGCAAAGCCGGCTGCGCGCAGCTGGCTTCGGTCGCCCCGCCGAAAAGCCAGTCCTCGAAGCGCTTGGAAAATCTGCGACGCGAGCTGCTTGGCAAATCCCTCCTTTGCTGCGCCCCACTTTCGTCCAGCCCGCTTTGCCGGCAGGCCCGCATCGGCTTGACAGAAAGAGGGGTGCCCTGGCTCGCCCTTGCCTCCAAACACCCCCCCGTTGCCCCTCGTTGGCGGCCAGGAGTCGGCGCTAATCACCGGCGCCGCCCCGCTGAATTTCAATCTGGCGGTCGCCACCCCGCGATTCGCCCGAGCACGCGGACAATTTGTTTAAACACGCGCCCCCGACGACTTTGTTAAGCACATGCTGACATTACTGGGTGGGGGAGATGCATGCGAACACCGCCGCTGAGGCCTTCAGTGGAGCTCCTGATGGGGCCACGAAGCGATGTACTGGGTGGAGGAGACGCATGCGAACGCCGCCACTGCAGTCTTCGGTGGAGCTCCCAATGGGGCCACGAAGCGCTGTGCTGGGTGGGGGAAACGCATGCGGACACAGACAATGGAGCGTTCAATGGGGCCTACTATTGGGCCACGAACCGTTGAACTGGGTGGGGAAGGCGCATGCGGACACCGTCACTGGGGCCTTCGGTGGAGCTCCCTATGGGGCCACGAAGCGTTGTACTGGCTAGGGAAAACGCACGCGGACACCGCCATTGGGACCTTCGGTTGAGCTCCTTATGGGGCCACGAAGCGATGTACTGGGTGGAGGAAACGCAAGCGAACAGTCACTGGGGCCTTCGGTGGAGCCCCTTTGCGGGGCTACGAAACTCGGTACGGGGTGAAGGAAACGCATGCGGACACCGCCACTCGGGCCGTCGGTGGAGCTCCCCGGTGCCTCGAAACGCTTTACTGGTGGGGGAAACGCATGGGAACCATGCCGCTGGGGCCGTCGGTGGAGCTTCCCATGGGGCCACGAAGCGTTATACTGGGTGGTGGAAACACATGTGCACGCAGCCACTGGGGTCTTCGGTTGGGCTTCCTATGGGGTCACGGAACGTGTGGTATGTGTCCCAAAGTGGAAGGGGGGCGGCATGCGAACGCAGCCACTGGGGCCTTCAGTGGAGCCTCCTACGGGGCCACGAATCGTGTGAGGGGTGTGTCCAAAATTGACAGGAAGCGGCATGTGAACACAGCCGCTGGGTCCTTGGGTGGAGCTCCCTATGGGGCCACGACACGTGTGAGGGGTGTGCCAAAGTGGACACGAGGCGGCATGTGAACGCCAAAGAGAGGGTGCGACGGGAGGACGGGGAGGAGGAGAGGAGGGGAGGAGGAGGAGGAGGAGGAGGAGGAGGAGGAGGAGGAGGAGGAGGAAAAGGACCGACCGTACCAAGAAAAGAAGAGACGAGGGCAAACGGGCAAAACGCGAGAAGAGGACAAATGTCCCCGCTCCAATTCGTCTCAGGCTACGGCCTCATCGCGTAAAGTGCAGCGGCGCGGCACTCAGTGCCAGTAGTGGAAAGAAGCGCGGCGCGTGGCGCGGCGTGCGTGCTGACGCGCAGTTTGTTATAGAAGTGAAATGAAGGCGCTGTCCGGCAGACAGCTTCTTGAATGGTGTGCTCAGGGTTCGCGTGTTGCCCGGACGCCCCTATGCCGATGCGAACGAAGGGGTCCGAGGAGAGGAAGGAACGAGGTAACGCGAGGAAGTAGAGGAGGCGGGGGCAGGTGAGGTAATGGCCGAGACGATCTGGGCAAACATCGCACCCGAGCAGACAGGTGCGGCGCGGGCCGAAGGGGAAGCGGTGGCTGATCCACCACGCTCCCGCCAGAGTCTTATATACGGCCCAGCGAATGGCTGGGGCCTTCTTCGAGAGGTAGCTGGTTAATACCTGCCAGCGGTCGGGCAGATTCAGTGGCACTGCGATATCGGGCAGCGCCGAGGAGAGACGGCGTGATAGTCTCTGCGAACTTGTCGGGGAAAGGGAGGAGTGAAGGACCGAAGTGAAGGGCCGCTTGACCCTAGCACGCCTGGATTCTTGGACAGCTGCAGCCTGTTCGTCTGCGGCCGCTCGCTGAGCTGCACGCCAGACATGCGGTGAAACAGAGTACGGTGGTTTGCCATCAGCAAGCTCGCGCCAATATTCGACGATGCCAGGGCTCTTCCAAAACGCGGGAGAAACGGTGGCCCGAATACGGGCCTGGGCCAAATCCGCCAGAGACAGTTCTGGATTGCGCTGGTCTTGAACGAGTACTAAAGAGAAATACACTGGCTTCCAGTCGGGAAGCGTTGCAGAGGCCGTGCGCCACGCTGAGGCCAGTGAAAGCGTGATCAGTCAATTGGGGGAGGACGATTGCGACCACTAGCGAGTCCCGAGGAGGTCGACGAGGCGCCAGGAGTTGAGGGGAGCCCTAAGAGTCTTATGCAGGGTGCCGCGTTCGTGCCGCAGGAACGTGACTGGAAATGGAAAATACTGCGTGAGGTACGAAAGGACAGTGATAACACATGTATGATACAGTTTGAGCGCCACTGCGGGACCAGGAGCGCCCGCCACTAATTGTACCACGCGCAACCAGTATTTACCAAATGCGGCTTTCCATGGAATATCTGAAATTACTGCTGGGCCTATGCACACGCCTAGATAGCGAGCTTATTCTGCAATATGACTGTGCTGCCACTCAGGCACCAGAGATGCTAAGAGGCGTTGGACGAGAGGGTGCGCAGCAGGTGAAAAAAGGGGGGCCGTAAGGGCACAATCGCTGTCTTCTGGATATGTAGTTCGAGTCCTGCGAGAATAGCAATGGCCCGAAACGGGGGAAGGAGGAAAGGGAGGGCCCCAAGGCGAGCGAGGACGAGGCCCAGATCATCGGCGCAGGCACCGAGCTTGTTGGATCCAGGGAGTGCTTAAAATCTGGACTAGGTGTCTAATGGGTGCATCGAAGGCCAGGGCCAAAATCGATCCCGAGAGGGGGCAGCCCTGAAGAACACCGGAGCCGATTTCGAACATGTATTGGCCTGTATTGGGGACGGCCACCTACACGGGCCCAGGCTCCTGGGGAGTGATAAAGCACATAAATTTCATTGAGATAGCCTGGGGGAACCCCGTGAGCTACCAGAGATGCAAACAACAACTCCCATACTACGGGTGGGAAGGAAACTTTGATATCAAAGCTGGCAAGGATAGGGAGAGCATCCGGGGCATCTGGGGAGTGACCTGCTGTACGGGCCCCAGAGTCTAGGGTCAGTACGTGTTGTCCGAAGTCCCGCCCCTTTACAAATCCTTGTTGTGTGTCTGTTGTCGATCCCTGACCATGTCCACGAGACCCATATTCACGACATGAGCGATCAGTTTGGCGTCGCAGTTCTTTAAGGAGAGGGGGCGAGTGGCACCTGGAGCTCGAAAGACGGCATGCTGGTCCTGGGGTTCGTTTCCTTTCGGAAGAAACGCGAAGACCGAGTCGTTGAACTGGTACGGGGCCAGGCCCGTTGCGAACATCTGCATCATGAGGTCATGAAGTATCTGAGAAGATCCAGGGGAGGTGGCCCATGCAGCGTATGGAATCTGATCTGGGCCTGGAGCGGTATGTCTGACCTTACGGAGGGCCCACTGAAAGTCCTGAAGAGCTGGAGCCCGTAGGTCCGCGCAGTCGAACTTGGGGAGGTGCTGGGACAGGTACTGCTGAACCGCCACGGGGTCCACGATCTTGCTCGAGAAGATGGTGCATGGGCGCCGTGCTCGTGCCATGGGCGGCTTCTCGCTGCCATCTCGGCGCGCCGTGAGGCCCCCCCTGCAGGCATCTGCCTTGGGGGGCCCTCCTGGTGGCCTCGGGGCCGTCTTGGACTCGTCTCGGGATCACTGCGGTCGTCGGGACGCCAAGGAGGAGGAGGAGGAGGAGGAGGAGGAGGAGGAGGAGGAGGAGCAGGAGCAGGAGGAGCCAGGAGGAGGAGGAGGAGGAGGAGGGAGGAGGAGATGAGAGGAGAGGAGAGGAGAGGAGAGGAGAAGAGGAGAGGAGAGAGAGAGGAGAGGAGAGGAGAGGAGAGGAGAGGAGAGGAGAGCGCAGCGGGAGCGAGTCGGGCGGACCGACGCGCCCCGCCCCCGCGCGCAAACGCGGGAAGGCCTCCGGCCTCAGGCGGGGAGCGCGCCGCTGGTCCCGCCCGCCGCCGCACGAGGAGAGCCCTCCGAGGAGGAGGAGGAGGAGGAGGAGGAGGAGGAGGAGGAGCAGGAGGAGGAGGAGGAGGAGGAGGAGGAGGAGGAGGGTGGGAAGGAGGAAAAAGGAGGCGGGGCACCGTCTCCTCTTCAAAACGAGGATCCAACACCACAGGACGGTTGGGGGCACTCTGGACCGCGTATCCACGACCTTCCGACAAGAGATCATGCGAACAAACACCCATGAGGGATTTCTCGGATCGGCGCTGGACCGGCCCCTCCCTGGCGGGCGGAGCGCTCCAGGGGCGGCGCTGGAGGCGCCGCCGGGGGTGGGGGGGCTTAACGCCGACCCCAGAAATCCGCGCGGACTCACCCTCTTGACCTGTTCTTCATTCCACTCTGCTCCGCTCCCCCGCTCCCCTATCTCCCGTGAGCCGCTCTCACCTCATGCGCTGTACTCTCCTCCCCACTCCACTGCGCTCCACTCCGCTGCGATCCCCTCCTCCCGTCCTTTCCCGTGCGTTTCTCACCTCTAATGACCTCTCCTCTCATACAGACGCACGCTGCGCCTCCATTGCTCTGCTCTCATCTCCACTCCACTCGGCTCCTCCTGTTATTCCTCGATTCCTCCTTGTATTCCACAAGGCCCTATTGATCTGACAAAAGATGGCAACGGGGACGGCGATAGGCTCTTTGCTACCAACGGTCCGAGTCTATCATGTCGCCAAGCCTAAGCCCGCAACACCGTCGGCTGCCCCTGATCCAGCGGCCATTGCACGTCTATGATGACTGGCCGCCTCTTGAGGCACTCCGCAACGATCTTGTCGTCTTTTTCCTTCGGTAGCAAAAGAAAGGACGACACACGCATAAAGGCCCGCACGGATTCCTGAATCGGCGTTGGACTCCCCTGGCGGCTCCCTCGGCGCCGCCTCTGACGCGCTCCGAAACTCAGGGAAAGGGCTCCAACGCCGATTCAAGCAACCCGCGCAAACCTCCGAAGCGTTATGCTTCTGTGTTATGTTCACGTTCGATCCAAGCAGCCTTGGGAAAGGCCTGATGTTCTTTCGCGATCCGCCGAAGAGCCTTCGGCACGTTTGAGGCATGTCATGATGTCTGTCTGTAACCTTGTAGGGGTTGCACATGTTGCCGTGCATGAGCGATCCCCTCCCTCGCCGTGCGCCTCTTAAACCAAAGAGCTGCGCCCCAGAATTCCGTTGCCTGGCGGCCCCCTGTCGGACTCCAGGCAGCTCCAAAGACTCCAGGGCGACCAAAGACCGACCCAGAGCGGCTGCAAGGCCAAAACCAGCCAAAGACGGATCAAGGCGTTCCCAAATGGTCCAAAATCTCCCAAGCATGCCTCACCGGCTCCAAGAAGCCCCCAGGGCGCGCCGAATGGGGCCTTAAGTGAGGTCCGAACAGGCGAAGGGAACAACCTCAGGACGATGTGTGTGTGTATGTGTGTGTTGGCTTGATGCTTCTCGACCCCTGGGTCGCCTCCCAACGCAATATCACAGAGACCCCAAGACGGCCCAAGACGGCCCCGAGAGCGCCGCACGATAGCCCCAAACTGGACGACAACTCATCAAGATGGTCAACATTACGTCGGACGAAATATAGAAGATAGTCAAAGCATATGCAGACATGGTCAAACAACAGCCGAAACAACCTCCCCTGACTATTGTTTACCATTCTTGAATACAGGCCTCGGAAGAAAATAGCGAACGCGCATGCCACATTCATCGGTCAACACCCCCCCCTCCTCCCTGAGGAGTTCCACTTCGACCGCAGTCTCCCCCGCGCATGCCAGCTTTGAGTGTTGGGGGAACGGGGGAGTGTTGACTAATTGTTTCCCCGTAGTTACCGCATTCCTCCTGTAAGAGGGACATGCCCGACATAACCCAAGAATGGTGAAACCAAAAGGTACCGATACCGCTACTCCCCGGAGCTCTCCAGGGGTGCGTTTTGAACAGGATTTCGAGGCGAATCCAGCGGTGGTGACGAGGGCCTCCGAAGAGGCCCGAAAAGGGGAAAACTTGCGAGAGCGTAGAAGTATGGGTACCTGTTCCCCCTCTGATAGTTACCGCATTCCTCCTGCAAGAGGGACGTGCCCGACCTAATCCCAGAAGGCGACTAATCCACCCAGAAATCCCCAAGATGCTGCAACACAGCCTTGCAGGGAGAACTCTCCATGGAATTGTCGCGCCCAGGACGGCCCCGAGACCCGCGACGGGCCCTGAACGGACACCGGCAGGCCCCCCAAAGGACCTCAGGAGGCCCTCCACCAGAGGCCCTCAGGAGGCCTCCAGGGTTGCGTCCACGAGGGAGGGAGGAGGGGGAGGAAGGATTTATAGAGGTCCAAAAATCCACCACCATAATAACCACCCCAACACGCGAAGTCGTTTAGTGAACGCGCCCCAAGACAGGGCAGGGCTTGTTAGTAAACGCCCAAGGCCGTTTAGTAAACGCCAATTGTCGGGTCCGGGTGGTTTTTCCTCCCTTGACAGGAGGCCTCCAAGTTGCGTCCAGGAGGTCGGGCATGTCCCCTTACAAGCGGATTTTTTACGGAAAATGAAAAACAGCCGAACAATGCTCCAAAATGGCCGGAAATTGTCAAAACATCGTCCCCATACTATTTTTCATATTTTTGAATATTCCTCCTGTGGAGGGACAGGCCCGACTTACAGGAAGGAGGATAATGGCTGAGGCTGCAGGCAAGAAGAGAGCACGTGGTGCTGGACAAGAGGCGGTGCTGCCCACTGTGAGGGCGGCGGGGCCCGCCGCAGTCACACCTTTGGACACGCCTCACAGGGAGGAGAAGGAGGAGGAGGAGGAGGAGGAGGAGGAGGAGGAGGAGGAGGAGGAGGAGGAGGAGGAGGAGGAGGAGGAGGAGGCGGGAGGGGGGAGGAGGGAGAGGGATGGAGGAGGGAGGGAGGGAGGGAGGAGGGAGGGAGGGAGGGAAGGGAGGGAGGGGGGAGGAGGGAGGGAGGGAGGGAGGTGAGGGAGGAGGAGGAGGAGGAGGAGGAGGAGGAGAGGGAGGAGGAGGAGGAGGAGGAGGGGAGGAGGAGCGGAGGGAGGATGAGGAGGAGGAGGAGGAGGAGGGGGAGGTGGAGAGGAGAGGAGGAGGCAGGAGGAGGAGGAGGAGGAGGAGGAGGAGGAGGAGGAGGAGGGGAGGAGGAGGAGGAGGAGGAGGGGGAGGAGGAGGGGGAGGAGGCGGAGGAGGAGGAGGAGGGGGAGGAGGAGGAGAGGAGGAGGAGGAGGGAGGAGGAGGAGGAGGAGGAGGAGGAGGAGAGGAGGAGGAGGAGGAGGAGGAGGAGGAGGAGGAGGAGGAGGAGGAGGAGGAGGAGGAGAGGGAGGAGGAGGGGGGAGGGGAGGGAGGGAGGGAGGGAGGGGAGGGGTGGGAGGGAGGGAGGGAGGGAGGGAGGGAGGAGGGAGGAGGGAGGGACGAGGGAGGGAGGGAGGGAGGGAGGGAGGGAGGGAGGTAGGAGGGAGGGAGGGAGGGAGGGAGGAGGAGGAGGAGGAGGAGGAGGAGGAGGAGAGGAGAGGAGGGAGGAGGAGGAGGAGGAGGAGGAGGAGGGGAGGAGGAGGAGGGGGAGGTGGGAGAGGAGAGGAGGGGGAGGAGGAGGAGGAGGAGGAGGAGGAGGAGGAGGAGGAGGAGGAGGGGAGGAGGAGAGGAGGAGGAGGAGGAGGAGGAGGGGGAGGAGGCGGAGGAGGAGGAGAGGAGGAGGAGGAGGGCGGAGGAGAAGGAGAAGGAGGAGGAGGAGGAGGAGGAGGAGGAGGAGGAGGAGGAGGAGGAGGAGAGGCGGATCATCTAGCGTGGGAGGGTCAACGCTTCAAACAAAATCTAGACTGCACGCAAGGCGAAAGCTGCTCTCCGTGAAGCGCCGACGGCAGTGGACCGTTGGTGAGAGGTCGTCGACGCCGCCAAACTCACGGCGTCTAGGCAGGCTGCCTGCCGCAACCAAGCATTGAAGAAACATGTAATCATGTTGGGTGCGACCCGTGCGCGGTGAAAGCTGTGATGGGGCACGTGACACAAATCGCGACCTGTCTATAGCAGTTCGTAATCGAAGGCCCCTGCCCAGTGGAATCTTCACAACGGCGGGCTTGGGTGCCGCGGATCGACTTCCCTCGGCCCCCTGGTTTAAATCAATAAACCCACCAATCATTTTAGGCGTGAGTGGTTTAGCGAGTTTATTCTTCCCACCCCCTCTTTCCCCTTCGGGGAAGGGCTGGTCACTGTTCCCTACTGATATACACCCCCTCCCACAGGCGACCAGCAGCCAACCAGGCACCATGTTCACCCCCACCATCCCTGTCAAACACAATACAAAACGCACTCTACCTCCAAATTCGAAGCATGCGCAGCCAACCCGATGCGCCCACCCCACCATCCCGATCAAAACACAATACAACATACACGTTGGGGCAACGTCTGGAAGGCCCGCGAACACTTTGTATTGTTGTTTGGCGAGGTTGGCGCAGGTGTCAGCATATTACCTGCTGTGCGCAGGGCTACCACCCCTGCCAAAACACAATACAAAATGCACCTCGCGGCTAAATCGGGATCATGCGCGGCCACCCCGCGATCATTGTCACGCGGTTTTTGACAGGAACGGGGGGGGCGTATGGCCTGCTGTGCGCAGGCCCACCAGACACAATGATGGGCATTGGTTGTCGACAACGATTGTGGGGGCCGACATGTTTCCCGATGTGCGCTGTCACGTGCGCAGGCGCGCCTGACACACTCTGCACGTGCCCCGAACGCGGCGCACCTGGCGCGGCTGGACCTGGCGCGCGTGGCGCGCCAGGCGCGCGTGGCGCATCTCGCCCCAGCGTCGCGCACATGGGCTCAGGTTTGGTTCCCAGTAGCTGCCCATCCAAAGACGACCGCTGAAAATGCTGAGGCTCGGGTGTTCCTTATGTGTTGGGAGGGCGGGTGGACTGAGCTAGACGGCGTGCCATCTGGAGGGTGTCCTGACCCCTCCCCCCCTGGGTCTGGCGGGAGGGAAGGGCGACCGATTGGAGCGTGCAGGACAGCCTCGGCGAGAAGGCACAACTCATTGAGTTTACGTAGGTGGTGGGCAAAGTTTGGCCTCCTGGAGGGCAGGCTCTCATTGACTCCCCCCCCCCTGTTCCTGGATCGATCTCCTTCAAGATGGCCCCCCGATGGCCCCCGAGGCGCCCAAGAGTGGCCCAAGAATGCCCCCAAAATGCGCCCAGGAGGCCCGAAGAGGCCTCCAAGATGGCCCCCGAGGCTCCCACCAGTGGCCAAAGATGCGCGCAGGAGGCCCCAAGAGGCCTCCAAGAGGTCCCCAAGAGGCCTCCAAGATATCCCCAGGCGGCCCTAAGAGGCTCCCCCGAGGTACCCAAGGCGCTTCAAGAGGCCCTCGGGACCGCCAAGAGGCCCCCGAGACGCCAAAAGAGGCCTACAAGAAGCTGCCAAGAGACCTCCGAAGAGACTCCGAGAAACATCCAACAGGTCTCTGGTCTGTACGCTCGCCCTCCTCCTCCTCCTCCTCCTCCTCCTCCTCCTCTCTCCTCTCACCGCCTATCCCCTCTCCTCCTCCTCTTCCTCCTCCTCCTCCTCCTCCTCCTCCTCCCTCCTCCTTCCTCTCCTCTCTCCTCTCCCTCCTCCTCCTCCTCCTCCTCCTCCTCCTCCTTCGCCTCCGATTCCTCCTCCGTCCTCACCCTCTTGGGAGATGAAAGCTTACCCAGCCATTTTTTCTACTGCATGCTCCTCCACATCCCGGATCAAGGCAATCTCCTCTGGGCATCGCTTCAGGATGGGCTGGTGGGATTATGCGAATCGTCTAGAATATACACTCCAAACAACATGTACATCGGATCCGTGTGCAGGAAGCCAAAGATAAATCAGATCCATAACATCTGAAATCGAATCCGCGCGGACGGAAAGCGGATCCACCGCAAATCAAATCCAAACCAAAATTCGGATCCACGCCACCTGAATTATCTCATGCGTACTGGAACAAGAATTGAGGCCGTCATGTCTGGGCTCAAGAGGAAGAAACTCTCGTCCTGGGGGTGTAGGGCGACGTATCCCTCGACCTCCACCTTCCGCACCTGCCGGACGGCAGATGACGCGCAGCAGCGGCCGCCAGCGCGGCCGCGGTCGAGGCCGCCGTCGAGGCCGCAGCGGCGGTCTCGGCGGTCTCCGCGGCCGCGCCGCGGCGGCAACTGCTGCGCGGAAGGTTCGGAAGGTGGAGGTCAAAGGGTGTCTGGACCAGAAAAAAGCCCTCCCGGCCCGTACACAGGAAAGCCTGGCCCTGCCAGCCGACCTATACTCCCCAAGTGGGGATGGGTGCCGTCTCCTTTCTCACGGCGCCGAGCCCCATCTAGAGGAGGGTACGTGGCCTAGCCTGTCCCAGTGGGGGCGTGGATGGTTCTGTCGATGCGTGGTTTGGGCACGAGGTCGACAGCCAAGAGCCAGGGTGAACATCCTGGTCTGCGCTTCGCCGGGCCCCGTCCTTGAGCTCGAACCCGTTGACGGCCAACACCACGCCGCCAACGGGCACCCTGGGCGCCTTCTTTGCCGAGAGCGTCCCGTCGCGCACCTGGCAGGACTGAGCACGGACGCCGGTCGTGGGACAACAAACGATACGGCCAGGAAGGACAACGGACTGCACAACACATGAGCTTTAGGAGGTCCGCGTGCTCCTCCTCCTCCTCCTCCTCCGCCCTCCTCCACCCTCCTCCGCCCTTTTCCTCCTCCTCCTCCTCCTCCTCCTCCTCCTCCTCCTCCTCCGCCCTCCTCCTCCGCCCTCCGCCCTCCGCCCTCCTCATCTTTCTCCTCTTCCTCCTCCTCTGCCCTCCTCCGCCCTTCTTCTCCTCCGCCTTTATCCTCCTCCTCCTCCTGCTGCTCCGCCCTCTTCATCCTCCTCTCCTCTCGGGGAGCAGCCGTGCAAGAGAGCAGAACGCAGGCGCAACTCGGCATAAGCATGCCGCGCGAGACTGCGGGCTCCTCCCGCCGGAGTCGAAGGGCAACAGAGCGCGCTCGCCCGTCCAGGCCCAGGTCCGTGCAGAATATGGCGAGGGCACTGTCCAAGGAACCATTGAATACAGTCATCGGCCTGACCCAAGGAACGATACATAAGGAACGAAGCCCCTTTTTCCAAGGAGTAACGCATAAGGAACGACTACTAATATATATATATATATATATATATATGTATATACACGGAAAAGGAGCGATACATAACGCATGCAAACCTAAGAAATGAAAGAGCCCCCTTTGGACAAGTAAGTGCTCCTCATCCGAGGCGCTCGCCGTAAGGCACCCAGGGTCTCGAAGCCCCTGGAACTCCAAGCGTTCACCGTCGCCCTCATCGGAGAAGGAATCGCCCGGGGTCTGCGGCCTCCACGGCACCTCCCTCCACGAACTCCCCCACCGCAGGCCCCGGGATCGTCCCCCCCCTTGGCCCCCCTCCAGACGTGTCCCTGGAGGCGGATCCGGCCGCGGTGACGAGACGAGAAGCCCGTGGGAGGCCCACAGAGGATGCAACACCCAGGGAGGGCCGCCGTCGTCTCGACTGGCTGGAGGCCTTCCGAACTGGGCCTCGCTGGGTGTGGTCGGGGGATCGCAACGCATCGGCGACGCATCGGCGACGCATCGGCGACGCATCGGCGACGTCGGGGCGGGAAAGTGGGGCCGCATCGCGCCGCAACGCTGATGCATCGGCGATGCGGCGCGATCCTCCAGACCCCACCTGCTCGGGCCCGATTCGGGAGGCCGGGACCGGCTCTGCTCCGATTCTGATCCTGCCTCCCGTGGCCCCGTGGCGCCTCCAGGATCCAAGGCGGGACGTCTCTGGACAAACGGATGCCGAGCGAGCCCTCGTCCCGGAACGTGTAGCGCACGACGCCCTTCTCGGGCACCGTGGCCAGGACCTCCTTGGCGGCCTCCGCCCGTGCCTTCTCCTCCTCGGAGGAGGGCGAGAAGCAGAACCTTCAGCTCGCGCTGCCAGCTTCTGGCTTCGGGCCCAGACATGCTCGCGTCGTCAAAAAAGACACGACGGCAAATATTGTGCTATCTTCGGCCCTCGCCACGCCCGGGGACCGTCAGCAAGCGACCCGGGATGAAACACAGGACCTGGGAAATGGTCGAGACCTGCTGAGGACCCCGACGACTGGCCTCGAATCTGCGGTCGGGAACTCTTGCTTACCGTGTTGCGGCGGCGGCCCCAGCGGCACGCTGTGCCATGCGAGAGGATAGCACGTCGCTCCGCTCCGTGGGCCGGAAGGCTGGGACGAGCTCGGGACGGTGACGCTTAAAAAGAGGGACCTGGTCAGCGCGTCACGCCGAAGCGTGGCGGGCTAGAACTGGCGGAACGCTCTGCCGAGCAGCACTTCCTGGCCGCAGCCGCTGGATCATCGTAGGGAGGACGGGCGGGAGGGCAATGATCGGGGAGACGTAAGACCCGGGTACGGGGGACTCGGAAATCCCCGACGAGGTCGTCAAAAAAATGACGAGGCCGAGCCTGCATTTTGACGAGGCCTCCCGCTGCAGACATCCCACGAAACTCCTCCTCGTCAAAATCCGAGTCGCGGTCGTCAAAAAACGATGGCGAACCCGAGTCCCGGCAAACCCGGGTCTTACGCTCCCCCGAGATGAAGCAGCCTCCTGGATGGGGAAAAGGAATCAGAGGCCTAGAGGTGAACACCAACACCAGTATCGGCGGTGTGCCTCCACCGAGACAAGGTGCTCCCGATCTTGGCGATGGGGGTCGTATTTTGGCTTCCTGGGTGGCCGAAGCATTACCACCAAGACCGCATTCTAGGATCATCTTCCACCGGTGGAGGCATGCCCGTGTGTTGCTGTTGGTGCCCTTTCCCAGTTCTCCAAGTGTGAGCTTGGAAGGATGCGGTCCCCCACCCGATAAGTCGGTGGCTGCCACATTTAACGGAATCAGCTTCGAACCATCCTCGCACACCCTGCATACAGTCATCGTGCGAATTATCATACGGAGCGGAAAAGAAGGAACGAAGTGGCTTCCCTGGCCACGGCGTGCCTAGGCCACAAACAGGTTCACGGACACAGATGTAAGGCACGGCCCGAAAACCCGAGCCCCTCTCGAGCCCAAAGCGGGCCTTTTTTATGTGAACGAACAGTGACATAAACATAAAAACTCTGAGGTCCACGCGGATTTCTGAGATCGGCGCTGGACCCCCTTCCCTGGCGCGCGGAGCGCGCCAAGGGCGGCGCCGGAGAAGCCGCCGGGGGGATTCAGCGCGGATACAAGAAATCCGCGCAGACCTCCAAGCTTTCATGTTTATGCCATTCTTCGTTCCCCATATGTTGAGCCCAAAGCGGTCCTTATCTCAGCGTCGTGGCCGTACCGCGGCCGCCAGGCCCTCGAAGCGCCCCGGGTGCTCCATGGACGCCCCCCGCCCTGTGCCTTCGACGACCGCTTGCGCTGCGGCCGCCAGCCCCCCGGAGTGTGATGGTGCTCCCTGGGGATCCCGCCTCGCGCGCTCGGGTGGGAATCGCTCGAAGCACCATACAGTCAACCCGCATACTGAGGACGCACGATGGCGGAAGCGGGGGCCTTGGAAGGCGGCCATGCCGACACTCTGCGAGCGGGGCGCGGCCAACGAGAGCGGCAATCTGGGCCGAAGTGGAAGGATACAAAGTAGAAGAACAGAAAACAACATAAACATAAACTTTCGGCGCTCCGCGCGGATTTCTTGGATCTGCGCTCCTTACTGTGTGATTGGACTGCAATCTGATTTTGTCCGTTTGCTTCCCCACCCACCGCTCCTGGAGAGCGTTCGAAAACAAACCTTTCGAGGCGAATCTGGCCGTGGTGACGAGGGAAGGGTAGTGGTATCAGTACCTTGTCTTGTTGCTGTTGCTACTGCTGCTGCTGCTACTGTTGTTGTTGCTGCTGTTGTTGTTGCTGCTGTTGCTGTTGCTGTTGCTGTTGCTACTGCTGCTGCTGTTGTTGTTACTGCTGCTGTTGTTGTATACTCATATCTAAAGCATAATTATGGTTGATCTCCGGAAACGGTTCCGCGCGCTCTCGCCTCGACGCTGTCTACATTTTTTCTGAAAACGAAGCTCCCGCTCGAGCGATGACTTGAGCCTAAATGTGGGCCCTTGGAGGCCCAGCTACAACAACAACGGCTCCCGCTCGATATTTCCTCACAATTTACCCCGAGACACCCTGGCCAGAGACCCCCGAACTCAGGAACGGCGCTCTTGCTCGAGACTCCCTCGCAATTCAATTAAGTTGACGGAGGCCGAGCCACGACGGCAAGGGCTCCTGCTTGATACTTCCTCACGATTTACTCCGAGAGCTCCTGGCCAAGAAGACCAACGAACTCAGGAACGGCGCTCTCGCTCGAGACTTTCCCGTAATTCATGCAAGCTGGTGGAGGCCCGGACACGGCGACAAGGGCGCCCGTTCAATATTCCTCCGAAGGTATTCCGAAAGCCCCTGGCCAGAGATGCCCCCGAACTCAGGAACGGCGCTCTCGCTCGATACTTCTTCGCACTTCAGTCAGTGGCCGACAAGGAAGAGATTCCCCCCGAAAGGGGGTGCAATCGAAGACGAAATGGGCGGGTATCGAGGGTTGGGGTACACGGAATGCAAGACACGCGTGCCAGTAAGAGCGATCAGTCGTAAAATGATTGTTGCTGTTGTGGTTGTGGTGGTTGTGGTTGTCGTGGTTGTTGTGGTTGTTGCTGGTGTTTTTGTGGTGGTTGTTGTTGTGGTTGCGGTTGTGCCTGTGGCTGTGGTCATGGTTGTCGCAGTTGGTGGTGCTGTTACTGGTGTTGTTGTCAATCGTACTGTTGCTGTTCTTGGTGGTGTTGTTGGTGTGGTTGTTCTTCTTCTGCTTCCCCGCCGGCCACTCCAACTTCCAGGCCCTGCACATGCCCTCACCCATGCCATCCCGGGTGGCACACTTCTGCCACCACCGGGCGCCACGCGAGCCCAGCCGCCCCTCTGGACCTGTGGGGACGGCATGTGCCCCGTGGGCCCCCAGGACGGCCCGAGAGGGCTCCAGGAGGACATCTCCGAGGGCCTCCAGGGGCAACCACGCTGTAGCTTTCAGCAGGTGTTCGAAAATGTTTGGCGTTCTCGCCTTCTCGGGCTTCCGACGCACCGGAACCGCCCCGGAGCCCTCCTGAATGGCGGGTTTCGGAAAAGCCTGAACCCGAAAACGTGTGCATCTCTTGGAGGGCGCATCTTTTACTTCCGCCGCCTTCCGCCAACCTTCCACCGGCGGAGGCGGCCTCGTCTTACTTCCGCCGCCATTCCACCGCCTTCCGCCGCGGAAGCGATGGCGACTCCTTCGATCCTCAAAGGCAAGACCGTTTTCGGAGCGCCCCATATGGCCCCAAGACTCCGCGGTGGACAAACCTCCCTTTCGCAAACCTCCCCTTGATGAAAACGGCCTGGGACCGAAACCGACGGACCTGGACCCGCAAAAACGACGGCCGCGACGCCCTCTCGCGAACTGAAAACGGCCAATCCGCTAATCGACGCGTCGGGGTAGGAGGTCTATCTCCACCTCCGAAAGACCCCCCCCCGTCCTCCGTCTCGGGCTGCCACTCGTCTGCGGCCTGCTCCTTGAAGGTGACGGCGGTGCCCTTCGGCATCTTCCTCGGGCCGAGCAGGCGCCGCAATCTCAA
The DNA here is from genome assembly GCA_963575745.1 of Prorocentrum cordatum. Classification (NCBI taxonomy): domain Eukaryota; class Dinophyceae; order Prorocentrales; family Prorocentraceae; genus Prorocentrum; species Prorocentrum cordatum. The sequence continues at coordinate 339,614 of CAUYUJ010007580.1, read as the reverse complement.
GGGGGGGGCACGAGCACGCCGAACATCACCTCGGCACTGCACCCGCTGGATGCGCAAACCGGCACAAAAGTTTGCCGTCGGCGGCGAGACAGAGGCAGTCCGCTCCCACGTGTGGCTCATCGGGGCAACCGGAACTCGAACTGTCCGGCGTGCAGGAGGGCGCAGACGGGCACAAGCAGAATGACAAACGGATCAGCAAGTCTGCAAGTGGTTTTGTCTCGGGAACTCTGCGTGGCAGAACTCTGAGTGGCTTCTGTTGCTTGCCAACGGCCCTGGAAGAGCACCGACCTCCGACGTCGTGATGTTGTTCGCGACGTGGCCCACCAGGGCTGTCGACCCCATGCGTGAGTTGACCTTGCCTCGTTGTCTGTGCTTGCTGTGCTCCCACCTGCCATAACGTTATGAACCGCCCCCCCCCCAGAATGTGGGCGTCAGACAAACGACACTGTCATCAACAAACGTGCGGACAGCGTGGACACGGGGAGACACCTGGTAACGTTGTCACTGGCATGTGACAGGAACAACGCCCACACACCATGGACAAGCGCATCGTCTTCAACACGAAACTTGACAGAGCCACGAACCCCGACCTTCGAATTCAGGCGGGGACGATCCGTAGGATCGGCAGGGGCAAGGATGGAGGGGAACACAGGGCGGCCACGCGGCTTCCCTGGTTGTCCGCCTCCGGACTTGCCGGGGCTCCCCGAGGACGTGGGGAGAGCGGAGGGAGCAGACGAGGAACGGAGGAGCCGGCAGGCGTCGCCTTCCACACGAGAGAAGCCCTCAACACTTGCTTAGGTCGGGCGTGTCCCCCTGCAGGCGGATTCTGGACGACAGATGCAACAACATACTCCAAAAATGCTCAAACATGCAAATCATGAAAATTGTCCCCATACTATTTCTGGACCATCTTTGAATCTTCCTCCTCTAGAGGGACAGACCCGACTCAAACCTAAGCCCAAGCCCCGTGACCAGTGTCTCCGCCGCGCGTGATGCTCACGGGCGCAGAGAAGCTGCCACGAGGACATTAAACACGCGCGCGGCGATACCCATGGCGGCGCTGGAGGTCAGTCCCTGAGAGTAGTTTATCCGATCCCTATCCCCAGCGGCGTGGCCTGGGCCCCACTGGCCGTTTTACCCCCCTAGATGGGGATATAGACCGTTCCCTTCGGGTTTCGAGGGGTGTATCCCCAATTGGGGTGGTAATTTGGTGGGGGCGACAGGGATGAGGATGGGGATGGGGATCGGTTAAACGATACTGATCAAGAGTCGATCCCTGGACCTCCCCCCATAGAGCGCTGCGAATTCGAAGCGGATCTCCACCCGCGGCGACGAGGCTCCTCCGGGTCCACAAGCTCAGCAGCAAAAGAGGGCTAACGAGCCCCAGCTGTGCGGAACTCTTGGCTCGGTGCTTGAGCGCTGGACCCACTCCCCTGGCACGCGCAGCGCGCAAGTGGCGGCGTCGGAGGCACCGCCAGGGGGTTCCAGCGCCGACACGGGAACTGCGCGTGCGCATCCAAACATCCCTTCGGTTGTCAGCATCGGACACAAAGCGTCGAGCAGCAACAGAGCCGGCGCGGCGGAGCATCCACTGTGCACCGGCGCCAGGTGGAAGAGGAGAGGAGCGGCCGCGGGAGGGGGCAGGGGAGGGCGACACATCCAGAAGTGCATGTTCACTGCTCATGTCCTTGTTTGGCCTTCTGCTCCAGGAGAGCCCCAAATCACCAGCACCGCCCACCGTCTCCCTCCTCGCACGCAGGGGTCGGCAGCTCAGAAGAGGGGCCTTGATACTACGGGGCGCTGGGGCGGGGAAGCCTGGGAAAAGTGCAAGTTTCTCGAAGCCTCCCCTATCCTTAGGGAAGAGGAGGAGGAGGACGAGGAGGAGGAGGAGGAGGAGGAGGAGGAGGAGGAGGAGGAGGGCCAGGGCAACCACGGTGTCGCAGTGTGCGTCGGATCGGGCTGCCCTGGCACGGAGAGTCGAAGTCGAAGCGGACTGGCTGCGCCAGGCTGCACAGCCGCGCCATGCACAAGCAGCGGGCTGCATCGCAACATCGGAACCGACATCTGCTTCCAATCGGTCCGCGGGCCCCTCCAGAGTAACATCCCGACAATCGGCGGCGAGCGAGGGGGGGGAGTGCGAAGGGGCGGGCCTTCTCAGAAGGCTCCGAAGTCCCCTGGCCTTTCTGGCAAGCTTTCTCTAAGCCTTCCCCGAGGACAGGACAACAACTCTCCGAAGGCAGGGGACCTTCTGAGAAGTCCCGCCGCCTTCTGAGAAGGCCTTCTCCTTCTCACTTCCCCCCCCTCGCTCGCCGCCGAGACAGTTTTTTTGCGCGGCGGATCAGGCCGCAGAGCGACGAGACGCCTCGATATTGAGGCGCGAAGAAAAAGCAGCAGCATGCCAAGAAGGGCGGCCGCTGTCTCGACTGGCCCTCCTCCGAGGAACCGGACCGCACCGAGCCGGCCAGAACCGACACTGAATCGAATCGATCGGATCGAAGCTCGGCTTGCCCGCACTGGGTACGTAGAGGCCTCCCAGATGGGGTCCGAGCAGACGGGGTCGGAGGATCGTGCCGCATCGCCGATGCATCGGGGATGCATCGGCAATGCATCGGCGATGCATCGGCGATGCTGGCGATGCATCGTCGACGTGGGCGATACATCGGCGACGCCGGCGTGGGGAACATCGGGCTCCGCATCGCGCCGCATCGGCGATGCATCGGTGATGCGGCGCGATCATCCGACCCCATCTGCTCCGACCCCACCTAGGAGGCATAGGATACGGAAATACAACCGAAAATGCGATCCAGAAAATTACAAGTTCAGAAATCTGGGCCAGCTTCCCGAAGTTTCTTAAAAGAAGCCTGGGTCAAATTCTGTCGTTGACGCTGGAGGGGCGAACATGCTCAAGAAACTGGGCTAGCTTTGCAGCATGTCTTATCTCACCGTAACCTCTGAAGAACGAAGAGATGCTCGAATAAGCGTGACCCAGGGGCAGTGTGCATCCTAGACGAAAGTCGCGCGCCGCGCATATTACTCACACAATTGCACCTGGCCTCTACAGACCCTGTTTCTCGTCGAGGCGAAGTAAAACGCAAGCAACCACAAGGAAGGCGTAACAGCTTTGCAGCAAATCTGGCCGAGCTTTTCGGGAGGAAATTTCCGAATCAGATGCTTGACTGCAATGGGCACGATGCCCAACAGCAAGTGTAGTCAAAAAGCGACAACGGCCGTCGCTGTTGGGCAGGCGAGCCTGTGTCTCAAACGGACACTGACCGCGGCGACGCAGACAGCGAACCCTGTTCACAATGGACAGGAATTTGGATGTGGCCAGGGGGTCTGAACTTTGAGGCGGCCAGATGGGCCCCGAGCAAATCGTTTTAAAAGAGGAAGGAAGGCAAACCACCAGCTCAACATCTGTCCCCAGGCGCCTCCCGGGCTCCACCTGGTGTAAGTGTTCACCCTGGATCTGTCTTGCCGGTCCTGGGGCCCGGATGCGGCCGTCGGAGACAGACACACAGTGCTCAAACTCTTCTCGAGCCCAGAACCTCGAAGCTTGCCCCCCTTCCTGCTCGCCGGAGCCCATACTGGGCCACCTCAGGCCCCCCCGCTGGCTTGAAAGAGACACTGCTGGTGGTCTTGGTTTGTTTTCTCCCTGTACTTTTTTTTTTAAAAATTGTTTTCTCCCTGTACCTGGCTGCCCCAATCTTCAGCACGCAACCCGAAGCGTTTTGACACGGAGCTCAACACGTAGAGATTGACGTTTGGCGCGGTGCGTTCGCCCAAAAAGTGTGCCAACACGTTGAGCCAACGCGCAATTTGCGGACACGGACGTTCTGAACACGGCACGGCCGCCGAGGGCACGAGGAGGAGGAGGAGGAGGAGGAGGAGGAGGAGGGAAAGGAGGAGGAGGAGGAGGCAACTAGGTCCCTGCACTTACCCATGTCGGTCGTTGGGACGCCCGAAATGGGGACGGGGAAGAATGGGTGCGATGCCCAACAACACAGGTTGTCCAACACCGGCCGCGGCCGCTGTAGGACAGGTAGCCTCCTGTCTCAAATGAACAACGTCCGCGGCGACACCGACAGTGAGTCCTGTCCAGATGATTACAGAACGCTGTCGGTCTTCGCAACGAAAGGAGCGGACCCTCCACTATAGGCCACCCAGATCGGCTCGGAGTAAACGGTGTCGGAAGATCGCGCCGCCACCGGCGACGTCGGCGATGCATCGACGCCCCTGGCGTGGATCGAATCGGGCTCCACATCGAGCCGCATCGCCGATACGTCGGCGATGCGGCGCGATCCTCCGACCCCACCTGCGCACTCGGACGCCATCTGGGAGGCCTAGATCGGGGAACGAACACTGCCAAAAACATTAAAACTTCGGAGGTCCGCCGGGTTTTCGTGTCTATGCCATTGCTCACTCCCCTACTCGATCCGCGGTCCTCGGGCCGGCCTCCTCGGCCCCGCCAGGCTGCGCGGCGTCCTGCCCGGCTGCACGCAACGAGTGACCCCCGGGCAGGAGTGCCCCTCGGTGCGCGGCGTCTGGGGGGAAGTCTTCGGGGAAATGCCCGGTCCGCCCTACCGATACGTCAGGGGATGCGACAGCGAAAAGTTGTTCATTAGGAAAAGGGATGGAAAGGAAGGAGGAGGAGGAGGAGGAGGAGGAGGAGGAGGAGGAGGAGGAGGAGGAGGAGGAGGAGGAGGAGGAGGAGGAGGAGGAGGAGGAGGAGGAGGAGGAGGAGGAGGAGGAGGAGGAGGGGGGCCGCGCGCGGACCCCCGCACAGGGGCGCAGGACGCCGGAGAGTCGCACCGCGCTCGGCGATCGGGGGACCCCGAGGGGCCCGCACCGAAGGGCCGCTCCGGCGAGGGGTCCCTCTTGCGTGCAGCCGAAGCCTGCGCGGCCCCGCCCTCCAGGCCCCCGGCCACGGGCCCCGGCGCCGCCTTCGCCTTCGCCTTCGCCTTCGGGTCCGCCCGCCTCTCGGGCAGGACGCCCTCGCAGAGGAGCCTCTCCATGGGAGCGACGAGCGCCCCTCCTTCTCCTCCTCCTCCTCCTCCTCCTCGTCTTCCTTCTTCTCCTCCTCCTCCTCCTCCTCCTTCTCTCTCTTCTCCTCCTCCTCTTCTTCCTCCTCCTCCTCTCCTCCTCCTCCTCCTCCTCCTCCTCCTCCTCCTCCTCCTCCTCCTCCTCATCTCCCTCCTCCTCCTCCCCCTCCTCCTCCAGGCTCCTGGCGGCCTGATAGTTTGCCGAACGCGGCGCTCCGTCCCACCCAGGGCCAGACGGCTCTGAGGGGTGTGATCAAACTCGGGCCCCGGCGACTACTGGAGCGTACGCTCCAGTGGTCGCCGGCTGGTGGAGGTAGTCAGTAAAGGGGTAGACGACAGCAGGCGGTAGGGAGAAAGGGGAGAGGGGACCGATCGGTCCTCGAACGAGGAGCAAGGGGGGGGGGGCTGTGGCGACGGCGGCAGGGGTCCACGCTCGCCCGGGCGGAGGGCGCAAAGGCCTCCCCCTCTGCTCGTGAGAACCCCCCACAGGCGTTCCCCAAACCAGCGACGGGAACCCTCGCCTGCAAGCAGGCGTAGGGTTCCCAATGCGTTGGACTGGGGCCGCCTGGGGGGTGTTCCACCGAGCGTGGGGGAGGTTTGAGCCTTCCGCGGCGGTGGTTCTTCTCGTGGAGCGGGGCCGTGCGGCAGGTGGTCACACTCGCCATGGCGGAAGTAGCAACGGTATCTCTCCCTGCCAGTAGGGATCCCGGGTGTTTTTTCCCGTGGAGCGGGGTCGTGCGGCAAGTGGTCACACTCGCCATGGTGGAAGGCGCAACGGCCTCTCTCCCTGCCGGCAGACATCACTGGTAGGTGCCCGCCAGCCCTACGGCGGGGACCCTCGCCTGCCTCCTCCGTCTCTTTTCCCTCGTCCTCCGCCTCCTCCGCCTCCTCCGCCTCCTCCGCCTCCTCCGCCTCCTCCTCCTCCTCCTCCTCTTCTTCCTCCTCCTCCGCCTACTGCTCCTCCTCCTGCTCCTCCTCCTTGTCTCCTCCCTCCCCCTCCTCCTCCTCCTCCTCCTCCTCCTCCTCCTCCTCCTCCTCCTCCTCCTCCGCCTCCTCCTCCTCCGCCCCCTCTGGTGCAACTGTCCGCAGCCGAACCCTCGCGTCCTCCGCGCTCCGCGGCGCGACCCCGCCACGGCGAGGCCGGAGGGCTCCCCGGCCGTGGTTGCACGATTGCGCGTGCTGTTCCGCCTGCCTCCGGGACGTGTCCAGCGACTTCTAGGCTCAGGTCGGGCTTGGACGACAAAGAGAGCACACCCCAAACAGGCCCCAAACATGATCAAGCACAGTGAAACCAAAGATGGTCCCCAGACTATGTTTGGACTATTTTTGAATATTCCCCCTGTAGAGGGACATGCCCGACTTAATTCTAGACTCGAGCCTGGGTGACTACGGCTCGCTCAACACGTTCAGGCCATCGATGCATGCACGAATGCACGAGTGCATGCGCGCCTCCAGCTGCTCGTCTCCCTCGTCTTCGCCTGCTCGGGCCTCCCGGAAAGCCCTCGTCGACGTCGCAGCTGCTGTCGTGGGCTCGGGCCCTCTCCACCCCGAAGACGCCGCTGCATCGCCGACGTCGCCGAGGCACCGCCGATGCATCGGCGACGCGCCGCGATCCACCGACCACGTGCGCTCGGACCCCATCTGTGCCGCCTCCTGCCGGTCGGGGCTCCGGCGGCCCTCCCGGGCGACTCTTCTCCCACGGGCCCTCCTGGTGCTCAGGACGCGTGTGCTGGAGGAGGAGGAGGAGGAGGAGGAGGAGGAGGAGGAGGAGGAGGAGGAGGAGGAGGAGGAGGAGGAGGTGGTTCCCCCAGCGTCCAACGGATGCGCTCCCAGGTCTCCGACGACCTGACTGCTGCGCTCCCTGGCCTTTTGCCCCGTCCCTGGGGCAAATGCGTCGCCCTTCCCCGTGTTTGACAGTGCGCAGGCCCGATTGCGGCCCCGGGACGCCGAACTCAACCAGAGAACGGAGACGACTGCAAATCCGTTCCAGATCGGTCCCTGGACCACGCTCGGGTACACGGACAATTCTTTCGAGTCCCGTCCAGCCGTGGCGGAGAGGGGGCCCCTTTCTCCTCCCGTCCTGCTGGCTGGAACCAGTACTCCCTGAGATCCAACGTGGCCAAATCATCATGACGAAGAACCCAACCGAATGCAGTTGTGAACACCGTATTGTGGCACCGCTTTCCGTGGAGCTCCCTGTGGGGCTACGTATCGTATGAGGGGTATGCCAAAACGGGGCGGCACCGCCATGCGAACCCCGCCACTGGAACCTTCGCTATGGGGCCTCGAACCGTGACCGGGTGCGCCAAAATGGGGCGGCGCAATCATGTGGACCCTGCCTCTGGGGCCTTCGGTGGAGCTCCCCACGGGGCCACGAACCGAGTGAGGGGTGCGCGAAAATTGGGCGGCGCAACCATTTGGACCCTGCCACTGGGGCCTTCGGCTGATCTGCATGTTGGGCCACGAACCGTGTGAGGGTTGCGCCAACATGTGGCGGCGCCGCCAGGTGGACCCTGCCACTGGGGCCTTCGGTGGAGTCCCCTACGGGGCCACGCAGCATTGCACTAGGTGTGCCGAAAAACAAACATGCGGAGGGCAGAGGCAAGGATGGTGGGAGGAGGGAGGGTGCAGCGGAAGGAGGAAGGAGGAACGCAGGGTGCTGTCTCTTCAAACAGAAAACCCAACACCACAGGATGGTCGAGACGAAAATGCAACAGCGCGAAATATCACGACAGGAGCCCTAGACCCAATCTTTCTGCGGCATGTCTCAACCCGTATCGATCTGTACTGTTGCCGGGGCCCGAACCGCCAGGCAGAATCGCCCGCTGTGTGAAAACACTGCTACGCCAAGATCTCAGGGCTGGGCCACCTCCACCCCCCAGCCGGCTCTACGTTCAATGCCCTCGGGGGACAAATCACTGCATAAACATGTATAAGCTGTCGGAGGTCCGCGAGGACTTCCTAGATCGACGCTGCCCCGCCTCCCCCTCCCTGGCACCTGGCGCACGGAGCGCGCCAGGGTCGGCGCGGGACCCCTCACCCCAAGGCAGCCCTCTGCGCCGACCCAAGAGAGATCAGCGCGGACAGTCGAACGCTTCTGCATGTGCCATCTGCTACTCCCCGGTACAAATTTTGGGACACACCAAAGACGTGCGCGCCCAACCATGTGCATGAATACAGTTAGCCCGTATCATAAGGATGAGCGATAAGGATGCAAGGGCCTTGGAAGGCCATGTCGAAGCTTCTCGAGCGGGGCGTTGCCAACGAAAGTGGCCAAGGATGGACCGAGGAGGCAAGGATTCAAGGGTACCCTTGGGAAAATTGCCCATCCTTACCATGCGGGTTGACTGCACGGCCCCCAAGTCCGCGAGACTAGCTTCGTGATACGAACGTTTGCGCAACGCGCACCGTCAAAACCAGCGTGGACTCGTGTGCGTGTACGTCCTTCACTCGCTCCAAAAAATCCACGCTCTCCCTCGGAGTCCTCCCAGATGGGGTCGGAGTAGATGGGGTCGCGCCGCATCGCCGCTGCATCGCCGCTGCATCGCCGAAGCATCGGCCAAACACTGGCGACGTCGGCGATTCATCGGCGACGTCGGCGTGGAGAAAAACGGGGCCCACATGAAGCCGCATCGCCGATGCATCGGCCAGGCGGCCTCCTCCTCCTTCTCCTCCTCTTCCTCCTTCTCCTCCTCCTCCTCCTCCTTCTCCTCCTCGTCTCCTATCTTCCCCTCCTCCTCCTCCTCCTCTTCCACCGCCTCCTCCTCCTCCTCCTCCTCGTCTCCTCCCTGCCCTCCTCCTCCTCCTCCCTCCTCCTCCTCCTCCCCGCCCTCCCCCCTCCCTCCCCCTCCCCTTCCCACTCCCGCTCCCCCTCCCGCTCCTCCCTCGTCCTCCCTCTCCTCCCTCCTCCTCCTCCTCCTCCTCCTCCTCCTCCTCCTCCTCCTCCGCCTCCGCCTCCGCCTCCGCCTCCTCCTCCTCCTCCTCCGCCTCCTCCTCCTCCTCCGACCCCAGCTGCTCGGAACCCCTCTAGGATGCCTACACCTCCCCGCCCCCGAGGAGCCCGCGGTCCGCAAGTCTGCCGAGCAGACTCCGGCATTCCTGCGAGAAGTAGCAAAAGTACCCCACATAACCCTTTGGGAGCGGTTAGGGGGGAGGAGGAGGAGGAGGAGGAGGAGGAGGAGGAGGAGGAGGAGGAGGAGGAGGAGGAGGAGGAGGAGCAGGAGGAGGAGGGGCAGGAGGAAGAGGAGGGGAGGAGGAAGAGGAGGATGGATGTCTGGAATCCCTAATGCGAAGAAGGGGACTTAAAGAAGGCTACGTTATTCATCGTGTTATTCGGGCGAAGGGTTCGTTTGGCCTCGATGCTCCTGGGCCTCGCCGGCCAGCAACGCGCTCACGGCCCGCTCGGGCAGCTCGGCATCGTCGTCGGCCTCCGGAAGCTTCCTCTGCGGCAGGGGGGCATACAAGGCACGTCGCCACCACGCCCGGCCAGGGCCATCTCCAGGCCCAGGCCCCCAACGCATGGAAGGAATCAAGAAGTCTTACGTGGATCACCGCGGGAGTCGCTCGGGGGGCACGGGGGGGTAACGTCTATGGCAGGGTGGGTTCCTGCCACTCGCAGAACTTCGAAGCCAGGTTGGGACAGACTCAACCCACCTTGGCAACGGCGTCTAGCCATCCATCTGCTTTGCAGCCGCCGCGGTGATTCAAGTGTATGCTTCACAAGCATGCCTGGCCAAGGCAATCCCCACACCCAAACCTCCAACGCATTGAAATACTCAAAACTGACATCTTTCTCACATTCGGCCTCGCCGGGCCCTCGCGATGCCTCCGGATCGTTGAAAAAATGTTGACATAAACAAGCGGCCCCAAAAAGAAATGGTTGGGACTTCCCGGGGCCGCGTATGGAACCGAAATCAAGACATCAGATCTCTGAGGACCTCCTCGCGTCGTGGAAACATAATGGCTGGCGGTTGCGGGGCTCTTGTTGGGCCCTGGGGCCGACGAAAGAAACGACTCGGGAAGAAAAGTCGGTCCCAGGGCAAAAGGTCGAGATCTCTGGGGGTCGACGTCGCGACATCGGGGGCCTCCTGGGATGCCCCTGGCCGAGGATGGCAAGATCAACCAGCATCGAAACAGGACACCAGATTGGATCGGAAGGTGCGTCGGATCGGGTCGCCTCGGCATGGAATCGGAACCGAATCGTATTGGCAGAAAGGCGTCATGCAAACACCAAGCGGTATCGGATCGCTGCCAGGCTGGGCTGGCAGGCATCGGTACAGTAGGAACTTGACCACAAAAAAACCTTCCACAAGGAACCCAACCCTGAGACATCATGACGTCCTTTGAGTTCTGCTGTGGGAACGTCACGCTTTCCATAGCAAAACCATCGACACCCCAAAAAACCCATGGCACCCTGGAGGCGGGCAAGGTGCTTCTTGGCATGGGCTTCCACTGTAGCCGGATCGATCGAGCCGAACCCAGACAGCCGATGCCTCGATTTATGTTTCGGTCGGGCATGTTCCCTACAGGCGGATTTTGGACGAGCCAAACAACAAAAAAAAACAAATACCCCCAAATTGTCAAAAATATTCAAAACATCGTCCCCTGACTATGTCTCGACTATTTTTGAATACCCCTCCTGTAGAGGGACAGGCCCGACTTACAATTTGTGTCCAAGCTGGGGCCCCCGAAGCCCCGAAAGAGTTGTGCCCCCTTTGGGCAGGACCCTCGCCCCGAGCTGCCCCTGTAGACGGCCGCGTGGGCCCTCCAAGGGAGCCGAACAGACGGCGCAACGTCCGTTCCCAAAAGACGAGGCCAGGACGAGGATAAAATCGGGTGAGGATGAACCGAGAGAGTCTCTGAGATCTGGCTCTGAAAAATGTCTCGGGCGCCGCGGTCTTCCCAGAGCGTTCCGGGACGCTCTGAGAGCGTTCCGGACCGCTCTGGAGCGGATTCATATCCTCGTCCTAGATCCTGACCCCGTCCGTCGTTCCCAAGCATCCGGCCGCTACAATTTTTTCATGCGCGGGCCCCGGAGGTCCAGACCACTTCCTTACTTGCATCACCGCAGAGGTTGCTAAGCTTAGGTCGGGCGTGTCCTCCTACAGGCGGATTTTGGACGAAACATGAAAATACACAAAACATGCCCCCAACATGATCAAACATGCTCACAAAATTGTCATCCGACTATTTTTAAACTACTTTTGAACAGTCTCCCTCTAGAGGGACAGGCCCGACTTAATGCTAAGCGGGTAAGGGGGCTATAATAAGTGGATGCTGAAGGTGGCTTGTGCCTGGCCTAGCCTAGCTCAAAAAAGAATAAAGAATGCCCCAAAGTGCTTGATTGGGTTCGCCAGCTCAGATTTGAGCAGGGACCGGCCGTCCCGGCATTCCTATAGGCCTACCACGAATTTTTCTTCGAATCCCCAAATGCTCTAAGAGCCAAAACAATGTTCTTAGAAAATAAACCCGATGCGTTAAAACAAGACAGTCCTGGCCAGAAATGTTCTGAGAACATTTCGTGGAAACCACAAAAAGTTCTTAGAACATTGTTTGGTAGGCCTATAGGCACGCCAGGACGATTCGCCACTGCTGGACAGATAAGTGGGCAGGACACCCTTAGCCTGGATTCTTACCCCCCTAAGCCACTTAACTCGCGTATGAGCTAGATTGGGACAGATCTGCCCCAACTTCGCATCCACTTCTAGCCCCCTGTCTACTCAGCAACCGCGGTGATCCAAGCGTGGCAAGCTTCTGGTTCTGAATCGTTGTTCGATGGTCCCGAGGCCCCGAGGCCGGAAACGTCCAACAACGGCCGCTCCGATTTTTGCTGGCGCGTCGGATCTCTGGGTTACTTTCTCTCGACGCGGGCCGTCCGGGAGCACAGCCCTGCCGGGGCCATCCTGGGGCCCCGGGATTGGCCTGGCGCGGCAGTGGTGCGCCGGAGACCCCGCACGCGCATCCTCTTGCCGGTGGGCTCGCCCTGCGCGGCCTCCGGCTTCGGGCGCCCCACGAACGGGTTCGGGGTGGTGTTCGTCGGAAGGAGCCTGAGGTCGTCCTTCTTCATGTACCTTTAGGTCGGGCCTGTCTCTTTACAGCGGGGATTTGGGGCGAACGAGTTGTTTAAGAAAGCTTCAAAAATACAATCAAAATGCTCAGAACTAGTCAAAACATGTCCCCTGACTAGTTTTTACTATCCTTTGATATTCTTCCTTTAGAGGGACACGCCCTACTTAAATGTACCTCTGTGGGGCGCGCACAGGGAGGTGGCGCGAGTGGGGTGGCCTTCTGGCAACGGCGGGTAGCCTCTCACTTGGGAGGCGAGGACCTTCTGGGAAGGGACTGGGGGCTTCCAACAGGGCTTCTCAGAAGCTGGCGCGGCTTCCAAGAGGCCAGTCCGCCTTCTTAGAAGCCCCTCCTCCTCCTCCTCCTCCTCCTCCTCCTCCTCCTCCTCCTCCTCCTCACCCGCCTTCTTAGAATGAGGGCAGCGCTACTGAGGGGGTTCATGGGGGGAACAGCAAGCTGGAATCGCCGATACACCGCCGTTAGATCGGCGATAGGTCCCCGATAACGAATTTGCACGTCCCCGGACGGGGTAGGCTATCGGGCCCCTATCAGTGATGAGTGGACGATCGGGGGTGCGTACCCCCTGAGCCCATACCCTAAGACGAAGCCAACATACCCCGCCAACGGAGAGGTCGCCTCCCCCGCGCCAAGCCACTTGCTCTGGCGGCGCCCGCAAGGAGGGGGGGGAGCGCGAGATGGATGGGGGGGCTCCGGAGAGGGCGGCGGGGCTCCGAAGAGGGCGGCGGGGCTTCTAGAAAGGCAGTCGTCGCAAAAGCCCGCGCGGCCTTTGAGAAGCCTCCTGGGAGGCGCGCGAGGTATTCTCACAAGGCCGCTGCCTTCCAAGAAGCCCCTAAGCCTTCTTAGTGAGCCGCCCAGGCGGACGTGACGGGGTGATCATGATGATCACCCCGTCACGCGAAGCCGTCTGGTAAACGCACCCACACGAGGAATCGAACAGGGCAAGGCTGAAAGAAAAAAAAACAGAAGGTCCGTTTAGCAAACGCCAATGACGGGGTCCGGGTGGTTTTTCCTCCCTTGCATTATGGGCGCCGCCACTTGTGAGTATCGTTTAACCGCTCCCCATCCCCAGCGGCGTGGCCTGGGCCCCACTGGCCGATTTACCCCCTAGATGGGGATATAGGCCGTTCCCTTCGGGTTTCGAGGGATGTATCCCCAACTGGGGTGGTAATTCGGTGGGGGTCTCGAGGGGGATGGGGATGGGGATGGGGATCGGTGCAACAATACCGAACTTGGGGCGCGCCGCCCCAACCTCATGGGGCTGAGCGAGAGCGCGTGCAGCCACTTCCGCTGCTTGCCCGCGCCGCCCACGCTGCCGAGGCCAATGCACCGGCACACGTGCTCGAGCCGCGGGACCTGGAAGGGCGGCCGCTGGTAGAACAGGTCGGCCGCCCCGAACACGTGGTACCGCCTAGGATGCCGCGAGATGCCGCATCGTGCCCCCGTAAGAAGCGGGACGCACGGAGACATCCTCGTACTGCAACGTCCTCCTTGGAGGCGCGCAGCCGACGGGAGCATTATCGTATGCCCATCTTTGTAATACATCGTTTCCCGAGCGGTGCTGCCAGAAAGCGCCCGCCACGTTACATCTACTGTGAGATTTCTCGGTGCGCGCGTCGCCCCTGGGGGGGCGACGCACACACAATATTGGTATGTTAGGGTGACGCCGATGCCGAATCGTGCTCCGTAAGGAACGCCGAGTAAGAATGGAAGGGGCTTTTCTGGCCGTGGCAAGGCTCAGATACGAACAATTTCCTCGACCCAGATCTACCACGGAGAATGTCCCGAAAGCCAGTACCTACCCTAAGTCCAAGCTGGTCCTTCTGTTAGCTTCTGGCACGTCCGCAGCAAACCACCTGGAACGCGCGGGCACGGATCTAAACGCGTTGACAGAAATCGTAGGCTTAGGTCGGGCATGTCCTCCTACAGGCAGATTTGGGAGGAAAAATTAAAACTACTCCTAAAAATATTCAAAGATATTCAAAAACAACCGACTAATCGTCCCCAGACTACTGTTCGACTACTTCTGAATATTCCTCCTGTAAAGGGATCTGTTCGACTTAAACGTAGGTGTTCTGGGCGCGTTACGGGGTCGCCCAAACGTGGGCCAACGCGTGCCGGGGATCCCAAGACGGCGCCGTGACAGACGGTGCGGTGACCTCAGACTCCCCCATGCTCTTACCGCACGGTCCGTCAACACACGGTTCTGGGACCCCCCGAGGCATTCTCGACGAACAACCCGAGCACCGAAAGTGCGCGGCAACCCCGAGTCCCCACTGACTCACCATGTGGTGTGGTCACCGCACCATTTGGAGTCCCCCGACCGTGCGGATGGAGGAGCAGAACAATTGCATTAACATTCTATATTGAAGATCGGCGCTTATTTTTTGGATCGGCGCTGGATCCCCCTGCCTGGCGTGCGGAACGCGCCACGGGCGGCGCCAGAGGCTCTGCCAAGGGGGGGGGCGAGCGCAGATCCAAGATATCCACGCAGAGCGCCCAATGTTATGTTTCTGCAATGGCCTTTTCCACGAGATGGGTAGAGCCTACACGCAAAGCGTTCGACCAGGACGTGTTGTACACGGTAGTTACTTGTTGCGTCTCAGCATGGGCAGGTCTGAGCTGGATCAAATGGCGAAATCGGATCGGATCGAAAACGGATCGAATCGCCAGCGAACCGCCCCGAAGTCGAGTCGCCGCGCCTGGCTCTGGCTGGCCCCCGGCCGGTGCCGCTGAAACGACCCGAATCGGATCGAGTCTTCGGTGGCAACGGATGGAAGACTCCCGTACCATCTTGTCGGCTCTTGCGAATCGACGCTAATCGACGCTGGTCGGCGCTCATCGACGTTACATCGACGCTGAGTCGGCGCTAATCGACGCTAGCCGACGTAACATTGGCACACCTCATCGACTCCCAAGCGCCAGTCGACGCTAAACACGGAATTACAAGGGTACACCAAATTCCCATCATGGGAGTTTGGTGTACCCTCATGGGCCGCGCGGGCTCTCATGGGGCCTCATATATTTCTTTCAAGCACGAGTCCCTATTTAACATGTTCTCCCATTTGCCGCGGCGATGCTGCGGCCGGCTCAACGACAAAAGGCGCGGAGGCCAGAAAAATCCGGCTCTGCAGAATAAGCCAAGGTGATCCCATGATGTGCTGCGAACGAAGAGTCGAATCTGGCAAAACCCCAAAAAGGTACCAATAACCGCCACTCCACGGACCTCGCTCCCGGGGCATGCTCGGACCAGCCTTTCGAGGCGAAAATCAGCGGCGGCGGCGGGCCCCGACCGAACGAACGAAAGACGCAGCGCCTCGACGGCGCATTGGCAAACTGTGTGAAAACGCACGCGACCGCACAAAAAACGTCGGGCTGGATCAAGCAAGGGCGCGTGCCTCGCCGGGCCTCGGATTACCATGCGCAAGGCATGCCAATGCAGCGCGAGGGTCCAACAAAGGTGGGGCCCCCACCGGGCGGCCCCCAAAAACGCGAAAACGGAGCCAAGGTTGCGGTATGGGGCCCTATCTTTCGGACCCCCGAATTGGGTACGGAAGAAATCGGTGGCCCCTTTCTCCAATGGACCACGTCCGCGGCGACGCCGACAGCGAGCCGTGCTCAACAGAAACAAGCAGTGCGGTCGGTCTTCGTGCCCATTTCTCCCGTATCCATTTCGGTCGTCCCGATCTCGGGAAACAAAAAGATACTGATACCACTACACCCTGCGAAATGCTTAAGAAATCATGGGTTAAGAAATTCAAAGTCTCAGAACTTGAATAAAAACCCCACATTCCCATTAAAATCTTAAGATTTACATTGAAACGTTAAGAATGATCGAGACTCTGGCCGAAAACTTGGGTTTTCTTAAGCATCGCCTAAGGTGTACTCCCCGGACCTCTTCCTGGGTGCGCTCTGACCAGAATCTCGAGGTGAACCCAGCGGTGGCGGCCTGGGCCTCCCAGGAGCCCCAGACAGGGGAAAAAAAAACGGAGGAAAGGCAGAGGCACGGGGTATCTGCTCCTCCTCTCCAGACTTCTCCTCCCTCGAGAAGCGCACCGCATCGGATCGCAGGCGGCCCCGCCGAGCGCATCGCGGCAGCCAAGGGCCGCGCGGCTCCAGCGCGAAGCACAGGTCCGCCAGGGGCGGGGCGGCGGACAACCGCCAGTGTGCCCCGTCGCCTAGCACGGCGGGCCGCAGCGACTCGTCGCCGACCTTGAGGTCCAGGTCCGCGGGCCAGCCAGACGTCAGCAGGATGTCGACGCCGTGCTTCTCCTTCGGTGGCAACTCACGAGAGCCTCCCAGACCCTCTTGCCGGCTCTTGCGAATCGACGCTAATCGACGCTAGTCGACGCTAATCGACGCGCAATCGACGCTATCTCATCGACTCGCAGACGGCAATCGACGCTAATCGACGCTGAAGACGGCTCCGATGGTTTGCTACCGATTCCTCCCGAGTGTGGACGACCAGACATCTGCATAGACATCGACTTTCGGAGCCCCGCGCGAGAAGTCTCGGATCTGCACGGAGCCTGCCTCCCTGGCGCGCGGAGCGCGCCAGGGGCTGCATCGGAGGCGCCGCCAGGGGGGCCCAACGCCGATCCGAGAAAACCGTGCGGTGGGGTGGGGGAGTCAGCTCAGAAGGGGGAGGGGGAACATCGAGCTGGAATCGGCGACACTTCTCAGTTAGATCGGCGATAGCCCCCGATAGGGACTCCGCACGGTCTTTGGCGGGGTGGGCTATCGGGTCCCTGACGTTGCCCCTGATCTCCTCGCTGGCGACCCTCATCAGCTCAGAGACGGCGCGGCGCGTAAAAGCACCGCCGACAAAGTCCACGTCACTCCTGTCGTACCTGGCAGGACCAGTCACCATCGAAGGAAATATGATCGGATCGGAATGCACGCCGAATCGGCCGCATCGTCATGGATCCGGAATCGAGTCGGATGGACTGCGCCAGGATGCACAACAGCGCCATGCACGCACCGGGCCGCATCGGATCGCCAGAACGTCAAAATCGAATCGGATCGGGCTGGCCCAAGACCGACATCGAATCGGATCGATCGGATCGTAATGTACCCTGACATGTTGAGCAAGGACCGACCGCCCTGGCATCCCTGTAAGCATAACACGCATAGTTCGCATCAGAAAGTCCTGCTCACATAACAGAAGCAGAGCTCTTAGAGCGTAAAGCGAATGGGTTCAACAAACGACGGTATCAGCCAGATCTTCGCCCAAACCAAAAAAGGTTCTGAACTCCTTGTTCGGTAGGCCTATCAGCGAGCCCGTACGCTTCGTCAATGCCCGTGGCCTGGTCGGGTCGTACACCCCCGAGAGGAACGCCACCCGGAGGCCGCAGACCTCCCGGATGCCGTACCCGCCGAGGAAGTGCAGGTTCTCGCACAGCTGCCGCCCGCCCGGCGAGGCGTGCAGCAACGCCGCGCCGGTGTCGATAAAGTGCACCCTCGTGGGTAGCCGGCTCTCCCCCCGCAGGAAGGCCGCGGCAGCCTCGTCCACCCCCGCGGCCTCTGCGAAGAAGGACCCGACGCAGAGGACCAGGTCGAAGGCCCCGACCTCGGAGGAAGCGGAAGCGGCGTAAATCGGCGACAGGTAAGAGTGACCCTGGGTCCTCATCTCTCCTCTCTCGTCCTCGTTCCTCTCTCCTCCTCTCCTCCTCTCCTCCTCCTCCTCCTCCTCCTCCTCCTCCTCCTCCTCCTCCTCGTCCTCCTCCTCCTCCTCCTCCTCCTCCTTTGGTGCGCTGCTTTCGGGCAGACGCGGGGGGCCAAACCCAAGCGCGCAAGACGCCATTACCACGTCGCGTTCGGCGCTCGGGGGGCCCCAGCGGGCCCGAACCCAAGGTCGTGCCTTCGAGTAAGCAGCAGGACTCGGATCTCCGCGAGGACTTTGCGGATCGGCGCAGGACCCCCCGCCCGGGCGCGCGGAGCGCGCCAGGGGCGATGGAGGCGCCGCGAGCCTCGGAGGACGCGTAATAAGGGGGCGCTTGACGGGGGGGCAGCGAGGGCTGCCGAAAGGGGCCCTCTGGGGCCCCTGAAGTGGCCCTTTCGGGCCCAGCACGGGGCCATTCTGGGTCGACGACGAGGGCACCTGTCTTCCCACCCCCCGTCCATCGCCCCACATGAAATTGCGCCAAGAAGCCAGGGCGGCCCAGCGCAGATCCAAAGAATCCGCGCGGACCTCTGGAAATGTATGTTGATACTGGAATTCGCTTTTGATGCTGGCGGATAACGGTCGATATCCGACGGGTGGGGGGGTTCTGGGCCCCAGGTAACGGTAACGCTTGGGCGGGGTGGGGTTCGTCTGGGTGGGGGCGCGCTGCGATCGCCATAGTGCGCGCCCGAGTAGCACTCGATGCCTGCGAGCACAACAGTGGCCTGCGATGCCATCACGCGCGCAAGGCCTGACAGCACAGGCGAGGCACATGCCAGCACCGCAATGGCCTGCGGGCGACACTTGTACGACTGCGACAACCGATTTCGACAGTTCGTCGTCGTCGTCGTCAACGCCAGAATCGCCGTCAAAGCCGTCGTCTTTGGAGCCGTCGGCGTCGTCGTCGTCGTCAGATTCGTCATCGGAATCGTCGTTGTCGCCGTCAGCGTCGGAGTCGCTGTCAGAGTCGTCGTCGTCATCGTCGTCGTCTTCGTCTTCGTCGTCATGGTCGTCGTCGTCGTCTGGCGTCGTCATCGGAATCGTCGTATCGTCGTCGTCGTGCTCTTCCTCCCCCTCATCCTCCTCCTCCTCATTCTCCTCCTCATCTTCTTCTTCCTCCTCCTCCTCCTCGTTCTCCGCCTCTTCCTCCTCCTCCTCCTCCTCCTGCTCTTGCTCCTCGACCTCCTCCTCCTCCTCCTCCTCCTCCTCCTCCTCCTTCTGCTCCTGCTCCTGCTCCTGCTCCTCGACAACCGCCTCTTCCCCCCTCCTCCCTCCTCCTCCTCCTCCCCTCTCCTGCTCATGCTCCTCGACCTCCTCTTCCCCCATCCTCCTCCTCCTCCTCCTCCTCCTCCTCCTCCAACTCCCCCC
Source organism: Prorocentrum cordatum (assembly GCA_963575745.1). Taxonomy (NCBI): domain Eukaryota; class Dinophyceae; order Prorocentrales; family Prorocentraceae; genus Prorocentrum; species Prorocentrum cordatum. Next base: position 320,462 of record CAUYUJ010007580.1, on the reverse strand, counting down.
CATCCCCCCCCCATCCCCCCCTTCTCCCCCAGGCGAAGGCTGCGAGGCTAGCCTAGCCACAAAGAACCTCACACAAGGGACGAAGTTATTTTCCGTGGCAGCGGAAGGCTCCGACCATCAGCGGCTTCCCCGACGATGGAGCGAGGAACGGTCCAGACATGAATGCAAAGAGCATCCAGACGGCGGTGGTGAGCTGGGCGGCCGACGAGGACGAGGACGAAGAAGACGACGGACGACGACGGAAGGCGACGACGACGACGACGACAACAACGACAACGCCGACGACGACAGACGACGACTAAGGACGACGACTGAGGACGACGACGACGATGATGCCGACGACGACGTCGCCGACGACGATGACGACGACGACGACGACGACGACGGCGGGGGCGGCAGCGACGGCAGCGGCGTCCACGACGACGAACGACGAGGTTGACGACGGTGGTGGCGGCGGCGGCAGCCGCGTCGGCGACAGAATAGAAACCACCGCCGCGCTTGCAGTGGCTTGTGCGTGTCGGACCCTTACTTCAGACGCGCTGTTCCTTAACTCCCTCGTTCGTCTGCGTCGTCGCCGTCCTTCTCCATCTCTTTCCCCTCCAACATCACACCTGCGAACGCAACAACGTGCCCGCGAACACCACAACGCCTGCGAGCACCACGCGCATGCACAACAGCACGCCGGACCCTGTCATAATCGCCGAAGATCGAGCAGCGCAACGCGTGCTCGAGCACCACAACTAAGTGGGCATGCGCCACGGTAGCACGTGAGAGCCGCAATATACCTGGGAGCACCGGTACCTGGAAGGGGGCTGGCCCGGGCAATGAGCTTGACCTGCAAGAGGGTGAGCACAGCAACAACAAGGCTCTGCCTTCCTGCGTCGCGCCCGGGGGGAAGCGAGAAGGGGCAGGCCTTGTCAGAAGGCTCGGCACAGGCAGCCCGTATGAGAGGGACGCACGATACGGATGCTCAAGGGCCTTGGAAGGCCACTTCGAAGCTCTTCGAGAGGGGCGCGGCCAGCGAAAGTGGCCAAGGATGGGCCGAAGGGGCAAGGATGCAAGGGGTACCCTGGGGGAGGGTGCCCATCCCTACCATGCGGGTTGACGGTAGGCCTCTGCCCTGCTGCGAGAGGACCCAGGCCTCCCCCCGAGGCAGGCCGGATGGCTTCCTGAGAGGCCCCGCCGCCTTCCGAGGAGGCCGTGCTCCTGCTCACTTCCCCCCCCCTCGCCTGCTGCTCAAGTACAATTCAAACATATCATTAAGAACATTCTGAACGAAGGGAGCTGGGCCAGCTTTTCAGAAGTGTCTTAAGGAAACGCTGGCCCAGCTTTTGGAGCCAGGAGCGTACACGATTCATTTCTAGGATCCAAGGTTGCCAATCCCCTGAAGAAACTGAGCCGGCTTTCCGGCAAGTTGGTTACGAAACGTGCCAGCTTTTTGGGAGGAGGTTTCTTAATCAGATGCTCGACTGTAGACACATACGATGGCAACACCGTCCGGTCTTCCAGGACGGGGAAAACACATACACAAAAAACCGTCCACTCCCATGAAGAGATGGGGAAACATGGGAAATGGTGGGGGAAGACGACACTCCAGAACATGTGAACAAAGAAGGAATCCTTGGATTTGTGTGCATTTTTTTGTGTGTGTGTGTGTGTGTGTGTGTGTGTCCCTGGGCGCCTTCCATCTTGTCATACGAAGCCTGGAAGCATGCGCTTCGTCGATCTTTGAGGGCCCCACATTAAGTCAGAGCTTCTGTGGGCCCAGTCGCGCCACCGCAGGATAAGGCGCATCCACTAGGCACCTTCCCTCCCAAGGCACGCCGCCGATCTTGAAGGGGCCCAGGGACAAACAAATAAGTACACACAACTCCCAAGATACCACATCTTTTCCTATATCTCATTGCTTTCCGACATTCTCCCCACTTCCCACCGTTTCCCATATGTTCCGGGGGATCGAGGATTCACTGTCTCTGTATGTGTGTTCTCTCCCTCCTGAGATTCGTCCTCTCCGAAGCCTTGCTCGCCTGCGCCTCCACCGTCGCGGCCAGCTTCGCGAGACCGCCCCTGGCGTCGCCGCAGACCAGCACCTTCCGTGGCCGGGCCGCCTGCGCCAACTTCTCCGCCAGGAGCTTGTCTGCGGCCTCCTTCCGCTTCGCCTCGATGGCGGCCGCCTTGGCCTGGGCCGCCTTCTTGATCTTGTCCTGCGCGGCCAGGTCGTCCTTGAACTTCTGGGCCTGGTCCCTCGCGGCCAGCATCCTCTGTATCTTCTGCCGGTGCTCCTTCCGCCCATCCGAAGACATCGCGCCGCCCGCGCGGGCGGGCCCGGCGGGAGGCGGAACAGATGGCGGCGCCGGCCTGGACGCAGGCTGGTCGGGCGTACCCTCCTTGAGTCAGGTACGGCGGCAGCGAAGATCGTGGCCGAGCGTGCCCTGTCGACGGCCACGCGGGCGCTGGCGACGGCGGGAGTCGGCCGTTCCAACCGCCCGCCTCTCGTGGGCATCTCCGCGCCACTCTCATGTGATAGCCCATGCGCGAGGACGGTCTCGCGCGCAGACTCGCTGCCTTACCAGCCCCAGCTGTCAGCGTGGTGTGCAGAATGCCGCTGGCAACTGAGATCAGTAAGATCGCACCAGGCATGAACACAACACTAGAGCAGCAAAAGGCGTCATAAAGCGAAACTGTTTGAGGTCCGCCCGGACTTCTTGGATCTGCGCTGGCCCCCCCTTCCCCGGCGCGCGCCGGAGGCGGCGCCGGAGGCGGCGCCAGGGGGGCCCCAGCGCCGAACACAGAAATCCGCGCGGGCCGTCGAAAATCTATGGTTACGTGTGCCGCTTTCTGTTCTTCGACAGCACGTCGTGCGCTTCTTGCTGCTGTCGCTCGCTTCCTGCCGCTGCCCGCGCGCCAGCCCTGCTCGGTGCGGCCCCGGGACGAGCGGCAGAAGGCGAGGGACGACGACAGCGAAGCGACGAGAGAGGGGCCCTCGAACTTCCGCCTCCCCTGGACGAGCGTGAGGTGCAACGATAGTCAGCCCGTCTCATAAGGACGCACGATAAGGATGCAAGGGCCTTGGAAGGCCGTTTCGAAGCTTTTCAAGCGGGGCGCAGCCAACTAGAGTGGCGAAGGATGGACCGAGGAGGCGAGGATGCAAAGGTACCCGTGGGAAGGGTGCCCGCCCCATCTATGCGGGTAACGGACTGGCATTGGAGGGGGACTGGCATTGGAGGGGGAACGTCGACCTGGAATCGGCGACACCTCGCCGATAGGTCGGCGATCAGCCCCCCGGTTGCGAATCCGCACGGTCCTGGGCAGGCTGGGGCTATCGGGGCCCCGTCGGCGATCAATGGGCGATGGGGGGTCGGTGCACCCCCCCCCAAAATCCCCCCCCCCGATCGCCCCTGCGAGTGAGAAACGATGTGGGTGCCCCGTGCGCACTCGCCCCGACCTGATAGTCCTGTTTTCCACCACCACCACCATAATTGAGTTGGAGGGGGGAAGGAGGAGGAGGAGGAGGAGGAGGAGGAGGAGGAGGAGGAGGAGGAGGAGGACCCCCTCCCCCGCCAACTTATGGTGGTGGTGGAAAACAAGCCCATCACGACCAACGATCCTCGGTCATGACCCGGTCGCCCATGATGAGCTTCTCGCGCGTCTGCAGTATGACCTGGCGGGCGCCGACGCGCCCGAAACAAACAACACGCCCGCCCTTGGGAAGGCCGGTCGCTCTCGACACGTCCGCCCACTCCGTTGCCACTGCAAGGGGGGACATTAGGGTTAGGTCGGAGTGTCTCCCGAGAGGCGGATTTTGGACAACAGATTAAAAGTACCCCAACAATTTCCCGATATTGTCAAACAAATAATCAAAACATCGTCCACAGCCCATTTTTTGCTACAATCCTTGAATGTTCCTCCTGTAGATGGACAGGCCCGACTTAACGTGAGGGGGGGGACCAGCTCACAGGGGGAGACATGGTGCTGGAACCGGCGACACATCGCCGATGCGTCGGCGATGGGCCCCGATAGCGAACCCGCACGCTCCTGGGCAGGGTGGGGCTATCGGGCCTCCATCGGCGATGCATGGGCGAATGGGGGTCGGTGTCTTCCCCCCTGAGCCGTCCCTCCCTAGCGTTGGGGGGGACCAACAAGTACCCACACCGCTACTCCCCAGACCTCTCCCGGGGTGCGTTCTCAGCCAGGCGATTTCGAAGCGAATCCAGAGGTGGCGACGAGGGCCTTCCATCAGGCCCAAACGAAGTGCAAAGCGAGAAAAGCGAGAACGGTATGGGTACCGATTCCTCCTCTGCGAGCCTACCCCCTCCCCGACGTTGTCCCCTGGCACTGCCGCTCCTCTCGTGCAGCCGCTGCGTGTCCTCCGCGTGGGCCAGGCGAGGAAACTGCAGCTCGCATCCCTCGGAAGCGGCCACTACCGTTCAGGGTCTGGCCGCACTAGTTTGGGTGACTTTAAAAGGGGGTCCAGCTGAAAGAGTGGTGCAATAGATTTGAAGCAATTGAATTGCAAGTGTACTGCGCCAGAGAATTATATGGCATTGTATTGCAAGTCATGCGTTGCACGCGAAAATCCAGCAATACATCTGCGCCCCGGAATGTATTGCACGCCCCCAATGTATTGCAACCCGGCAAAGCTATTGCACCAAATCTATTGCACCACCCCCTTGCCGCGCTGGACCCCCTTTTGGGGTCAACCCGACTCAGGGCTCAGGTCCGCGAAGCCAAGCAGAGAGGAGGCGACGAAGGAACGCATGGTCGTTCGGGGAACGGTGGGAGAAAACGGTGGAGGGACTGCAGGGACAGGCGGCACGCGATGGGAGGGGATGGATGCGAAGGGAAGGCGGGTGGGGAAGGCATCTCCTGGAAGATCTTCGTGGGAACGATTGAGGGCCGTTAGTCGGGGGCGAGGCAATCGTTGCCCCTCACAGGGCCACTCTCCCAGACCCCCGACGTTCTGATTTTTCATGACGCAGCCCCCAGAGGTCCGGACCCTTGCCCCAGGACTGGCTTTTCCTCCTGAGTCGTCTTCTGACGGTCCCGAGACCCAGTAAGGGCTCCTAGCGGCCGAGGATAGCGCAACACCTACCTCGGGGATGCGCAAACATGGATTAGCGATCTATGGATTTGGCGCGCAGTCGCCACATCCACGGATCGGGGGAAACGCCCTACCCAAAATGCAGCAGGTGCCGCCTCGCTCGGCGGCGGGAATCCGCGATTCCCCATGGAAACGGGACCCGTCGCTAATCCACGCCCCCTTGATCCACGTTTGCGATCGCCTGAGTTAAGCTCGAGTGCGAGACCACTAGTGGAGGTTAGCCATTATTAAGCTTCGAATCCAGTAGGGTCGTGCGGAACTAAACGGGATGATGCTTCTTGTCGACCACAGATCTATCAGCGCCGATGCTGAACTTACGCTCCCAGTAGCTGCATCCCAAAACGCCGAGCTTCCACCCCCTGCTCGTCCCTCTCCTGCTCGTTCTCGGGAAAGTATTACACGAAACGCGCGCACTCGTAATGACTGGGGCACAGATATCTATCTCGGCGGCTCCGATGGATCGACTTTGCTTGTGGGTTTTCGCGATCCACTAGGGTCAGGTCAGGCGTGTCCCTCTACAGGGGGATTTTGGGTGAAAACCCTAAAAAAACATGAAACAGCTCCCGAAATGCTGAAAAATAATATTCAAAAAACGTCCCCATCGTGTTTTCGACTATTTTTGAATATCCCTCCTGTAGAGGGATATGCCCGACTTGACACGAGGATCATCTCTGCCAGGCGCCTCCACTTAACGTTCTGGGCGGGGCCGGCTTCGCGCGCAGAAGGAACTCAACCCTTGAATTCACTGTTTCATATCGACTTTGCATGTGTAAATACCAACAAGGGGGCTGATGTTTCGTTGGGGGGTCCTGGCTCAAGGCGCCTTGGCGAAGCGTGTGTGAGTGTGTTTGTGTGACACCGACGACGACGACGACGCCGACGCTGCCGACGACGACGACGACGATGACAACGCCGATGATGACGACGACGACGACGCCAACGACGACGACGACGCCGACGACGACGAAGACGACGACGACGACGTCACCAACGAAGACGACGACGACGAGTGAGGAGAGAGGACGACGACGGCGACAACGACGACAACGACGAGGGAGGAGGGAGGACGGCGACGACGCGAACGACGAAGAAGGAGGGAGGACGGCGACGCCGACGACGGCAACGACGAGTGAGGAGGGAAGACGACGACGATGACGACGGCGAAATCCGCCGGCCCCCTTGTGGGGCCACCAGGCTGTAGGGCGAAGGTTCGCAGTTTCCTCTACCAGTTGCAGCTTCCAGTTTCCACTGTTACAATTCTGCTTTTTCTTGCTTACTGTTCCTTGTTGATGGACCGCGCGAGGGAGGGAGGCCCAAAACGAGCATTTTTACCACGCCCTGAGCGTGTGCTCAGAATTGCTGGGGTGGGTAAAAAGCACCGTTCACGCAGATCGGCGAGGTCAGGGTCCAAAAACACAAGAGATTTGCCACATTTCTGACATTCGGTGGCGCCCCTCACGCAGATCTGCGGGGTCAGGGTGCAACAACACGCAGGATTTGCCACATTTCTGCAATTTGCTGGCACCCCTCATGCAGATCGGCGGGGTCAGGATCCAAAAACACAGGGGATCTGACACATTTCTGAAATTCGGTGACACCCCTCAAGCAGATCGGCAGGGTCAGGATCCCAAAACACAGGGGATCTGCCCCATTTCTGAGATTCGGCGGCCCCCCTCATGCAGATCGGCAGGGTCAGGGTCCAAAGACACAAGGGATTTGCCGCATTTCTGAAATTCGGTGTCACCCGTGACGCAGATCACTAGGGACAGGGTAGAAAAACAAACAGGTCCCGACACTGCTTCACGGCGGCGCCCCTACCTCATGATTTAGCCTTTGCATCTTCCATTATCCGAGACAGGGGGCCGGCGGCATGGGGCGAAGCCCTTACGGATAGGAGGGACGACGACGAGACGTCGACGACGGACGACGACGACGACGACGACGAGGGAGGAGGAAAGACGACCACGGCGACAACGACGACGAAAACAACGACGACGCCAAAGCGGACGACGGCGACAGCGACGAGGAAAGACAGAGGACGACGACGGCGACGACGACGACGACGAGGGAGGAGGGAGGACCTGACGACGACGACGACGACGACGACGACGCAAGAGCGCGCGCGCACGCTTTTGCTGAAAATCCGTGTTGCGAAACCCCCTTTGTTTTGAATGTTTTTTGGACATTCAATTTTGAATTCCTTCCGACACCGACGATTTTTGAAGGATTTCGGCTTGCGCGCGCGACGACGCGCGCGCGTGCACTTCGTCATTTTTTTGCATAGGATTCTTGTGACGGCACGCGCGCAAGGGCGTTCGAAAGATTTCGACATGCGCGCGCACGAAGCCCGTTTGGTAATTCTTCTGTTTTGTAAAAAAATGAAGAACGTATGATTTCCTGGAGATTTCGCAAGAGCGCGCGCGTAATCGTTTTTAGAAAACCAGTGTTGCGAAACCATCTATCTGTTGGATGTTTTTTGGAAGCTCGATTTTAAAACCCCTCCAAAACTGAAGGTTTTTGAAGGATGTCGGCATGCGCGCGCGACGACGCGCGCGTGTGCACTCCGTCCCGTTGTTCGCAAGGGATGTTTGAAAACTCATGATTTATGAAAAGCGAGTGCGCGCGCATCGTAGTTGTTGCAGGGGATGGCGGGGGGGTCGATAGCGGCCTGGCTGGGATAGTATGAATTGACAAGTACGATGGACATTGGGTCAGGACCCTATGTGTTTTACATTGGTCCCCGAGGGATCTTTGACCACAGAGGGGGGGGGTGGTAGAACCTTTTTTTCAAACACAAAAGGAAAAGATATCTATGTGGTGCGATCTACGTGGTGCAATCCACTTTGACTGTCTTGAAGCTGTCTACTCCAGTGCTCGCGCAAACATCCCACCCACCCACCCGCAACTTGGTTTGCAAAATCTCTTAAGACCGTGACGGTGGGTACCAAATGGCACTTGGCAACGACAGCGACACCGACGACGACAGTGACAACGACGACGACGACGCCACCGACAACGACTACGACGACACCGACGGCGTCTCCAACGACTTCGACGACGCCGACAACGACGACGACGACGACACCGACGACGCCGACGACGACGCCGACGCCGACGACGACGACGATGGCAACGACGACGACGATGACGACGCCGACGACAACGACGAATCAGACGACGACGACGTCAACGACGCCGACGACGACGACAACGACGACGACGACGGCGGCGACGACGACGACGCCGACGTCGACGACGACGAAGACGACGACGACGCTGACGCCGACGACGACGACGACGAAGACGACGACGACGACGGCGCCAACGAAGACGACGACGAGGGAGGAGGGAGGACGACGACGGCGACAACGACGACAAGGACGACAACGACGAGGGAGGAGGGAGGACGGCGACGACGCGAACGACGAAGAAGGAGGAAGGACGGCGACGCCGACGACGACAACGACGAGGGAGGAGGGAAGACGACAACGACGACAACGACGACGATGACGACGGCGACGTCAACGACGCCGACGACGACGACAACGACGACGACGACGGCGGCGACGACGACGACGCCGACGTCGACGACGTCGACGACGACGACGACGCTGACGCCGACGACGACGACGAAGACGACGACGACGACGGCGCCAACGAAGACGACGACGAGGGAGGAGGAAGGACGAGGACGGCGACAACGACGACAACGACGACAACGACGAGGGAGGAGGGAGGACGGCGACGACGCGAACGACGAAGAAGGAGGAAGGACGGCGACGCCGACGACGACAACGACGAGGGAGGGAAGACGACGACGATGACAACGACGACGATGACGACGGCGACGAAATAGGAGGGACGACGACGAGACGCCGACGACGGACGACGACGACGAAGGAGGAGGAAGGACGACCACGGCGACAACGACGACGGAAACGACCACGACGCCAAAGAGGACGACGACGACGAACACGAGGAAAGACAGAAGACGACGAAGACGACGACGACGACGACGACGACGCGGGAGGAGGGAAGACGGCGACGACGACGACGACGACGCAAGAACGCGCGCGCACGCTTTTGTTGAAAATCCGTGTCGCGAGACCGTGTGCTTTCGTAGGTTTTTTTTGACACACGATGTTGAAACCCTTCCGAACCCGATGGGTTTTAAGAATTTCGGCATATGCGCGAGACGACGCGCGCGTCAGCACTTCGTCTTATTTTTTTTTGCAGAGGATTCTCGCGACGGCACACGCGCAAGGGCGTTCGACAGATTTCGACATGCGCGCGAAACCCGTTTGGTAGCATTCTGTGACAATCTTGAAAAACCGATGTTTTCTTGAAGATTTCGCAAGAGCTCGCGCGTAAGTTTTTTTAGCAAACCAGTGTTGCGAAACCGTGTGTTTTTGTATGTTTTTGGGAAGCTCCATTGCGAAATCCCTCCGGCACCGAAGTTTTTGGAGGATTCCGGCATGCGCGCGCGACGACGCGCGCGTGTGCACTTCGTCCCATTGTTTGCAAGGGATTCGTGAACAAAACTTATGTTAGAATAAAAGATGTCCCCGCGAATCGTTTTTCACAAAGGAACCTCAGGAAGGTCGATACCGCCCTCCCGGGGATTAGTGTAAATTCGTACTTCGGATGGACATATGGTCAGAATCATACATGATTTACGTACCCGAAAAGGGGGACCGATAACGCCTGAAGGGGGGGTAGAGTCTATATTTTTGCATGAAGAGAGAATGAATGTGGATCAATGTATGTGGTGCGACCTACGTGATTCGATTGGCGTGGTGCAATCTATGCGGTACAATCGATGTGATGGCATGTCTGTCGTGCAATCTACGCGGTACAATAGACGTGGTGCAACCTATGTGATACAATCCATGTGGTGCAAGTCTGCGTGGTGCACTCAACGTGGTGCACTTCGCTGCTGCTCGCAACGAATTGTAAACTCCACGGTTCGCGCAATCATCGCACCCGCCCACCCGCAACTTGGTTTGCATAATCCCATGCGGCGGCCATTGCGATGAATGCTTGGTGTTGGCTGGTGCATTTCTGCGGCCGCGACCGGCACGGCTGTGGTGGCACTGAACGCTGGACACTTCCCAGCGGGTGCTTCAGTGCGAGTCGGCAACTTGGGCGGGCGCGGTATCCTGGCAACGTCGGTGACGGTAGACGCGAGAATGGTAATGGCAATGCTGGTGACGATGATGACAACGACGGCGGCAAGGCCTGCGACGGCGCCGATGCTGATCACGCCGGCGACGGTGACGGCGTTCTCGCGTTGGTGATGAAAGTTTTGGAAGGAGTTCGACATGCGCGCGCGGCCGACGGACGAAACTGGCCCGCATGATATTATTTGACACGGATCGTGCCCCCCCCCCAGCGTGCGCGCAAGGGCGTTCCAATGCTTTCGACATGCGGCGCGAGAAGCCCGTTTGGCAGAATTGCATTCAATTTTGACAACTCATGGTTTTCTCGAGAATTCACATAACATGTGAGCGCATTTTTTGAGAACTGGTGTTGCAAAGACCATGTGCTTGCTATCTGTTTTCGGGATACTTGATTTTGAAATCCCTACGGGGCCTAAGGTTGCTGAAGGACTTCGGCGTGCGTGCGCGACGACGCGCGCGTGCGCACGTCGTCCCGCAGTTTACAAAAAAGATTATTGCGACGGCTCGCGCGCAGGGGCGTCCGAATGACTTCGACATGCGAGCGTAGAGGCCCTCGCGAGAGCGCGGGCGCATGCTGTTTTGACAAGTCTTGTTGCGAAGCCATGTGGTGTTTGACATGTTTTCGGGGCACTCGATTTCGAAATCCTTGCGAAACCCACGGTGTTTGCAGCATGTTGGCATGCGCGCGCGACGAGGCGCGCGTGCGCACTTCGTGAACTGTTTTCCAGGATGATGATTGGAAAGTGCTGATATGTGATAAACAAGTGCGCGCGCATAATATCTTCTCCAAAAGATGAGGTGGGGAAACACGGGCTCGCCTGGGAGGGAGTGACTTCATATTTAGGATTGACGATGGGGCAGAATCGCATCAAAATTGCAATACGAAAAAGGGGATCGCTCATTCTGGGGGTGGGGGGCGATCCCATTAGTCTTTTAGTCGGCGGTGGACAAACCTCCCTTTAGTAAACATCCCCTTAGTGAAAACGGCCTGGGGCCGAAACCGACGGACCTGGACCCGCAAACATGACGGCCGCGACGCCCTCTCGCGAATCGAAAACGGCCAAGTCACTAATCGACGTGTTAGGGTAGGAGGTCTATCCACCCCCGCTCTAGAACAGAGAATCTATATGACCAAATGCGGTGCAAACGATGCAAATCAATGCAACGCGATACGAGACTATGTCAAACAAGGCAATGCTTTACAAAGCACGGCATGGCGATGCAGAGCAATGCAAGACAACGCGACGCAAAGCAGTGCGCAGCAGTGCAGCGCAAAGCAAAACATAGCAATGCCAAACAATGCAGGCCCAGACACCGGGCAGAGACGAGGCGGCGACGGCGACAACAAAGCCGCCAGGCAGCTATCCACGCCCAAACGACGGGCGGCGACGAGGCGGCGACGGGGCGGCGACGGCGACAGCATAGCCGCCAGACCGCCGCACAGGCCAAGACGACGGGCGGCGAAGAAGCAGCGACGGCGACAACAAAGCGGCCAGACAACCACACAGGCCCAGACGACGGGCGGCGACGAGGTGGCGACGGGGCGGCGACGGCGACAGCATAGCCGCCAGACCGCCACACAGGACCAGGCGACTGGCGGCGACGACGCGGCGACGGCGACAACAAGGCCGCCAGACCGGCACACACGCCCAGCTTCTTGGCAAAAGTGAGAACCACCAAGTGTAAACAAGGTTAGGGGACATGAGCTAGTCACGCAGATTCGCCACGCCTGAGCTCGGCCATCCGCGGATATACAAACGCCGATGCTGAACCGAGCCTCCTGGGAGCTGCCTCCTGCAACGCCGAGCTTCGTCCCACTGTGAAGGGGCCCCAGGACACACAAATAAATACACACAAATAAAACTACTCCCCATATTTTCCCATACTTTTTGGATTTTCGTCTTCCCCCCCACTTCCCATATGTTCCCATATTTTCTTAAAAATCGACGAATAATTGTGTCTGTGCGTTTTTTCCCCTCCTGACACTGCTCCTCCCTCCTCCTTCTCAGCGCTCGCCTCCGCCCAGCCCCTGCCCAGGGAGAGAGAAAGGCCTCCTTCTCCGCCACGACGGAGCCGAAGATGAAGAAGAGCATGCCGTCCCTGGCCACCTCCGTGGGTGACTACCTACCAGACCACCCCAACCCAACCCGAAGACCCCAATTTCGGGTTGGGGGGGGGTACGGGTTCCATATGTGTTTTTTCAATGTTCCCCGATCCCCCCCCCACTGGAAATCGACGGTAAATTTGAGCCTTCGGGTTGGGTTGGGGTGGTTTGGTGGGTGGTGAGTGGGGATGGAGGGGCGTGGGGGAACCACGCCTGGGGACCTCCAGCGTATTCCCTTACTCTGGGTTTCTTAATGAGCGTGGGGGGGGCCCCCCCGACGGGGGTCAGCCTCGCCCCGTCGTCGCGCCGCGACGGGGGTCGGAGCGCCGTCGGCGCGCGATGGCTGCCCGCCGCGGGGGTCGATGTAGGGCTGCCGGCGGGGGTGACGCCCCCCCGACGCGTATTAAGAAACTCGGAGCAACGTGCTCCCTGCACGGCGAATGCCCCAAAAAACAATGTTATTACCAGAAGAACCCGCTGAGGGTGAGGAGGAGGGGGAGGCCGAGGAGGAGGAAGAGGAGGAGGAGGAGGAGGAGGAAGAGGAAGACGAGGAGGAGGAGGAGGAGGAGGAGGAGGAGGAGGAGGAGGAGGACGAGGAGGACGAGGAGGAGGAAGAGGAGGAGGAGGACGAGGAGGAGGAAGAGGATGTACATCATTCGCGGCAGGCGCCCGCGAGGCACCCACGACGGGCCACGGCCTCGACAGTGTGCCGCGTGGCGTGCCTCTCCAGGATGCGGACGGCAGTGTGCGGCGTCGTGCCGTGCCCGCGTGCCGCGTGCCACGCCGGAGTTCAGGTCGGGCACGTCCCCTTGCAGACGACGCTCGAAGGGGCCCTGGGAGACACACAGCAATAGGCACAGGTGACAGGATTCCCCCAGTGTTTCCTGTATTTTCTGCGTGTTTGTCTCCCCCCACACTTCCCGCAGGTTCCCCTATTGTCTGGGGGATCGACGATTGATTGCGTCTGTGTTTTTACCCTCCTGAACGCTCCTGGGAGCCTTTCGTGATCACCTGAGTGGCCGCAGTGGCTCCTCCAGTGGCCACCATTGGGCCCCAGCGGCTCCCCGCAAGCCTAGAGCCGCCTCCCGTGTCCCCTCCAGTGGCCCCCCCGCGGCCTCCAATGGCCTTCAGTGGCCTCCCGTAGCCCCCTGTGGCCTCCAGTGGCGCGAGCAAACGACTGTGGACCACTGGAGGCGCAGGAAAGCCAGGCCAAATGACAATAAGAAGCTTCCAGGATCGTCTAAATACGCAACAAATATTCAAACAAATACGCAACACATAATCAAACATACGCAACAAATATCCAACAATAATCAAACAATGCCCCCCCACATCGTCCCCAGACTATTTTGTTGACAGTGTCTGAAGATTCCTCCTGTGGGAAGGCGTGCCCGACTTCAGCCTAAGCTCTGGAAGGCAAGCGATGTGACGTGCCACGCCCTGACCGCGCGCCGTGCCTGAATACGGTGGGGGCATTGGGTAAGGAACCCCTAGATAAGGAATCCAGGGTCTGGAGGCTGGTGGAACTCCAATCGAAGTTTGGCCATGGATATCACCGCCGCCCTCCAGGGTCTGCAGCATCCTGGGCGCACTCCTCAACCAACGCCCCCACCGTACTGCAGCGAGAAACGCGTGCCGCACGGTGCCCGCGTGCCGTGCCTGAGCCGTCGAGCGCGAAGAATGTGCCGTGCCGCGCCCGCGCCCGCGCGCCGTGCTGGGCCCAAGGTCTATACACTCGACCAGGACAGGGAGGATGCGCGGTGAGGGTGCAAAAGGCCTTGGAACGTCATGTTGACGTTTTCCGCGCGGAGCGCAGCAGAGTGCCGAAGGATGCCGAATACCGCAGGGGCAAGGATGCAAGGGTAGCCTTGGAAAGGTGCCCCATCATCCTTACTGTCATGGTTGACTGTAGCATGCGAGAAGAGGTGCAGTGCCATGCCGTGCCGTGTGTGGCGTTGCTTCTTCCTCGTGTCGTGCCTTGGGCCGCGAGGCTGCTCCAAATCCCTTCTCAATCGTCCCCCGGGTCTGGTCTCGTTCAACGCCCTTTTTGTAACTGGGAGGGCCCGGTTCCCTAGGGCGCTTTCCTTGCATTGGAGCTTCGGGGGTCCGGTTCATGAAGGCGCCCCGTCGAAGAGGGGGGGGGTCCGGAATGTTAGGTCGCATTTGGAGGGGGGTCCGGTTTTCTAGGGGGGGTTCGGCCAAGAAGGGATTCGGAGCAAATCACCGCCCGCCTGGAAACGTGCGGAGCTGCTACCAGGAGCCTATAGCCAATCTACCGGCGACGTATCCCCGATTCGAGCTCGATGCCCCTCCCCAGAGTTGGTTCCCCTCTACCGCTCCTACTCAAGGAGGGGGAAGAAGAGGAGAAGCAAGGAGGGAGGGAGGGAGGGAGGGAGGGAGGGAGGGAGGGAGGAGGAGGAGGAGGAGGAGGAGGGAGGAGGAGGAGGAGGAGGGAGGAGGAGGAGGAGGAGGAAGAGGAGAGAGGAGAAGGGAGAGAGGAGGAGGAGGAGGAGGGAGGAGGAGGAGGGAGGAGGAGGAGGAGGAGGAGGAGGAGGAGGAGGAGGAGGAGGAGGATGCGACGCGTATGCCGTGCGGTGGCGTGCCCGCTTGCTGCGGGCAAGACTTATATCCATATCCAGTGCGCCTTGAGCTTTTTTGGAAGGGGCGCCTCAAGGCCGAGGCGCACTGGGTATGGATAAAAACCGAGCCTCCAGGGGGCAAATTTCTCCATATCCAGTGCGCCTCGGGTTTCTGGGGAAGGGAGCCCGAAACTCCAGTGGGCATGGACATAAGTACTGCCCGCACTTGCCGTGCCTGACCTCCGTAGAACGCGCGACTGCCCGAGCCGTGCCCTGCCCGCGCGCCGTGCCAGGCGGCCCGGGCCACGCACACCCGGCGCAGCCCGCCTCGGATGCCGACACGTCACGTGTGCGCTCATGCAGGTCAGCGTTTCTTGCTCGGCGCCCCCAGACCCCCTCGAATCATGCAAAAGTCACGACGGAAGGTTTTTCTAGAACTCGGACTCTGGAAGCCCCTACCGGCCCTCGGGACCGTCAAAAAAACGACTCAGGATGAAAAACCGGTCCCGGCGAATAGGTCTGGACCTCTGGGGGTCGCGTAATGAACAAATCATGGCGTCGGGGGTCTGGGTCTCGACATTGGGCGGAAGGAAGGGGGAAGGGGGGGATCTCTGCTGAATGCGACTGTTTGCCGCAGTGCGTCCTAGGGGGGAAGGCCAGACACAGCCAATATCTACCCCATGGGGGGGGAGGGGGGTCCGAGGGCCCGCGCCCATCGGCAAACAATGCATGAGAAAACGATCACATGCAGGGTCGCTGCTCAGGGTCCCTTTTGCCGACTCATATCATGTGTGCTCTCACGCAGCGTCGCTGTTCAGGGTCCCTCTTGCTGACTCGTCATGTGTGCTCTCGTGCAGCGTCGCTGTTTCGGGTCCCTCTTGCTGACTCGTCATGCGTGCTCTCATGCAGCGTCGCTGTTTCTGGCCCCTCTTGCTGACTCATCATGTGCGCTCTCATGTTCTCAAAACCTTTTTGCATACCGCGCCCTCGCCGCCCAATCAGATTCCACTCCACCGCCCGGGGCCCACTTGCAGTGTACAAAGGCCAGGCCCCAGGGAAGGAATCTTGCATACCGGATCCACGACCGGGACCCTCGCTCGCCCCCGAGGGCTTGTGGGAATGGCTTACCATGCTTTCGGGCGGATCACGCAGCGTCGCTGTTGAGGGTCCCACGGAAAAGGTCGGGACTCCTAAGGGCCCCGCAGTGGATAACATGAGCTACACGCAAGAAGAGTGGCCCTGGGCTAAGGTGACTTTCGTGCGCGGACTGAGGGGGCCCAAGGTGGCCACTTCCCATGCGCCCGCAGCCACTATCGCATGGGGCTCAGCGATCGGGGGGACCCCGGTGAGCTTGGGGGATCTACTCACCTGGGTCAATTCAGGCCCGGGTCAATCAGGCCTTGCAAGATCCTGCAAGATTTGCAAGATCCTGCAAGATTATGCAGGATCCTGCGCCCACGCCCGGGTCAGTCTCTGGGGCCTTCGGTGGGGTTCCCCAGAGGGGCACAAACCGTGTGGGGTGTGTACCAGTATGGGGCAGGTCACCTTGCGAACCCTGCCACTGGGGCATTCGGTGGAGCTCCCTACGGGACCACGAAACGTGCGAGGGGTGTGCTGACATGTGGCGGGTCACTATGAGACGAGACCATGCCAGTGGGGTATCCGATGGAAGTTTCGAAAGGGCGTGTTCCGAAATGGGGCTGGTTACCATGCGAACCCTGCAACTAGGGCATTCGGTGGAGCTCCCTAAGGGTGCACGAAGCGTGTGAGTGGTGTCCCGGAACTGACATTCGGAAGGTAGAGCAACGATGGGCGGATGATGCCGACAGCAGAGGAAGAGGAGAGGAGGGGAAGCGGGGAGGTGAGGTGGCGTGCGGCGCTGCGTTTCAAGACGAGGACCCAACACACAGGAGGCTTGGGAATTCAGCTACCCAAAACATGGCAAATTCACCCAAAATTCGCTGGGGGGCCCGTTCGGCCAGAAGAGACACAGTCGGACCAAGGTGTAGAATAGAGGTCGGCTCGGGAAGGGTGCATCCTGCGGAAGGTGCCCTCAGATGCTCTGTGTGTTTTGGCCGGCGAAGAGTCTCGTGTGCTTGAAGGATGTTGTTGCTTCATAGGTCCGACTGCACAGTGGAGGCCCGACCCCAAGAAACCTTCCACGATAATCCCAACCCTGAGACCCCAGGACGCCCATTGCTTTTTGGTGCGGGGACGTCACGCTTTCCATCGCTAAAGAATGGAAGCCCCAGCAGCCCAGGGCACCCAGGAGGCGAGCGGGGTGTCTCTTGGCATGGGTCTCCACTGTATGCGGCAGCGCTAGCGCCGAGCCGCGCCGTGGCATCTCCCGGCACCCCCGCTCCGAACGAGGAGCTGACGGCCCCCTGATGGCGATGTCGACCTTAGGCGCTGCCTGCGCACCGACAGACAGACAGACAGACAGACAGACAGACAGACAGACAGACAGACAGACAGACAGACAGACAGACAGACAGACAGACAGACAGACACCCACTGTCGGGCAGCGCCCGGCCCTGCGCGGGGCCTGGGCGCAGAGCACCGCAGTGCCTCAGTTGGACTCGTACACGGAGCCGTCCTCCAGGCTCGTCCACAGTTCCATACTGCAAGCGCGTGTCATCCAGACCCCGGCAAGGGTGTCATAACCAGCAGCACGCAAAAAATCGCCTGCGCACCGAGGAAAAAGGGTACGGATCTGACGCGGCAATTCCCAAGGATGGGGCGCAAATTGGTGGGGGGCGACACATTGGGGGGGGGAGGGGGAGGCCCCTGGCGGACCCTAGAGGCTCCCTGGCCCGAAACGGCCCCTTCAGAGGCCTTGACAAGCCCCTTTTCGGCAGCCTCGCTGCCCCCCATTGATCGCCCCCCCATTACGCGCCCCCCAAACATTCCCTGGGGAGCGGGGCTCTGCATCCGAAGCACACACCAGGGCATCTACAATCGTGCGAGATGCCTGGGGGGGTTGCAAGTCGATGCGAAGGTGAGATCTATCTGGCCTAATCTAGCTTACCAGTGAGTCGCAAGTGCCCTGAGTGGCTCAGGGTGGGTAGGTAACTCCGCTGAGCGGGCTGGGCCCACTTTGCCAGGATCGACCCAAGTAGTCGTAAGTGATGTCGCCGCTCGCATTCTCTAGAATCATCGCCCCCCAAGACTTGGCGGCGCGCACAAGGGGGTTAGAGGGAGGGGGAAGGCTTCTTGGAAGCAGGCTGCTTCTTAGAAGGTCAGGGCCTTACATGTATAGATGAGGCCCGCATCTTCTAAGACACAGGGGTGCTTTCTACCCTTCTCTGCGCGCAGCCGAAACACCTCCAACGCAGTTCAACTCAAAACGAGACGGAGGGCTTTCGTCGCTTCTGGCTTCCAGGGACCCCTACACGGGTCCAGGGACCGTCAAACGATCGTCGTCGCCGTAGCCGTTGTCGCCGTCGTCGCCGTCGTCGTCGTCGTCGTCGTCGTCTTCGGAGTCGTTGTGGATGTGGTTTTCGTCGTCGTCGTCGTTGGCGTCGTCATCATCATATTCGTCGTCGTCGTCGGGACTTCCAAAGGCCCCGCACTGAAGAAAACATGATACGTCCGATCTCTGTGCCTGATCCCTGAGTGTCGTTCAACCGATCCCTATCCCCACCCGCGTGGCCTGGGCCCCACAGGGCGATTTGCCCCCCTGGATGGCTGGTCCCTTCGGGTTTCGAGGGGCACATCCCCAACTGGACTTGTGGGATGGTGGGGATCGGGATGGGGGCGGGGATCGGGATGGGGATCGGAGAAACGGAACCCATCGGTCGGAAGAAGGTAGTAAAAACGTGATGCAGGAAGGCGTTGAAGTAGACTGGGCTTCCGCCCACCTCATGAAGAGGAGGGCAGAAGGAAAACCACTCGACTCTTGAAGTAGAAAGGCGGCTAAAGTAGATGTGGGATCTGGGGATCCAGAAATACCCACTTTCAACGACCGACGTGTACTGGATCCCTGCAATTCTCGTTCTCCTCTTCTTTGGGGGATTCAAAGGGTACCGATACCGCTGCTCCCTGGACCTCTCCCGGGGTGCGTTCTGACCAGGATCCTGAGGCGACTCCAGCAGTGGCGACGAGGGCCTCCCAAGAAGCCCCAAAAAGGGGAAAACGATGGAAGGGTAGCGGTAATTATGGTTAGGTCGGGCCTGCCCCCCTACAGGGGGATTTTGGGCGAAAAACTGAAAATACGAAACACATGCTCCCAAAATGCTTAAACGAGTCAAAAAATAGTCCCCAGACTATGTTTGTGCTATTTTTGAATACATTCCTCCTGTAGGGGGACAGGCCCGACTCTGAAATTTGACGCGACCTCCCGCTGCAAACATCCCACGGAAACTGGAGCGTCAACATCCGGGACGCACTCGTCAAAACACCAAACCCGAGTTCCGGCATGCTCGAGTCCTGCGTTTCCCCGATCGGGCTCCCCCCGGGCGGCCTTCGGCCCTCTGCGTGTGAAAGACGCGCACAGAAGTACAGCGGGAACCGAGGGCAGCAGAGGCCTCCCGGACGGGTCCCATCAGGTGGGGTGGAAGGATCGCGCCGCATCGCCAATGCATCGCCGATGTCTCGGCGATTCATCGGCGACGTCGGCGATGCATCGGCGACGCCAGCGAAGAGAACATCGGGCTCCGCATCGAGCCGCATCGGCGATGCATCTGCGATGCGGCGAGATCCTCCGACCCCACCTACTCCGACCCCATCTGCGGGGCCTAGAGAAGAACATCGGGAATCGGGGGTTCACAGACCACGAGCGTGCGGGCAAACTCGTCGGGTGCGCTCGCCCCTTGGCACAGCGACGAAACGCAGGGTCTGGAAACTAAGAAAGAAACGAACCGGTCAAGACAACAGCACCTCTACCGCCCAGCCCGACCGCTCGACATCGCTCCCATGGCACCTCCTGGGTTCCATCCTGACCCGTCGCTTCGCTGTGGAGAATCTCCCCCCCACCCCTTACTGTGAAACAGTCCCCCCCGACAATTTCCCCCTTTTCGGAAGCGGATCCCGCCGCTGCGAGACGAAACGCCTCCAGGAGGCGCCGAAGAGGAGATAAAGAGAACCGCCGGCCAGGACCGCCGCTGCTGCCTCGAGGGCCCCCCC
>CAUYUJ010007580.1:275374-292874 GCA_963575745.1 Prorocentrum cordatum | reverse complement strand
ATACATCCACATCAAGAACGACTGCCCCGTGAACTTCATAATCACCTCGCTGATGGGGCGGTTCAGGTTCACATAAATATTGTCAGGCTTAAATTTGGCGGGGACGTGGTCGCATATCATTCCGTCAGTCATTGCAATGGCTATAACTCGAAAGATTACGGAGCAAGTTGCCACTGTGAAGATCATTAGCATGGCGCCGAAATGAACTGTATAGAATATTCCGTTGAAATCGATGTCAAAATACACATCGATACCGACTTTAGCGAACATCCGAATGAATATCCCCGGCTTCAGGACGAACAACATCGCCCAATTTGCAAGGAAGTAGCCAACATAACTACGTGTCAGAGTCCCCATATCTGCGCGCGCGGCGGGTTTGGAGTAATAATAGATGACCGGGCAAGACAAGATGGCAATAACGGGAGGTACCATGACTGGGAGAAACCACCCCAAACGACTTAGCCAATTGTTCTTTTTGGATTTCACGTTAAGAGTGGGGTCCGTCGCGCAACGCGTTCCGTTGAACGTGTTGATGCCCAACCAGACGGGCACGCGTTCCTGCCAAAATTGACTCTGCAATTCGACTGGTGCTCGGACCGCTTCCGTGCCTGGTCCGTCTTGGTAGCCTCGCCCAGCCACAATTTTCACCACTCTTTTCTTCGCAGCCTTGCCTGGCCCGTCTTGGTGGTGTATATGTTTCATTGACTTCGTCTGGTTGTCAGCCTCCTTCTTGTTGCTGGTGCTGTGGTTCAGCTTGCTCTTCGCAATATCGCCATTGAAGTGGTGAACAAACATCGCAGCATGTTGTCGGACTTCTAACTCTATCCGAGTATGAAGCGAGTCGTCGCGGGCACCTTTTGAGCTGGTCGGCCAACACAAGGCCAGCACATAAATGTGCGCTATGTGCATCCACGCAGTGATGCGGGACCCCCTGGTTTCTTATGATATGTATCCGCCGACCCCCGCTTGCCAGGGGTTGAAGAGCGCGTGAGATTGGCTATAATTCATTCCCCCTTCGCTCCCCTGGGTTCCAAAATCTCGTTCGAGGGGGAGGGGGAATACGAGCTCGTCAACATTGCTCTGAGGCCCCCGGATCCTCAGAATCAACCCTCCGTGGGCGCCACGATGCTCGTGATGTTTTCTGAAATAGCTCGGTTGGGCTCCAACGTGCCCGAGATGCCTCAGGAACGCCCAAGATAGCATCCAGCCGGCGCAAAACGATGACACAGGATCCCAAGAAGACCCCCAAGGACCTCAGGATGACCCCTACGACAGCAACAACACTCTCAAGATGGCCCCAAGGGGGGTCCAAGAGGTGCCCAGCAGACCCTGGGAGCCACCCCCACAAGATGGCCTCCAAAACCCCATCCACGAGGACCCCGGGAAGCCCCCCCCAAAAGAGCTCCCCCAAAGCCCCCAGGATATTTGAAAGACCTCCCAAAGGCTGCCCCGCAGGCCTCAAGGGCCCCCCAAGAAGCCCCACAACCGACGCGGAGGAAGAAGAGGTTCCAGTAGCAACTACACGCAGGCGTCATGATGAGACATATCAAACAACACACACACACACGAAATCGGAAGCCGCACATCTCCTCTTCTGGAGGTTGGCAGAATGGCGTAAGCCCCTTGAGTAAAGCTTCGCCTAGCATGGGTGAGGCCTTGTCATTGCTACTTAGCCGAAATGGCTAAGGGAGATCTGGGATATAGGAATGATCCAATGATGGCTGGCGCGGCGGATGATGATGATGATGATGATGATGATGATGATGATGATGATGATGATGATGATGATGATGATGATGATGATGATGATGATGATGACGATAATGATGATGATGATGATGAGGCGTCGTATCGCATCACCCATCGCTCGGCTGACGCTATATTCACTGGCCCCTAGAGACTGACATTGGCCCTTGCAGTTTGCGACAAAGAACGTTCGCAAAAGCATGGACGTAGAAACAAGAGGGAAACACGAGGATTCATTCAAGAAACGGCGGACATGGAAGACAGAGAGAGACTGAGAAAAAGATAAAGCGAGAGAGAGAAAGAGAGAGAGAGAGAGAGGGGGCCACCAGGCTCCGGGGATTAGGCTTGTTGCTTCTTGCTCCAGCTCCAGTTTCAAATCTCACATTCTATAATCATACTGTGTATTTCGTATTGTAATTTCTTCAAGTCCGCGCGAAGGGGGGAGCCGAAAAAGGCCTTTGTTAACTTAACCAAGGGGGTTATCCTAATTTCTTTGGGGGTCCTGGGACACGTACAACAACCTACGAGTCACGCCCCCGAAGCCAGAATCCCTTTTAAGTTGCAGCAGATTCGCGCCCCCGCAGCCATCATCCTTTATAAGTTACACCGCATTCTCGTCCCCGAAGCCATGAACCCTTGCAAGTTACGCTGTGTTCGCGCTCCCGAGACCATACTTCTCATTAGTGTGTGCCATCTGCGCGTTTCCAAAGCAATACTCCTTCGTATATTCCCGACGGGGCCGATGGCGGTGCCGAGTGACAACCGATGAACGGCCACTGCCAAGTCCGATGCCAATACTCTCTCGTCGTAAGGTGCGCAATATCTGCTTCACAGAGCCACGACCCCTAAGAAACGGCGCGTTCTTCGCGTCCCCGAAATCACCTAGTAAAATACGCAGTATACGTGCTTTCGAGGCTACAGCCCTTATTGTATTAAAACAGACCCCAAGACGGTACAGGAGGCCTCCGAGGCGGCCCATGAGTGCTCTAAGGCGCCCAAGATGATCTTAAGACGGCCCAAGAGGCTCCCACAAGGCCCCCCAAAACGCTCCAAGAGCACCCCCAAGAGGGGCCCAAGAGGCCAACGTCTGCGATGCTCCTAAATTTACTGATCAACTTGGGCACGCTCATATCTCCAATGGCCGCCGTTCCGAGTTCCGTTGTGTTAGAGTTTAGGCCCTCCCAGGGGCTCTCCTGGGACCCCAGCGGCTCCCAAGAGAGCTCTATGAGACGTCATGTGAGGGCCCGAAAAGGGGCCGCAAGGGAGCTCTGGGAGCGCCCCAAGAGACCCAGCATGTTAACACAAGTCTGACACACCGCCGTCCCTGACGAGGCTGCGGCTGGTCGCACATGGTAGCTCTCTTAAATGTGGGGTCCTCATCGTGCTCTCCTGAAACTCTCAAACGCTCCCACGAGGGCTCTAGAGGACGGCCTGGGAGGGTCCGAAGGGGGTGCCAAGGACGCTCCGAGAGCGGCCCAGGAGCCCCAACAAGTGAACACACACACACACATATTTAGCATAGCGCCGTCCTTGATGGGGAAGCGGTGTGTGTTAAAAGTGTTTGGCAGTCAACGCCCTCTTGGGGAGTCTTGGGGCCCTCTTGGGCCGCCTTGGGCGCGCCTAGGTCCCTTGGGGCCCTCTTGGGAGCCTCTTGGGAAGTCTTGGGGCGGTCTAGGATCTACGAGGCCTCTTGGGACGGCATGTAGCACCAGCAGCTCGAACAATCGAGACCTTCGAACACACAAGGAACATTTAAAGGACATCGCTGTTGTTCTGCCTTTGCGGCCATCTGAGGAACGCTCATCGAATCCTCTCGGGCCGGCTGGGGGGCCTCTTGGGACGGAAAGCTCGCTTCGGGCTCCTGCGCTTGGGCCCTTCTTGGGACCGTCTTCGGGCGTCATGGGCGTCTCTAGGGCCGTCTTCGGCCCCCTTGGGCAATATTTGGGCACTCTTGCGGATCTCTTGGCCCGTATTGGGGCGGTCTTGGGGGTTTCTTGGGACGTCGTGGAGCGCCAGGGGCTGGAAAAGTCGAGAGCCCCACATTGAAACACATATGGTCAATCAATTGTGTTTGCCTCTTGGGGTCCTCTGGGAGCGCTCGTCGAATCCTCGTGGGCCGTCTGGGGGCATCTTGGGGCGGAAAGCTCGAATTGTCCTTCTGGGCTCCTGCTCTTGGGCCCCTCTTGGGGAAGTCGTGGGCGCCTCTAGGGCCGCCTTGGGCCCCATTTGGGGCCGTCTTGAGACCCTTTTGGGCCGTCTTGGGGCCCTCTTGGGCCGTCTTGGGGCTGGTTTGGAGGCCCCTTGGGACGTCATGGAGCGTCGGAAGCTCAAACGTCGAGAACCCCAAATACAATTGACAACTCATAGGGAAATCAAGGTGGAGCGCTCGTCGAATTGTCTTGGGCCGTCTTGAAGCTATCTGGAAGCCTGCTGGCATCTCTTTGACGCCGCTTAAGACAGTCTGGGCGGCTCTCGGGCCGCTGGAGAAGGCCCCCGTGGAGCCCAAACCTCCCATGACGATCACGTGCAGCTGGGAGAGTGCCCCCGACCCTGTACCCAGAAACGTAACTCTCTCTCTCTCTCTCTCTATATATATACATACATACATAAACATATACATATATATATATAGAGAGAGAGAGAGAGAGAGCGAGAGAGAGAGAGAGAGAGAGCTAAAGAGAGACAGAGAGAGACCTGTAAGGAATGTTTCAGCATGCCTCTTCGGGCGCCTTGGCGCCTTCTTCGAAAGTCTGCGGTCTCTCTTGGGGCTCTCCTAGGGCGGTTTCGAAGCTTCTCAGGGCATTCTTGGGCAACAGATTGGGACGCCTTGGTGACCTCTATGCGCCGTCTGAGAGGCAGTGTTGGGCCCCTCCGAAGCCGTCTTGGGGAAGTCCATTGGACCCTCCTGGAGCGTCGTAGGGACTTCCTGGGCCATTGCCGGTCCGAACAGCATAGACAGCGAACAGCATCGAACACAAACAAATGGTGTTCTGACGAATTGGGCTGCACAGGGCTTCCGCTGGCATCTCTTGCGCTATCAAAAAAAGCCTTTGGGCTTCCTGGTGGGCCACCGTAGCTCTTTCCGAGCCAGCGTGAGCTTTTGGAATTGAATGGCCGCTCAACTCCCACCTTGAAGAGCCCGCGCACCCTGTCGGTCAAGTCTGCGATTGAGGACTCCGCAGGGAGGGGCATACGTGCCTAAAAGGTTTGACGATTTTTACTTAAAGGACTTGCGGGGACCAGGCATGACAAATCAAGGTACATTAAAGAAAATCGATGCACATCGGGATATACCGAGGCCAGTCCATCGATCTCCGGGGGAAATCGAAAGCAAAACTACAACCTGAGTCGAAGAACAGCAAGGGCCAATCAACCTTTAACAAACAAAGGGGGTTCAGAGTCCCGCACTCCAGGTGTCCGAAACGAGTCTGCGCACTTACATGCGAAGGCATGCGAATGACAATCCGCTCGCAAACCCCATGGGGAACCTACCGCGAAATGCATCCTGGACTGCTGTCTTCTCCTGTGTCTCATGAGTTATCCCCCTTGCCGTGTTTCCCCTCGCTGGAGGTCACATTATCGGGGCGACGTAAGACTCGGGTTAGGGGGACTCGGGTTGGCCCGACGGGGCCATCATAAAAATGGCGCGACCCAGTCTGAAATTTGACGCGGGCTCCCGCCGCAAACATCCCACGAAAACTGGACCGTCAAAACCCAGGACGCGCGCGTCAAAAAACGCCCGCAGACCCGAGCTCCGGCCTGCTCGAGTCTTTTACGTTTCCCCGACATCGCTCCTCTGCTGCATCCACGGAGCACGCTCGAAGCTGGCGCTGTTGAGGTGCAGCGAGAAGGGGGGGGGGCCAGCTCATTCGGGGGGAGGAAGAGTACGAGGGAGGAGGAGGAGTACGAGGGAGGAGGAGGAGTACGAGGGAGGAGGAGGAGGAGGAGGAGGAGGAGGAGGAGGAGGAGGAGGAGGAGGAGGAGGAACACCGAGCTGGCGCCGGCGACAGACAGATCGGCGAAGGGTCCCCCCGAGAGCGCAGGGCTGCACGACCCTGGGCGAAGCGGGCCATCGACGACCCCATCGGCGATCAACGGGCCATTCGGGGTCGATGCATCCACCCTGAGCCTACACCACGCGAAATGGTTAAGAAATCATGGGTTAAGAAATTCATGGTCTCAGAACTTGAATAAAAACCGCAAATTTCTTTAAAAATCTTAGGATTTACATTCAAACGTTAAGAATAATCGAGACTCTGGCCGAAAACTTAAGTTTTCTTAAGCATCGCCTACGGTGTATCCTGCGCGTCCCCCCACAGGCGGATTTTGGAGGACAAAAATATTACAAAAATGCCATTAAAAAAAGGTCACAAAGTAATCCAAATACCGTTCTCACTCTTTTAAGAAAGTAGGTTTGAATATTCTTCCTGTAGAGGGACAGGCCCGACTTAAGCCTGTCCCCCCTAATGTTGCCCATGAACTTTGATCTGCGACCGATGGCTGCCCGAGGTTGCTCAAGAGCGCCAATGAATCAAGATTATCTCGCCAGACGGCCAGAAGTTCTAAAAGCCGCCGCGAGATCCCCATGAGGTTCCAGGCGTGGAACAAGAGCATCCTCATAGTCTCCCCAGACGGCCCAACAAGGCCCCAAGAACTCCCCAAGATGCCCCCGAAAAGGCCCCAAGAGTGTCCCAATATCGAGTTCAGAAGCCCAAGCATGGCCCCATGATTGATTGCACGAAGCAGCTCCAAAGCGCCCCGCGAGGCCCCAAGGTAGGATCTCCGAGATCACCCCGCGATGTTGAGGGCCCCCTGGAGTCCCGACCCTCTCCCCGGGGCCGGCTTCTTGTCCTAACTGACGGCCCAAGATCCTGGCGAGGCTCCCGGAGGCCGAGAACGGCACACACACACACAGATCCGCAGTGATCCCCCCCCCCCACGTCGCAGCTCTGGGGGGTCGCGGCGAGACGCGGGCTGCAAGGAGGGCAGAATCAATCGGCATCCAAAGGGACATCGGATCGAATCGAAGTGTGCGTCGGATCGGGCTGCATCGGCACGGAGTCCGAATCGGATCATCGGCCGCGCCAGGACGCGCAGCAGCGCCACGCAAGCGTCGGGCCGCATCGCATCTTCGGAATATCGGACTCGAATCGGATCGGAACGCCCGAGACATTCGTTTTCTATTGTTGTTTCCGGTAAGGGTCGTTGTCGGGGGGGGGCGGGGTTTGGGGCCCCGGGTAGCGGTAACGCTTGGGCGGGGTGGGGCACGTCGGGGCGAGGGTTGCGCTGCGATCGCCGCAATATGCTCACGAACACCAGCACGTGTGGTCCCCCCCCCTCACCCCTCGTCGGATTCTTACCGTTTCCGGGAGGGATTGGCCCTAGTAGTGGCCGTGCGTGCCAGAGGGTAAAATATCACAGAAAAGTACTCCAAAAACTGCAGCAGCGAAAATGAAGAGGCGGGTCGAGAAGCAGGAGGCCGGTTGTAGTGAGAGCGCGGCCACGTGCACCTGAACTCCTGCATTTGATGCCCGGGGTCGTGGCCGACTGGACCCAACATGTAGACGGCCGGCATGGCGGTGACAACACTACTCTTAGGTCGGGCCTGTCCCCCTACAGGCGGATTTTGGGCGGAAACTTAACAATACTAGAGACATGCTCCCCAAATGCTCGAACACAGTTTTAAAAGATGATCCCCATACTATGTTGTTTTTTATATTGTGGAGTGTTTCTCCTGTAGATGGACAGGCCCGACCTACACACCACTCTCGAGCAGCTCGTGATGGCGCCTCCGGCGAAACACGGCGGCCGGACCCTTTCCCCCCCTGTGAGGCTCTTCTGCGCTCCGGGGCTCCCCGCCCCCCCAATGCTTGGGGATGGACAGACTTTTTTTTAGTAAAACGTGGTTTAGTGAAAACGACTTCGGGTCCAAACCTGGCGGGCGCAAGCCTGGGAAATAACGGCCACGGCGCCCTCTCGAAAACCGAAAACGGACAATTCTCTAATCGACGTGTCACTGTTGGGGGTTCTGTCCACCCCCGAAATGCAGGACGCTCCGTGGCCTTCTT
Source organism: Prorocentrum cordatum (assembly GCA_963575745.1). NCBI lineage: Eukaryota > Dinophyceae > Prorocentrales > Prorocentraceae > Prorocentrum > Prorocentrum cordatum. The sequence goes on along the minus strand of CAUYUJ010007580.1, from coordinate 285,060 downwards.
GCACCACCACGACTGGACCGAGGATTTTCAGTCGAGCCTGTCCCTCTGCAGGGGGGAAGATCCCCAAATAGTCAAAAACAATCAGGAGGGCGATTTTTCTACTAGGTTTGACCATTCGGGAGCATCTTTGGACCACTTTTTCGCCGTCCAAAGACCGCCTGAAGGGGGACACGCCGGAGCTAACCCTAGGACAGAAAAGCATCCGTCAAGAAGATGAAACCCTCCGACGGCCACAACACACAGAACATCCTGGGGCATCCTTCCCAGGATACACAAGAACATCCAATCAACACGGAGAACACAAGGGTACCCTCCCCGGAACGACCTCGATCTGATACCTCGGTTCGTCTGCACATAGAAAGAAAGACGGCATGAACATGACCTGTCGGAACTCCGCGCTGGCTTCCTGGATCGGCACTGGACCCCCATTCCGGCGGCCCCGACGACGACGACGACGTCGACGACGTCGACGTCGACGACGACGAGAACGACGACGACGATTAACTGTTGATCTCCCCAGGATCGGCGCGTGGGGCCCCCCTCCCTGGCGCGCGTGGCGCGCCAGGGGCGGCGCCGGAGGCGCCGCCAGTGGGGCTCCGAGCGCCGATGTGAGAGATCCTTACCGAACTCCGAAAGTGTCTGGCCTACGCCCTGCTCCCCTGTTCCCTTCCTCCTCTCCGATCAGAGCCCTCTCGAGATACGTAGCTGCGAGGAGGCCACATGCGAACCCTACCCCACCACCCCAAGATGTCGAAGGGGGGAGGTGGGGTTCCCTTCGATCCAGACCTACCAAGCGAAGTGAAGTGAACCCCACCTGCCCTCTTAGAAATCGTGGGATGGTGGGGTGGGGTTCGCATGTGGCCACCGAGCTGTGGAAGAATTGATCTCCGAACTCGCATCTAGAGGCCTCCTAGATGGGGTCCGAGTAGATGAGGCCGGAGGATCGCGGCGCATCGCCAATGCATCGCCGATGCATCGGCGATGCATCGCCGAAGTATCGGCGATGTCGGCGGCGTATCGGCGACGTCGGCGGCGTATCAGCGACGTCGGCGTGGAGAACATCGGGCTCCGAATCGAACCGCGTTGGTCATGCATCTGCGATGCGGCGCGATCCTCCGAGCCCATCTGCTCCGACCCCATCTGGGATGCCTAGAATTAGTTCGGGCATGTCACCCTACAGGCGGAGTTTGGAAGCAAAAAAAAAAACCCAAAAAGTACCCCAACATCATCAACAAATACTCCAACTATCGTCCCCAGAATATGTTTTGACTATGTTTGAATATCCCTCCTGTAGAGGGACAGGCCCGACGTAAGCATAGAGTGCAGTCCTGGAGGCTCGCGTGTGGCCCCCGAGCTGTGGAAGCATCGATCTCCGAACTCGCCCCGGGAATCGATCGCCTCGGCAAGGGTACTGCTTTTAATTATGTTGGGTAACGGCTATTACCCGGGAGGGGAGGGGGGGTGGTGGGGCTGGCGGGTAACGGTAACGGCGGCCGCGGCATGCGCCCTCCAGGGTGCGCCCGCGCCATCGGCACATCAATTGCCATACCTACTGAGAGGAGGGGGTCCGCCCTCCACCCCCCAAAAAAGTACGATCATTAGCGTTTAGGGGGCCACATGCGAACCCTACCCCTACCCCCCGCCATTTCGGAGGGGGACGGGGTGGGGTTCACTTCACTCGGGAGCTCCCGAGCGAAGTGATCCCCACCCTCCCCCCGAGAATTTGCGCGGGGTAGGGGTAGGGTTCGCATGCTGCCCCCTAGCGTTGCCTCGGGGGGGGGGGGGGGCCGGGCAGCAAGCGTTCCACCAGAGGAAAAAAACTGACACACGAGCACAACACATAAAACAACGCTCTCCCGAGCCGAATTGATCGAGCTCTCTCTCGTATGCATCGATCTCCGAATTCGCGCCGGGAAGCGATCGCCTCGGCAGGGCCTCCGCGGGTCGGGCGGCGGGGCAGGCCGCCGCTCGCTCCGCGTGTTCTCGCCGCGTGGGCCACCGGATTTTTAGGCCGCGCACGTCCTCCTACAGGGGGATTTTCGACGACGCATAAAGTTATGGCGATGCTGATTGTGATGATGATGCTGCTGATGCTGATGCTGATGCTGGAGATGCTGACGATGCTGCTGATGGTGATGCTGATGCTGATGCTGATGCTGCTGATACTGCTGCTGATGATGATGGTAATGACGATGATGATGCTGGTGATGATGATGGTGATGATGCTGCTGATGATGGTGATGATGATGATGCTGATAACGATGCAGATGATGGCGATGATGACGAAGGTGATGACGATGATGATGATGCTGATGCTGATGATGACGATGACGATGGGAGTAATGATGATGACGATGATGATGCTGATGATGATGCTGATGATGATGACGATGGCGGCGATGATGGCGATGACGATGAAGATTATGCTGATGATGAGGGTAATGATGCTGATGATGGTGAGGGTAATGATGGGGGTAATGATGATGATGATGATGATGATGACGATGATGATGATGATGATGATGATGATGATGATGATGATGATGATGATGATGATGATGATGATGGTGATGATGATCACGGACCAGCAGGCCCAACACAGCCGACTCAGCCACGGCGGGGCCACGAGGGAACAGCTGGGATCAGGTCGGGCCTGCCCCCCTACAGGGGGATTGTGGGCGCTGTTTTGTTGCTTTTGCATTTCACTTCGAAGGGAAAACCCAAAAACAAAACCAACTCGAAACATACTCCCCAATTGATCAGACATACTCGAAACAGATTCCATGACTATTTTTTGCTGTTTTTGAAGATTCCTCCTGTGGAGGGACAGGCCCGACTAAACGCTGGGAGCTCGGCGCGGGCACGGCGCGCGGCACAGGACAGGCACCGTGCGGCAGGGCCAGGGAGCGCTGGACCCCCTCAGGAAGTGCTCCTTTCCTCGCTCGTCGCGATTGGGCTAACAATAAAAAATACTGTGCAGAAATAGTCACAGAAATACTTGCAGAAATACTGTGCAGAATGCTGTGCAGAATCCTTGCAGAAATAGTCACAGAAATGCTTGCAGGAATAGTCACAGAATAGTCCAACTCTGTGCAGAAATACTCACATAATAGTCCCCCGACTACTTGTTTTACTATTTTGAATACTCCCCCTGTAGAGGGACAGGCCGGACTTAATTTCTGCATGACCCGACCACCAGAGACACTGCACCGACTTTGCAGACGTGCTGCAGCGGATTCTCGCGTGGATTTCTGTCCATGCAGAACCCCGAAACGGCGGGCGAAAAACGAAGTGAATTTCACGCGGACTTGTTTTAGGCCTCAATCCTGGCCAACAAAAATCCGCACGGAATCCACTGCGAAATCCGGAACGAAATTCTCCAGGACACTCCGGGCCCATTCGGTTGTTTTCCGAACGAAGTCCGCTCTGCGATGTTGGCGCCATCGCAATAGTGATGTCGTGGAGTGAAGGAACACCAGCACAAGCATGCAGCAGGAGCTCGAACACAAGAAACCATTATGCACGAAATCCACCCCTGGAGCCCCAGGACGTCCATTGGTTTTGGTGTGGGAGCATCACGCTTTCCACAGCAAAGCCATCGAAACCCATGGCACCCTAGAGGCAAGCAAGGTGTGTCTTGGCATGGGCTTCCACTGTGAGCAGAACACCTCGAAGTTCCGCGCGGATTGCTTGGATCGGCGCTGGACCCCCCTCCCTGGCGCTCGGAGCACGCCAGGGGCGGCGCCGGAAGCGCCGTCAGGGGGGCCCAAGCGCCGATCCGAGAAATCCGCACGAAGCTCCGACAGTTTATATGTATGCTGTTTGTGCTCATCGCTGATGAGATTGGCTCAAGAGACGCTTCAACATTTCCAGCACATCTAGCGGCCCTCGTTCCAGCAGTCCGTGTGGAGGCTTAGGGGATCTCGGGAATCCTGGGGACCTTGGGGGCCTTCATGGCCTCTCTTGAGACTCCTGCAGGTTCACTTGCATGGAGGCGGGAGGGGGGTGAGCGTGGGGGGCCCGACTGGAAATCTGGGCTTCGCGCAGGTCGGCACTCACTTGCACGCTTCCTCGGCCGACCCAACGCTGCTTGAAACGGAGAGACGAATGAAGTGAAGGGGCCCCAGGACACACAAATAAATACACACAAATAAAAAGGTCCCCCATATTTTCCCATATTTTCTAGGTTTTCGTCTTCCCCCCCACTTCCCATATTTTCCCATATTTTCTGGGGATCGCCGATTAATTGTGTCTGTGTGTTTCTTTTCCTCCTGAAAACTTGCCCGAGTTTGAGACAGCACGCCCTCGGAGAGCGGTGGAGCGCTGAAGACATGGACCTCTGCCGCCGGGAAACATTCTGGTGAGGACGGCAACGCGTCTCGACGACGGCGACGACGCCCACGAGCTGTCTGGAGCCCGATGGATGGTACTATCGCCCCAGGCGCTGTTGCGTGACGCCCCCCCCTCCCCAGCAGCTCTGGAGCGCCGTGCTGCTTGGATCGCCGTGGGGGGGGGCTCAGGAAAAGGGGCGGTTAGAAGTGGATCAGCCGGACCTGGGACAGAAAAGCATCATTCAAGAAAGTACGACCCTCCGACGGCCTGAACACCCCAAACCATAAGATCACTCGAGGGTATAATCCCCTGGGATGCACAAGAGCACCCACCAAACACACATAACACGAGGGTACCCTCCCGAGCCGATCTCGATCTTAGTCCTCGGCCCGACCACAAGGTGGACACTCTCTGGCCTGACCTAGCATTATCAGTGGGTCACAGGTGCCCTGAGCAGCTCAAGGGCTGAGGGGGCTCCGCCCACTTGGCGGAGCTGTCTACGCCTCCACGACAAGCATCGGCCAGGGCGCCCGCGGGCGGCGGGGACTCCGGTCGCGGGGCGGAGGCCACAAGCAGGGCCGACGCGGGGAGAGTCTGCAGAGCCGCGCCGGCTGCTGCTGCAGGCGCCGCTCCCGTGCCGCGGCCCGCGTCGAAGTCGCTGCCGAAGCGGCAGGCTGGGGAGATGGAGGGCACCCATCGCTCGGAAGAAGTAGGTAGAACCATGGAGCAGGAAAGCAGACGTAGGTAGAACCATGAAGCAGGAAAGAGTTGAAAGTAGATTGGGTTCTGTCCCCCCCCTACGGAGGGCGGGAAAGGTGAAGCCACTCGATCATTGCAGTAGGACAGCGCTTGAAGTAGGCTGGAATCTGGAAAAACCAAGAATACCTGCTTTCAACGACCGATGGGGTAAGGGCGGGGGTTGCTGCAGTCAAGACGCTGAAAGAAGGGCCCTTTTGGGCTTGGGAGGGGTCTTTTTGAAGGGGCCCTGGGACACACAAAGAAGTAGACACAAGTAACAGGATCCCCCATATTTTCCAATTTTGTTTTATGTGTTTGTCTTCCCCCCCACTTCCCTTATGTTCCCACACCTCCTGGGGAATCGACGATGAGTTGTGTCTTTGTGTGTGTGTGTTTCCCCTCCTGACTGTTTGTCTTCGAGGCGCCCCCTTATAGGAGGACAGGCCCGACTTAATCATAGGTGGATGCAGAGGTGTGCTGGCCAAGCCTGGTTCTTGCATGATGTTTCTTTGGGGGAATCGACAGCAGAGGATATTGCCCCCACCCAACCCGCCTCGCGGGTCACTTCGTAACACACTGGTAAGCTGGGTGCGGCCAGACATAGCCCACCTTAGCAATGAGGGGCGACGATTGAGGGGGACGTGATACATCGCCGATAGATCGGCGATATGCCCCCGGTAGTGAACCCGCGTGTTCTTGGGCAGGTTGGGGCTATCGGGCCCCTATCGGCGATCCATGGGCGATTGGGGGTCGATGCATCCCACCGCATGCTTGTCCCCCACAGCCGTTGCCCCTGAAGCATCCACTCATAACTGCCCTGGATCCTACGCAACCCACGCGATGATCCAAAAGGCGTCGCAATCTTACTTTCGGCACACCGGTCGTGCCCACCCAGGCTCCTGCCCCGAGACCCTCGCGGGTCGATCTGGCTCGAGGCGTGGGCTACGGTCGTGATCTTCCACGCTGTTGAAGGCAGGGCCTGTTCTAAGACAAAGCCAGGAGGAGGGCAAATCGGAAATCTCCGAGAACTGGCGGGTCCAAAGGATGCATCGGGCGCAGCGGCACTTTGAGAGCGATCCGGCACGCTCTGAGAGCACTCTGGAACGCTCTGGAGCGATGTATCCTCATCCAAGGCCTGCTTATGTTCCTCGCTCGAACCATGCAATCTCGACCAGCCGGTCGTGCTTAGCCAATCAGCTTATTGGACATGGATCCATCGGACAAGGAATCGAGTGTCCACTTGAGGATGGGTAAGATATAATGAAAGAGAAGGAATATCATCCCCTTCGCCACCAAAGGCATCATACCGACTAGCCCTCAAAGCTTCCAGACCGAATCCAGAGAGCAACGCCTCCGCTGTGGCAACGGGCGTGCAGTCCATCGCGGATCCAAACAGGCGAGCTACAACCTGCCTCCCTGTAGGTTTCATCACCGCCTTGAGCAGCACCCGAGTCAGCAAGAAAGGCAGCACCACGCGCAGTGCATACTGCCAGGAATATGCTGCATGATCTCATTCATGGTAGGCAAGCTGTCCACGAAAGTCTGGTCTGATACTGTTTGCTCGCAGGTGAAGGGGGCGTGGCATGCTCGGCCTCATGTTCTCCTCCTCGATACGCTTGTTGAAGCTCTCGCCCACGGCAAGGATGAGCTCCTAGGAGGCGAAAGGCCGATCGCAACGGTGAGAAGCTTGAGTGCAGAATCCGTGGATCATCGGAGATACATGCAGAGATCCGACTGTACTGGCCGTCAGCCGAGCAGCTGCGTTCTGCTGTTCCATGCCCCAGGAAGAGAGAGATGGATACAGCCATCATTCTTTCTTTCTGAGGGCCGCTGGCACTGTCGTGCGCGTACTAGGTGACAGGCAAGATGTTTGTCATAACGCCGTAGGCACATGACGACCCCGGGGGCCTGTACCAAGCAGCCTTCAGGGCTCAGCATCAACACGTAGGTACCTCAAGTGGAAAATGAACGCAAACACTGGGCAACGTGCCATCGTGCCGCCAGATGGAACGCTGGACGAGGAGAAAAGACACGGGCTTTACTGGCCACGGCTGCCCTCGGCAGCAAATAGACTGCACGACCTGGGTCTCAAAAGCGTCCTGCACACCAGAGCCCCTCCCGAGGTCAAAGCGGCCCTAGTCCTGCGCGTCAAGGGCGGAGAGAATGGACACGAGGAGCAACATCATTGAGGAGGAAACGGAACATGACGAAGAGACGGAAAGGAGAAGGAAGCTCATGGGAGGCACCTCCTGGGAAAACACCCCGGGAACGACTAAGGACCATTGAACCCTACGGGGGAACTACTCCACCGGCTCAGGCAGGCCCGAAGAAACACCACGTCAAGCCGAACTCAGCCGGGCTAGGCCAGCCTCGACAGGATGAAGCCGGACTCGGCCGGACTGCTCCCAAGAAGATACTAGCGCAGATGCTAAACTTTACACCCCAGGCGCTGCCGCCTGAGAGAGCGACGAGGGGGCTGAGAAGATCACAGAGAACAACCCATAGATCAGCTATCTCCCGTTGCATTTCCGTCTTTGACTCCTCTAGAACTCGAAGAGCTGCACAAACATACACTTCCGGATGGACATACACTTTTGGAGGTCCGCGTGGATCCCTTGGACCTGAAAGTCAGGGGCGCTTCTCTTCGGGTCCGGGGCTCCAGACACCGTGTGGTGACGGACCGCGTGGTGACCTCGGAATCCCCAGCGGCCTCACCACGAGGTCCGCCGCCACACGCCCGGAGGTCCCCATCGCCCGAGACGTCCTTGCAGAACAGCCCGAGTCCCTAACCCGCGCCGTGACTCCGAATCCCCACGGACTCACCACGCGGTGTGGTCACCACGCCGTTGGGGCACTCCCGATTCTAAGGTTAGAGCGGGCGTGTCCCCCTACTGGGGGATTCTGGGCGAAAAACGAAAGATACTCCCCACATGCCCGAAAATTGTCAACATTCGTCGCCAGACTGTTTTTAAACTATTCGGGAATCTTCCCCCCGTCGAGGGACCGGCCCGACTTCATTCTATGAGGAAGCAGGAAAGGGCCTCACGGAGGCCCTCCCGGCTCCGGGGAGGCCTCCTCGACGAGAAGCTCCCGGGTCCGGCCGAGGAGGCCGCCACCCTGCCGCGCGGCCCCCTCCTGCGCACCGCCGATCGCGTTCTTGCGCCTCGACCCCCCTTGTGAGGCTCCTGCTGCCTCCTCACCCCGTCAGGTCCCCCCCCCCAAAGCCCTGACCTTCCAGGAGGGCCAAAAAACAACGCCAGGACCTCGACTTCTTCTTTCCTGTCTGGAAGGCTAGTCTTTAGCACTCTGGAAGGTCAGGGAGGTCTGCCCCCAGGCGCCTTCCTCCACCCAGCCCTCCTGGTCGCCGCCGCCGCCGGCGGAGCCGCCGCCGCAGACGCCGCCGCAGCCGCCGCAGCCGCCGCAGCCGCCGCACCCCGCAGCCGCCACCGCCGCCGTCCTCGTCATCGTCCTCGTCCTCGTAATCGTCGTCGTCGGCGGCGGCGGCGGTATCGTCGTCAACCTCCGGCCAGAGTTAGGTCGGGCATGTCCCTCTACAGCCCTACAGGCGGATTTCGGGCGAAGAATTAAAAATACCCAGACAATACTCAAACGTGCTCAAATATACTAAACAAATCGTCCCTCGATTATCTTTTTAGTATTTTGGGGTATTCCCCCTGTAGAGGGACAGGCCCGACTTAAGCGTTCCTTCATGGGGGGCAATACACGGGGGGGTGAAGGAAAGGTGAACTTCGTGGATCCAGGGGGCCCCTTTAGGATCCTTTCTTGCAACCCTCGATCCCCCCCCCACACCCCTGACCTTCCAGGAGGGCTCAAAAATAGCACCGGGACGTCGACGTCCTAATCCTTGTCGAGGTTTGAGGCAGTCCAGATAGATCTGTAGGTCTGGAGTGTTATTTCTGGAAGGTCAGGGACATCACCCCCCATGTTGCGAGACGCCCGATCCAAGAACGCCCACAAAACCTCTGGAACGATGACGACGGCGTCGCCGTCGGCGCCGCTGCTCTCGTCTTTGGGCTCCTCCATGTGCGGGTGCTTGTGGGACACGTAGTGGCTGCTGCTCGCCGAGAGCCCCTCCCAGCCTGTGCCGGGCACGGACCGTCATCTGTGCGGCCGCCGTCTTCGTCGTCGTGGTCGACGTCGTCGTCCCAAAATTGAGGATCTCTGTTTTTCTGCGAGCTTGGTTCTGTCTGGGCCTCCAGAAGCCCCCAGCACATCCGGAAGGCTCCAGAAGGCTCCAGAGAGCTCATTAGGAACGAAAGCCAAGGGAGAGGGGAGAACATGTAGACTGGAGGAAGAAGAGGAAGCCCAGAGTTCGGAGGCAACTCATGGAAGCCTCCCATACCATCTTGTTGGCGCTTGCGAATCGACGCTACCCGATGCTGAATCGACGCTAATCGATGCTAGTCGACGCTAAGTCGACGATATTTTATCTACTACCAGACGCTAGTCGATCAGCGTTCGAGAGGCAGAACTACGAGGGTACACAAAAGGCTCCCATGATTTGCGACAGAATCAGAAGCAGGGGAAGGAAGGGGGGGCGGAGGCAGGGGAGGGAGGAGGGAGACCGGGGGGACGGACAGAGAAGGGGGAGGGAG
>CAUYUJ010007580.1:260374-265374 GCA_963575745.1 Prorocentrum cordatum | reverse complement strand
CAATATCGTTTATGGAATTTGGGGTTTACAATGGTCCTCCTCCTCCTGCTCATCCTCCCTCTTCTCCCTTCTTCTGCCTCAAATATCCCCCAACGAACCACAACGGAAACCAAACAATTTGGCAAACCATCGGCCGAACATTTGGCCACACAGGCGCTTGCAACCGGAAGACAGATGAACTGCTGTGGTTCACCATTGACGTCTTCGACACACGACTCGAAACTTTAGCGGGCCAAGCTGGGGCCCAGTCTGGAGGATATGCGTGCCATCTGTATGCCAAGATTGGGTAATGTGGAGACTCGCGTGGGCCAGCAAAAACCAAGTTATGCCTGGCAGAGTCCATCCATGTTTTCCCATTTTCAAGCCATGACGAGACTGCCCACTCCAATGTGTAGAACTTCTGTGTTCATACCTGTGCTGTACTACTTGATTACATGCGTTGACCAGCGTAGGCCCATCAAACTGTGAATCGTGAAACCGGCGTGGTGCACTATTTGTTAGGGCCATATGTATATATACATACATATATGTATACACATATGCACATATGTGTATACATACATATATATATATATGTGTATATATAGATGGTGCTCTATACGTGGTGTGATCTATGTTGTGCAAGCTGTAGTACACTATCGATGTTGCGCAATAAACGTACTGCAGTATATGATGTGCAATGTATGTGATGAAGTGGAATATAGGTGGTGCAATCTACAAGATGCAATCGAGTGGAGCCACCAGCGCGGTCCAATACGTGCGGTGATTTCTATGTGGTCAATTAATTTCTGATCGCAATGAATTGTCCATGCCACTGCTCGCACAATCAGCCCACACACCCACCCGCAACTTGGTTTGCAAAACCCATACGGCTGCGATTGCGACGGGTGCTTGGATTTGGCTGGTGCGTCTCTGCGGCCACGCTAGCCCGCGCATGCTCGCGCGCGTAGCGGCCAGATAGCTTGGGACTGCCGACGCGGCCGTGATGACGCTGACCGCTGGGCAGCTTCCAGCGGACACTTCAATGCGAATCGGCGACATGGGCGGGCGCGGTATCACGGCAACGTCGATAATGGTAGAAGCGATGATGCTGGTAGCGAAGCTGGTGACGATCATGACAACGACGACGGCAAAACCAGTGACGGTGCCGATGCTGATCGCGCGGGCGACGGCGACGGCGCCCTCGTGTCGGTGGTGAAGGTGTTGGAGGCAGCTCGGCATGCGCGCGCAGCCAGCGCCCGAGAGTGGCGCGCCTGGTATTATTTGACACGGATCGTGCTCCCCCCCCAAGCCCGCGCGCGAGGGCGCAAGGGCGTCCGAATGATTTCGACGTGCGGCGCGAGGGGCCCGTTTAGCCGAATTGACTGGACATGTTGAAACATAACCTAGGGCTTTCCATTCACGGGAGTACGAGGGCAACGCATGTTTTGAAGGCTGACGTAGCACAACCGCGTGCTTGTTCTTATGTTTTTGGGGTACTCGATGTTTGGTATCCCGACAAACCCAAACATGTGTTTGACTGATTTTGTTTGGCATACACGCGCGACGGCGCGCGCATGCGCACTTCGCCCGATTTGTTGCAAACAATTATTGCGACACCACGCACGCACGAGCGTTCGAGCGCTTCCGGCATGCGCGCGCGAGAGGTCCGTGTGGTAAAAGTTGCGCAATGCTGACTGGCCTGCTCCCTCTTAAGAATTCGTGAGAACGCGAGCGCAGTTGTTTGGTGTTTGAAAAATCGTGTTGCGAAGCCATTGATGTCTTATATGTGTTTGTGACACTCGTGGGGCGAATACCAGCCTGCCTGTGATGAGTTCATATTCAGGATGGACGATGGGGCGGTTGAACCAATTGTACTTTGGGGTGCAAAAAAAAGAGGCCGTGAAGTCTGGGGGGGGTCGATGTTGGTAGTTTGACAAGAAACGAAATTCGAGGTACTTCAATCGATCTTGTACAACCTATGTTGCACAATATATGTGGTGCAACCGATGTTAATTCCCTCCGTGACGTGCGAGCTATCGAATCCCACGTACGTGGTGGCATCGATGTGGTGCTGCCTACGCGGTGCAATAGTCATACGAATCTCTAGAACTCTACATGCATGTCTGTGTATACCGATGAGCGCGGTGGCAAACAAATGGTGCAAACTGTGGTGGCGGTGGCGAGGCGGCGGCGGCGTCAACCCAGTCGCGAGACCAACACCCAGGCCCAGCCGACGGCGGCGACGAGGCGGCGACGGGGCGGCGACGGCGGCAACATAATCCCCAGACCAACACCCAGGCCCAGACGACGGGGGGCGACGAGGCGGCGACAAGGCGGCGACGGCCGCAATGTAGTCGCCAGGCCATCGGGCGGCGACGGGGCGGCGAGGGCGGCACCATAGCAGCCAAATCCACACCCAGGCCCAGACGACGCGCGGCGAAAAAGGCGGGGACGGCCGCAGCATTGCCGCCAGACCAGCACCAAGGCCCAGTTTCTTGGAACCGAATCCCAAAAAAACCTGTAATGTGAGCACTGTTTGGGGAATACGGATGGTCGGTTGGAGTGCCTGCGGATGTGCGAATGCACTGGGGCCAATGCCAGGATTGCCTCCCCTCATTTTCGCTCGTAGCCAATCTGGCCCAAGCCTGGGGGAAACGAGGGAGGGGGAGTGTGTTTGATGCCCGAGTGCGAACGTCGATGTGAGTGCATAAATGTTACAACGCATCGGGCTGTTTTACAAGCGCGTCGGCTGTGCAGACGGTGACCCTCAAGCCCAACGGCTGTTCAAAATTGCGCCCATGCCCTGCCAAAACTCAAGAATTCGCTGGCGCCGAGTCGGGGAATCGAATTATCGAAACGAGCGTTGTACTGGGCTGCATCGGCACGGAGTCGGAATCGAGTCGGATAGGCCGCGCCAAGGCACACGACAGCACCATACGATCATCGGGCCGCATCGGGCCGACGAAATATCGGATATGCTGGTACGACTTGGCATCAAATCGGGTCGATCGGATCGAAGCCATTCCTGACCCCGGCTTTCGGGCAATACCTCGGGTCTCTGGCGGCAATTTGGGACGAGTCGGGTACCCCCCGAACGCTCTCGGCGAGGAGCAGTTGCCAGAAGGCACCCCGAAGACAGGAACACCTCCAGGAACCGACGGCAACGTCCGAAACTTCGCTGCCGAACTCGAAATCGATATCGATTCGGGCCCCCGGAAACCAGCCTTAGGTCGGGCCTGTCCCCCTACAGAGGGGATTTGGTGCGAAAAAATTTAAATTAGCCTGGCGAAGAACCCAACCATATGCAGTTGTCAGTACCGCAGCTGCGGGTTTCATCTTCAATGGAACTCCCCATAGGATTACGAAACGTGTGAGGGGTGTGCCGAGATGGGTGCCACTGGGGCATTCGGCGAAGCTCCCTATGGGGACATGAAACACTCGCGGGGCGTGCCGACATGGGTGGCGGAAACGCATGTGCGGGCCGCCACTGGGGCCTCCAGTGGAGCTCCCTATGGGTCCCCGAAACATGATGCTGATGCGGGGGAGGGGCGGGATGGGTGGCGGAGACGCATGTAAGCGCCGCTACTGGGGCCTTCGGTGGAGCTCCCTATGGGGCCACGAAGCGCGTGAGGGGTGTACTGGGATGTGCGGCGGGGACGCATGTGAGCGCCGCCGCTGGGGCCTTCGGTGCAGCTCTCTATGGGGCCACGAAACGTGTGAGGGGTGTGCCGAATTGGGTGCGGGTGGTGACGCATGCGGGCGGCAGCACTGGGGCCTTCGGTGGAGCTCCCTATGGGGCCACGAAACCTGTTGTTGTGAGGGGCGTGCCGGGATGGGTGGCGGGGACGCATGTGAGCGCGGCCGCTGGGGCCTTCGGTGGAGCTCCCTATGGGGCCACGAAACGTGTGAGGGGTGTGCCGAAATGGGTGGGTGTGGGTGACGCATGTGAGCGCCGCCACTGGGGCCTCCGGTGGATGATGGGGCCACGAAGCCTGTCAGGGATGTGCCGAAATGGGTGCGCGGGACGCATGCGCATGTGAGCGCCGCCACTGAGGCCTTCGGTGGAGCTCCCTATGGGGCCACGAAATGTGTGAGGGGTGTGCCGAATTGGGTGTGCGTGACGCATGCGGGCGGCAGCACTGGGGCCTTCGGTGGAGCTCCCTATGGGGCCACGAAACGTGTGAGGGGTGTGCCGAATTGGGTGTGCGGGACGCATGCGGGCGGCAGCACTGGGGCCTTCGGTGGGGCTCCCTATGGGGCCACGAAACGTGTGAGGGGTGTGCCGAATTGTGCGTGTGGGTGACGGGACGGGCGGCAGCAGCTGGGGCCTTCGGCGGATCTTCTACTATGGGGCCACCGAAACGTGTGAGGGGTGTGAGGGGTGTGCCGAATTGTGTGTGGGTGACGCATGCGGGCGGCAGCACTGGGGCCTTCGGCGGAGCTCCCTATGGGCCACGAAACGTGTGAGGGGTGTGCCGAATTGGATGTGGGTGACGCATGCGGGCGGCAGCACTGGGGCCTTCGGTGGAGTTCCCTATGGAGCCACGAAACGTGTGAGGGGTGTGCCGAAATGGGTGTGGGTGACGCATGCGGGCGCGGGCACTGGGGCCTTCGGCGGAGCTCCCTATGGAGCCACGAAGCGTGTGAGGGGTGTGCCGAAATGGGTGTGGGTGACGCATGCGGGCGCGCGCACTGGGGCCTTCGGTGGAGCTCCCATGGAGCCACGAAGCGTGTGAGGGGTGTGCCGAAATGGGTGTGGGTGGCGCATGCGGGCGCGGGCACTGGTGCGCGGTGAGAGGGGTGTGCCCGCATGTGGGGCCTACCACGAAACGTGTGAGGGGTGTGCCGATGGGTGTGCGCAGCGGGCGCGGGCACTGGGGCCTTCGGTGGAGGAAACCGAAATGGGTGTGGGTGGCGCATGCGGGCGGGCACTGGGGCCTTCGGTGGAGCTCCTATGGAGCCACGAAACGTGTGAGGGGTGTGCCGAAATGGGTGTGGGTGACGCATGCGGGCGCGGG
>CAUYUJ010007580.1:245374-257874 GCA_963575745.1 Prorocentrum cordatum | reverse complement strand
ATGCCCCCCTACAGGGGGATTTGGGGCGAAAAATTAAAGATATTCAAAAATATTCCCAACATGCTCAAACATCGTCGAAACATCATTTCCAGACTATTGTTTAATACTGGTTTTGAATACCCATCCTGTAGAGGGACAGGCCGGACTTAACAGCAAGGTCCGAAAATTCGCTGCCGAACTCGAAATCGATATCGACTCGGGCCCCTGAAAATAGCCTTAGGTCGGGCCTGTCCACCTACAGGGGGATTTGGTGCGAAAAATGAAAAATATACCAAAAACGCGCCCAACAGGCCCAAAAATAGTCGAAACATCGTTCCCCGAGTATCTTTCAACTATTTTTGAATATCCCTCTTGTAGAGGGACAGGCCCGACTTAACGACAACGTCCGAAAACTCGCTGCCGAACTCGAAATTGATATCGACGCGGGTCCCCGGAAACCAGCCTTAGGTCGGGCCTGTCCCCCTACAGGGGGATTGGGGGCGAAACATTTAGACTACACCAAAAACACCATCCCTCCTGTAGAGGGTCAGGCCCGACTTAACGGCAACGTCCGAAAATTCGCTGCAGAACTCGAAATCGATATCGACGCGGGTCCCCGGAAACCAGCCTTAGGTCGGGCCTGTCCCCCTACAGGGGGATTGGGGGCGAAACAATAATATATAGATATATATATATATATATATATATATATATATATATATATACAAAAAAAACAGCCCCAAAATGCTCAAAGGTAGTCGAAACGTCGTCCCCAGAGCATTTCTAATCAATTTTTGGAAATCCCTCCTGTAGAGGGACAGGCCCGACTTAACGGCAACGTCCGAAAATTCGCTGCCGAACTCGAAATCGATATCGACTCGGGCCCCGGAAACCAGCCTTACATAGGTCGGGCCTGTCTCCCTACATGAGGATTTGAGGCGAAAAATAAAAGATATTCCCCAAAGAACTCCCCGACATGCTCAAAAATAATCGAAACATCACCCCCAGATTATTTTTTTAAACTATTTTTGAATATCCCTCCTGTAGAGGGACAGGCCCGACTTGAAACCAGCCCGAAATGGAACTCTGCTGCTCGTGGGCGCTCACCCGCTCCACTTACCGCGCCTGCCGCTGATCCCGCGGGGCCCTCCGCCGTTCACCATCCTCCGCCGCCCCGCCCATCCTCTCGGATCTGCGCAAGTATCTGTTATGTAGATAATGGTCAGAAAAAGAATAGTACTAATACGAATACTAATAATGCTACGAATCGCATGTCTATCTATCTATATATATATATACATGTATAACACACCCGGGCGACAGACCCAACCCCTGCGCAGCGCGTGGCCAGAATAGCTGGGTAGACCTCAGCGGGGGCGATACCGTGGTGCAGCCAGGAGGTATACCTTCTGCGAACGTTACTCGGGGGGCTCGCGAGCTGCGCGACTCGCAGGGCACCGATCAACGCACAAGGGCTTGATGGAGGTGATTCGGTAGGTTCCTGGGTCGAGGGGAAAGAGGGGCGGGGACTGAGGAAAGAGGGCGGGCAGGGCACCCACTCTGATCTGCGTATAGCCGAACTTCCCTGGATCCCCGAAGAGCCCACGAAAGTGGCGACCGTTTCGAAGTTCGCAGTCCCCCAGCGACGGATCTGCGTAAGACATCACTCCGCTGGATCCCCATCAGCCCTCGAAAGCGGCGACAATGTCGCAATTCGGAGACCCCCAGCGACGGCGAGGTCCCGCTCTGATCTGCGTGAGACGTCACTGCGCTGGCCCCCCAGCAGCCTTCGACAGCGGCGACAATTTTGCAATTCGGAGCCCCCCAGCGACGCCGAGGTCCCGCTCTGATCTGCGTAAGACGTCACTCCGCTGGACCACCCAGCAGCACTCGACAGTGGCGACAGCTTCGCGCATCGCAGCTCCCCAGGGATGGGGGGGTCGGAGGCAAGTGCGAGGGATGTACGAGACAAGAGGGGGGAGAGAGAGAGAGAGGGAGAGAACGAGAGAGAGAGAGAGAGAGAGAGAAAGAGAGAACGAGAGGGAGAGAGAGGGAGAGAGAGGAAGAAAGAGAGAGAGAGAGAGAGAGCGAGGAAGTGGGGAGGCGGGAAGGAAGGGCGCGACCACTGTGCTCTATTCAAAGCGAGAACCCAACAGCGGAGAGTTGGGACATACAAATCTGCTTGAACCTTGACCTTGAGCCGACCGCCAACACAGGGTCGCTGGGACGTTTGCCAAGCTTGATCTTCCTCCAGCTTTGGTCACGAAGCCCTCCACATCTCCATCCTCCCCTTCTCGGAGGCGGCCAAATTGAGGCAACGGCGACTTTCGCGCCCCAGCACACATGCTTGCGAAATCGGTCCAATGACCACCTCTGGAGTCCATCCTGACTCTCGTTGTCTCGGGGCGCATCCAGCCGTGGAGGAGGCGGAGACGGCGGAGGAGGAGGAGGAGGAGAAGGAGACGGAGACGGAGGAGGAGGAGGGAGGAGGAGGAGGAGGAGGAGGAGGATGAGGAGGAGGAGGAGGCCCAAAAAGGACGGCCGCCGTCGTCTCAACTGGCCCTCCTCCGAGATCAAACCGCCCTCGGATCATTACTAGGGTCTCCGGCTGCCGTTCGGGGCGATCACTGCGGGCCTGGCACGCTCTTGGTAAGGTGCTGCTGCAGGAACGCACCCCGACGCTGGACAACCTCCAAGAGCTTCCCCAAACCTCCGAGATCCTCATCCCTCGCATCTCCTCGTCCTGCACCCTCTCGCCGCTGTGCTGCGGCCCGCCCGGCCAGAACTCTCTGCGCGCGCGCCTTCGAACGTGGCCGCCCGGTCGAACATGTTCCGGCCGGCGGAGTTCAGCACCGACCTGTTCGTGCGCACCTTGGCGCCACGACTGCAGAAGGAGCAGGATTCGAATATCGGGAGACGTAGGACTCGAATTTGGAGGACTCGAGTTGGCCTGACGGGGCCATCGACAAAAGACGAGACCCAGTCTGAGATGCGAGCTCCCGCTGTGGCCATCTCACGAAAACTGGACCGCCAAACTTCAGGACGGGCCCGCAAGGAAAGCGTCGGCAAACCCGACTTCTGGCGCACTCGGGTCTCATGCTTCCTCAATGCTAGTAAAGACCTCGCTGTGCTTCGCGAACACAATTGGCAGTACAGCCTGCTAGAACTACCTACGAGCTGGACAAATATGATCAGGCAGACAAGGGCAGGTAGTATGGCTAGATGAGGATGAAGAAGATGCTGGGCGAAGATGCACAGATAACGCGCAGAAGCGGCCACGCACGGGGGCAGGTGAAGGCTAAGGGAATCGGGGCGCTAATTGCTGAGGTTGGGCTGCAGATTGCGTTGAGCGCGTGGAAACTAGAATCTAAAGACGAAGCCAAGAATGGAGCAACATCGGACCGGGACAGATCGGGGATCTCGGAGATCCGGCGGTTCTGGAAGATGTATCCGCTGACGCGGCCGTTCCAGAGCGCTCCTCTCCGGAGCGCCCTGAGAGCGTTCTGGAACGCTCTGGAGCGATCTATCCCAGCCCTGGGCCCGCCAGACAGAAGAAGTAGTGCACAAGCAGCCTCAACCATCATGACGGAGTGCAAGGGTGCAATGCACCTAGAACGCGCGCAGTCAGGGTCTGAACCAAGTAAGCAGAGCACGCGGCAAGGCACGCCTCCTCCCGAGGGACGCAGACGGCCCTTGCCCCACAGGCTCCCCGGCTGTGACTGCGCAGCCCGTGCAAGGGATCAGACATCCGCCAGCCCCCCGCAAGCAACGCGGGGCACGGCGATCCCAGTCCCCGACTCCCCGACTGTGTGGGAGCTTCGACTCGACACAAAACGACTTGGGCCCACCTCGGGGACACAGTAGGCGCCCGACCACAAGAAACCTTCCACAAGAAACCCAACCCTGAGAGCCCAGGACACTCATTGACTTTTGGGGTGGGAACGTCACGCTCTCCATCGCACACCCATCGGAACCCAAGACACCTAGGCCACCCTGAAGGCAAGCAGGGTGTGCTCTTTGGCATGGGTCTCCACTGCGTACAAGAATCGCGGACGAGGAGGAGGGGGGGGGGGGCGCCAACCCTCGACGGGGTGCGTCCGAACAGCCCCTCGGGGGGGGCATCCCCGCGCTCCCCTCCCGACGGCCACACGCTCGGGGAGGCGCTCGGGGAATCGGGGTCCGGAGGTCGCCCGCAGGAGGCCGCCCGCAGGCGAGGCCACCGGGCCGCGGAAGGGAGGCCCTCCCCCTCGGACCGCGGGGCCGCCCGGAGTGTGGCCGGAACTCCCCCGGGGATCCCGCCTCGCGCTCTCGGATTTTGGAGTCCCCGATGATGAAAAACTGCCAGCTTCCAGGGGGGCCACGCAGGGGGCCCATTCCTTCTCCTCCTCCTCCTCCTCCTCCTCCTCCTCCTCCTCCTCCTCCTCCTCCTCCTCCTCCTCCTCACACCGATCCCGCTCGAAACCAGAATCGGCCCGCATTTCCCGATGCCGAGCACGGTGCGCGGAGCAAGCCGAGCCGTGCCCCCCACGCGGACGTCCTGCGTCCGAGAAGGGAAACCGACACGTCGTTCATTTCTAATCGTGCTCATTTCTAATTGCGCTCGTTTCTAATTGTTCCTGGCCCCCTAGTGGCAGGAAGAGGCCCAGGATAAAGCAATTAGAAATGAACGGATCCTGGCCCCCAACAAAAATCAAAGAACTCCCGAAGAATTAGACATGAACCATGTGTAAGTTTGTAGAGGTCCGCCAGGACCTCTCGCGTCGGCGCTGGGCTCCCCTCCCTGGGGCGCCGAGCGCGTCAGGGGACGGCGCCAGGGCCGCCGACTTGCGGGCCTCGGCGCCAATCCAAGAGTGAAGGGGCCCCAGGACACACAAATAAATACACACAAATAAAAATATCCTCCATATTTTCCTGTATTTTCTGGGTTTCTGTCTTCCCCCCCACTGCCCATATTTTCCTATATTTTCTGGGGAGTCGACGATTAATTGTGTCTGTGTGTTTTTTCTCCTCCTGAAAGAGACCCGCTCGTTTCTGTTCCTGGAAGCTTACGGTCAACCCGTATCGTAAGGATGCGCGGTAAAGATTCGGGGAGACGTAAGACCCGGGCCCCGACGAGGTCGTCAAAAAAATGACGAGGCCGAGCCTGCATTTTGACGAGGCCTCCCGCTGCAGACATCCCACGAAACTCCTCCTCGTCAAAATCCGAGGCGCGGTCGTCAAAAAACGATGGCGAACCCGAGTCCTGGCAAACCCGGGTCTTACGCTCCCCCGAAAGATGCGAGGGCCTTGGACGCCCATTTCGAAGCCTTCCAAGCGGGGCGCGGCCAGCGAAAGCGGCAAAGGATGGACCGAGGAGACAAGGGTGCAAGGGTACCATTGGGAAGGTTGCCTGTCCTTGCTATGCGGGTTGACTGTGTGCTGACACAGTTATTCTTCCTGTCTGTGAGCCACCTTCGAGCAACTTTGTTTGACAGTCGGACCCGAGCCAGAATAACATCCTTCAAGAAGATGAGATCCTCCGCCGGCAAAAACAAACAGAGCATCCAAGGGTGCCCTCCCTAGCATGCACAATAACATCTAACAAACACGAATAATACTGGGGTGCCCTTCGGTGGCAACTCATGGGAGCCTCCCGTAATTACCATCTTGTCGGCTCTTGCGAATCGATGCAAATCGACGCAAGATCGACGCTACATCGAAGCTAATCGACGCGACGCTACATCGGTGCCATCTCATCGACTCCCAAACGCTGATCGGCGCTAGTCGACGCCAAAGACGGAATTGAGAGGGCATGTCAGGCTCTCATGATTTGCTACCGAAGTGTCACTGCGCCGGCCTTGCAGACGTGCTGCAGCGAATTTGTGCGTGAATGTCCGCCGATGCAACGCCCAGAAACGGCGAGTGAAATCTTCAGTCTGGCCAGTCTAATTCCTGGCAAAGAACAATCCGCGCGAAATTCAGCTCGAAATCCGGAACGAAACTCTCCAGGACACTCTGAGCCCATCCCATCGTTCTCCGAACAAGATCCGCTCTGCGATGTTGGCGCCATGAGAAGTGCCCTCCCCGAACCGACCTCGACCTTACAGTATTCGGCCTGACCTAAATGAAGGGGCCCCAGGACACACAAATAAATACACACAAATAAAAAGATTCACCATATTTTCGCATATTTTCTGGGTTTTTGTCTTCCCCCCCACTTCCCATATTTTCTCATATTTTCTGGGGAATCGACGATTAATTGTGTCTGTGTGTTTTTTTTCCTCCTGACTAAGGAACGATACATAAGGACCCTGTATGCCGGCTTCTCACCCTTCTCTCTCTCCTCCGATGCCTCGAGAGCCAGCGGGCCCGGAGACGCCCCGGAGCGCTGCCGGCCTTCCTCCCGGGGCCCGGTCTGACAGGATCGGGGGCGCACAGACGTGGATTAGCGATCCACGGATTTGGCGCGCGGTCGCCAACGATCATGAACCCATTGACTACCTACCAGACCACCCCAACCCAACCCGAAGACCCGAATTTCGGGTTGGGGGGGTAAGGGTTCCACACGTGTTTTTTCGATGTTTCCCGACCCCCCCCCCTTCTGGAAATCGAGGGTAAATCTGAGCCTTCGGGTTGGGTTGGGGTGGTTTGGTGGGTGGTGACCCATTCCCCTACATCTGCTGATTATGTTCCGCTCCCGGGCGGGTGTAGGAACCCATCCCATGCGTGGTTCCAGGGCGGGTGAGACTGCGAAGATGCCGCCGGTGCCCTCCCCAAGCTGCGGCCGGTGCCGCGTCGTTCGGCGGCGGAAATCCGCTATTGCTCATGGGAACGGGACCCGCCGCTAATCCACGCCGCCTTGATCCATGTTTGCGATCGCCTGAGACATGAGCTCTCCAAGGCGCCGCCCTTAGGTCGGGCACGTCTCCCTGCAGGCGGGACTTGGAAGAACAGTACAACAGAGTCAAACACGCTCAAACATATCCCAACGACAACAGTAGGAAGATCGTCCCCAGAGAAGTCTTTAACTCATCTTGAACGTTCCTCCTGTAGAGGGGCACGGTCGACTTAAGAAGAAACGTTTGCACAAACATAGGTTGTCGGAAGCCCGCGCGGATTTCCTGGATCGGCGCTGGACTCCACAGCGTGCGGATAGCGCCAGGGGCGGCGCCGGGGGCACCGCCAAGAGGAGCAACAGAAACAACATTAAATCTGTTGCTGGTGCTCTCTGGTGCTCTTCAGGAGGCCCGCCAGAGCTCGAAGAGGGCCCCAGGTGGGGTCCAAAATGGCCCGAGAAGGCTCCAAGAGGGCCCCGAATCCCAGCCCAGCGCCGATCCGATCCCTCCGAAAGTTCATGCCCATGCAGCTGTTCCTCCTTCAAATACTGGGGGCGTCCAAGAGGGGGGCGTCCAAGCCGGCGTTCGCAAATCGTGGCCCGCAGCACGTGCACGGACGAGCGGGGACCAGGGGACGTGCAAAAACGAGAAAGGAGCCATGAGATCCGGGGAGATCTCGCGGCCCAGGCCATGACGCCCAGCTCCGCCCGGCCATCACTCAGGAGCAGCGACTTCGGGGAGGGCAGCTCAGGGGGGGGAGCATCGAGCCTGACTCGGCGACGCGTCGCCGAAGGATCGGCCAGGGGCCCCAGATAGCAGAGCCGCGCGGTCCTGGCTGGGGCGGGGCCATCGGGCCCCCATCGGCGATCAATTGGCGATGGGGTGTCGATGCGTACCCCCCGAGCCTATTGTTTCACCCCCTAACGTTGCCCCTGAATCACCCCCCTCTTGGCCGCCCCCGGGAACACCGTTGCTCCTCCGCGAAAGAGTGGGGGAGTCACAGGTGCCCGCGGGGACCGCAGAGAGTGGCAGCGGCCTGCAGCGACGTCCGCTGCTTGTACGTCACAGTGCGCGCCAAGAGGTTCGAGATCCCGGGCGGCTCCACGAAGGACTGCACGGGATTGCATGGGCCCGCCCCCCCTCCCACACAGACACACATACATACAGACACAGACACAGGCACACACAGACACACAAAGACACACACACAGACACGCAAACAAATACACAGATACACACATAAACACATATACACAGACACACTGACACACACAGACAGACACACACACACAGACACACACACACAGACACACACACAGACACACAATGACACACACAGACACACACACACAGACACACACGCACACACAACGCTCACACAGCACACAACACTCACAACGCAAACACACACACACACACGCGCCCCGCACTTACACACACACACACACACGAGCAAACCAGCAAATTTGCTGTGCTGACAGCAGCGAGGGCGGGCGCACAACGGGTTCGGATGGCCGGCGGGCCGCGTGGGCTCGGCGGCCAAATACGAAAGCGACTGGACGGAAAGGACGGCCACGGAAGAGGAACAACAGACAGACAGACAGACACACACACACACACTGTTTCGCAGCGCGGCCACGCGCGCGACGACGCGGCGCGGGGCAAGTCAAGCGGGGCATTATGCACGCACACGCACACGTATGTATTCTTCCCACGGCCAGTTGATCCAAAGTCTCAAGTTCTAAGGCGGGGCGCGTCCAGAGAAATTGCAACCAGGCCTTCTCCCTCACACGCAAACACAGAGACACATCGGCACGGGTACAAAGAGACACAAATGCACCGAGACACACACGCACAGACACACAGACACACATATACACAGTCACACAGACTCAAACACACAGGCATACACACAGGCACACACACACACATGCACACACACGCACACACACACACTGTTTCCGTCGGCGGCGAGGCAGAGTGTCTGCACCAGCGATAGAGCTAAACGGGAGCGCCGAAAAGCGAATTGGCCAGCGTGCAAGGCGAGGGGAAGGACGGACAGGGCGGCCGCGGAGGGGGGACGAGGCGGGGCCACTCAGAGGCGGAAGACTCCCGTCCTGCGTGGGCTGGTGTGGCCAGCCCCGTCAGCGGGAACCATGACAGCTGCCAGGCCGCAGCGCCGGGGCACCCACGGGCGATAACGGGGCCCAGTGCGTGAAGGCACATATTGCAGTGATGCCGTCGGTGAAATGAGACTAGGTATGTGTACGTCAAGAAAAAACGCCGCGGGGCCGCCCAGGCGGGTGGCTGGGTTGACACGGAACGGCATGTCCACGAGCAATCGAAGCTTCAGACTGCCACCAGCAAACTGCTGGGCCCGTGAACTGGGAGCGGGCGGCAAGACCAGGCCCGGGAGCACTGCCACACCAGGCGAGCTGCAGACCTGCGGCAACAGTGCGAGCGCCATGGCGGCGCGTGGAGGGAGAGGGGGACAAGGCAAAGGGGGCGGGGAAGGGGAGGGCATGGAGGAGAAGCGCCCCGCCTGTAGGGAGGTCTCCGCTGGCGGGGCGGCAGCCCAGGCGCCTGGCGCCAGCGGGAAGCACACACACAACACAACAGACAGACAGACACACACACACACACACACACACACACACGCACGCACGCACGCACGCACGCACGCACGCACGCACGCACACACACAACACCCACACACACACGCACACACGCACACACACACACACACACACGCACACACACAACACACACACACGCACACACACACACGCACACACACAACACACACACAAACATTCAAACGCACATAATATCCACAACAAACAACACACAACACATACAATTACTCACGGAAACGCGCATACACACATCTGTATACATATACATACCTATGCGTGTGTATTTCGGCGTCGCAGCCACGCACGCGGCGGCGCGGCGTCGGGCAAAACAAGCGAGAAGAACGCGGGCCGGGTCCGCAGGCTGAGCCGGGTGCGCGTGCTGCTCGACAAAAGCACTCGGAGGCGCGCGGCGGCACGAGTCGCCAAGACGGGCTGGAGGCCAGCTACACCTACGGTGCCAACGTCACGGGCTTCAACGACACGCAGCTCGACCAAACTCGGGCGGTCGCCTTCAGGTCCGTGGGGATCTGGCCAGCGGGCAAGTCCCGCACGGCCGCGTTGATGGCCACGGGGCAGTGCTATGACCCCATCTTCATGACAACCCTCGCGCCGCTCCACATGTTGGCGAGGGCTGTCTAGGAGCAGCGGACGTCCAGGCACGTGCTGGAGTTGGCCTTCTCCACTGATGGCCTTTTGAGCGCTGCTTACATGACGCTGAAGCGCATGGGCTGGTCGGCCTCTTGACCGACAGGATGCAGCACGACGGCGCCGCCTACGACATCGACGTCTTCTCCCCCTGGTATCTAAAGCGTGCCCTGGAGCGCAGCTGCGAGGCCTGGCAAACGCCGCAGATCGCCAACCACTTCCCTTGGATCTCGGGCTCCATCTTTGGAGGGCAGGTGCGCAAGTGGATCAACTCTGGTAAGGGCTCCTCGGACAAAGCGAGATGGTCGCCCGCGCTCACCTGGCAGCAACGGAGCTACATCCGCTTGGTCTTCGTCCACGGCCAGTGGACCAATGCCCGCAAGTACCACAACGTGACCTCTTGCGCTGATTCGCCCTTCTGCTCGGCGTGCTTGTCAGAGGGGGGATTCCTGTGGCATCTCCACGCCGGCTGTGCTGGCCACTGCCAGCGGCGATGCGCTTCCTCAAGAGGCACAGCGACGACGAGGTGATCCAGGCTCTTGTCGAGAGGCTCACTTTCAGCATCTCCGACACCAGCTGGCGCCCCCCCCGTAGGACGCCTCTTCGACCACTGCCTGGTGCTCTGGTGCCTCCGGCGACCCACTCTACAGCGGCGACCTCTTCATAGACGGCACCTGCTTGGACGGCACCTGCTTCAAGCCTGCTTCGAGGCATCGGGCAGCAGCGGCACCGCCTCGGGGTGCGCGCTCGACCAGCCAGGCAAAATCAGGTCCCCCCCCTGGGCGGGAGTCAGCAGTCCATCGACGGGCCGGAGCTCTTCGCCACCGCGCTCGCTCGGAGGCACACCACCCCGCCGCCTGCCACCTAAACCTAGGTCGGGCCCGTGCTCCCACAGGCCAGATTTTGGAGGGACAATGAAACCTTGGCAAACACATGCCAAAACATAGTCCAGACAGAATCGAGACATCGTCCCCCGACTAGTTCTTCCCTACTTTTGAATTTTCCGGTAAAGGGACGTGCCCGACTTACACTCAGGTCGGGCGCGTCGCCCTACAGGCGGATTTTGGACGAAACGAGAAAAGCAAACTAAATGCTCTAAAATGCCCAAAAATAGGTTACACTAAAAACACACACACGCACACATCGTCCCCCGACAAATTTTTACTATTTTAGAATATCCCTCCTGTAGAGGGACAGGCCCGACTTAAACTTAATTAAACCCAAAAGCGACTCCTCGTGCGTCGTGGGACGGGCCGCTCGCTCGCGGGCGCGCCGCGACCACGCATCGGCCTCGGCGCCGTGGGCACACCGGTGGCGACGAGGTGCGCCGACCGAGGGGCGACGTGGGCGGCATCAGCTCGAGGGCCTCTTGATGTTCAGGATCGAAAGGCACGCGGCCTTGCTGCACGTGCACCGCGGGCACCTCACGGCCTGCCAGCGTCGCGGCAACGTCGAGGCCGACAGGTGGGCCCAGAGGGTCACGCATCTGCAGAGACTGCCCGAGGCGGGCCGCCACCGCCAGCGACTGCAGAACGCCAGCACCGTGCTCGATGGAGTGGCCCGATGGATCGGCCAAGCTGGAGCCGCCTCGACCAGAGCAAGAGAGGACGTAGCCATCGGGGTGCGGAAGAGGACGAGTCCGAAGCAGAGGGCTCACGCTCACGCATCACAGCCTTGCGCAGCTGGCCTCTGGCGTGATGCACTGTCCTGTGTGCCTCCGCTCTGCCCGCGCTCCCGAGGCAAGACAACGATGTTGCTTTCTTGGGGGAAAAATGCAGTGTTTCTTTGGTTGTTTTGTGTGTGTGTGTGTGTTTGTGTGTGTGGTGTGTATGGTGTGTGTGTGTGTGTTCTGGTGTTTTTTTCCCAACACAGTGTTTTTTCCCCAACCATCCTGTGGTGTTGGGTCCTCGTTTTGAAGAGACGGTGCCCCGCGTTCCCGCCTCCTTCCTCCCTCCCTCCTCCCCCCTCCTCCCCCTCCCACACCCATTCTGGCACACCCCTCACACGCTTCGTGGCCCCATAAGGAGCTCCACCGAAGGCCCCAGTGGCTGCGCTCGCATGCGGTTCCACCCCCCATTTTGGCACACCCCTGACACGCTTCGTGGCCCCATAGGGAGCTCCACCGAAGGATCCAGTGGCTGCGCTCGCATGCGGTTCCACCCCCCATTTCGGCACACCCCTCACACGTTTCGTGGCTCCATAGGGAGCTCCACCGAAGGCCCCAGTGGCTGCGCTCGCATGCGGTTCCACCCCCAATTTTGGCATACCCCTCACACGTTTCGTGGCCCCATAGGGAGCTCCACCGAAGGCCCCAGTGGCTGCGCCCGCATGCGGTTCCACCCCCCATTCTGGCACACCCCTCACACGTTTCGTGGCCCCATAGGGAGCTCCACCGAAGGCCCCAGTGGCTGCGCCCGCATGCGGT
>CAUYUJ010007580.1:217874-240374 GCA_963575745.1 Prorocentrum cordatum | reverse complement strand
CCTTGGGCGCCTGTGGGGTTGTTTTGGCCTATCTTGAAATCGTTTTCGACAATATCGGGGCATCCTCGGACCTCCTTGAGTCTTTGGCCCCTCCAGACGCCCCTTCGGCCCTCTTGAAGATATCAATTATGGACCTGGGGCTCGACGAACATCCGGGCACTTCATACAAACATATTCTGTCGGCGGTGGACAAACCTCCCTTTAGTAAACCACCCTTCAATGAAAACGGCCTGGGACCGAAACCGACGGACCTGGAC
Organism: Prorocentrum cordatum; assembly: GCA_963575745.1. Lineage (NCBI taxonomy): Eukaryota > Dinophyceae > Prorocentrales > Prorocentraceae > Prorocentrum > Prorocentrum cordatum. Next base: position 240,117 of record CAUYUJ010007580.1, on the reverse strand, counting down.
CCGCAAAAATGACGGCCGCGACGCCCTCTCGCGAACCGAAAGCGGCCAATTCGCTAACCGGCGTGTCAGGGTAGGAGGCCGATCCACCTCCGACAGACATTATAACGCAACGCGAGACACGTCAAGTGAACGACAGGCCAGGCGAACTCGCCCGAAACGCTCCCGCGCAAGCGTGCCGAAGAGAGGAGAGGGTCGATAGGGCACCGCACCGAGCCTAACCTTTGGAAGGGGCCCTGGGAGACACCAATGAATACACACAAATCCCAGGATTCCCCACATCTTCACATATACACATATATATATATATATTCTGTGTTATCGTCTTCCCCCCATCGTCCATAATCTCCCATCTTGTCTTGGGAATCGTCGATTAATTGTGTATGTGTATGTGTTTTTTCCCTCCTGAACCTCATGGGAGTTAAGACTATTCTGACCGTCTTGGTGCCCTCGTGAGGCCAACCCTTTCATGACCTCTTGGGCCCGTTCGGGGTCATCTCGGATTCTCGTAGGCCCTGCTGGGACATCTACCTTGCAGGCGCCGTCTTGAATAATATTGGAGGTTCCTGAGAAGGGAGAACCTACGTAGTTCTACGGTCCTCTGGAGAGGAGGACAGGGGAAGGCGATGGGATGATGTTGCTGCTGCCCGCATGCCTCCCAAGCGCTCGCTTTAGCTCGGCGGCGAGCGAAGGGGGGAGGTGAGAAGGGGCGGGCCTTCTGAGAAGGTTCGGAAGTCCCCCGGTCTCAGAAGGCGTGAGGGCGTCTGAGAGGTCCCGCCGCCTTCTGAGAAGGTATTCTCCTTCTCACTCCCCCCTCGCTCGCCAACGATTGGTGCCTTGGCAGGTGGGCGCTGGCCTACAACGCCACGCCCCAAAGCTCCTTGAGCAGCGGGGACAACTGCCGCCACCGCCCCCGCCTCTCGCACGCGCCGACTGCGGCGCCGAGGCAGACGGCGTTGGGCTCCAGCTCGGCGTCGCGGAGCTCCCCCAGGAGCGAGAGCGCCTGCTGCCACTGCCCGCCGATCTCGCAGGCACCCAGCGCAACACTGTAAGAGAAGACGTTCGGCGCCACGCGCGCCCGACGGAGCTCTCGAAACAGCGAGCCCGCCCTCTGCAGCTGCCCGCCCGCAGCGCACACGCTGACCGCGGCGGTGCAGGTGACAACGTCGGGCTCCAATCTATCGTCGCACAACTGCTCGAGGACGGACATCGCTTGCTGCCACTGTCCGTCCTTCTCGCACGCGCTGATCGCGGCGTTGTAGCTGACACGGGCTGGCCCGTGGGCTACGTCCGCTTGCGGGGGAAAGGGGTGCTGCCGCAAGGCGAGCAGGATGAATGGCGTCATGCTTGCCTGCCGCATATCGCTGAGCTGCGGGGGCGCCAGGTAGCACTGCTCGCCCGTCTGGGAGCCCCCAACGAGCCCCCAACGACACCGACGACGGCGCCGGCGGCGGCCGCCGACGACGACCACGACGGTGACGAAAACGACGACGACGACCACCACGACGACGACGACGACGACGACGACGACGACGACGACGACGACGACGACGACGACGACGACGACAACGGCGGCGACGACGACGACGGCGGCGGCGACGACGACGACGACGGCGGCGGCTCTTGCGGCGGCTAACACGGGCTGCAAGGTTAGGCTGGCCCGATTGAGGGCCACCAGCCCGCCGGCCCAGAGTCGGCGGTGCCGATTCTGGGCCACCGCGCCGCCAGCCAAGAATTCCGCCCGGTGCGCCATGGGCTGCCTCTCGCGCCTCCGGAGCCAGCCAACCCGATTCTGGGCGCCCCTCCTGCCCGCCGTCCCAGAGTCCTGCCCTTCGCTCCCAGGGCCACGCGCGCCTCTGGAGCCAGCAAGCTGATTTTGGACCCCCGACCCGCCGGCCTCGAATCGGCGGGGCCGATTCTGGGCCGCCACGCCGCCGGCCCAGCATCCCGCCCGGCGCGTCCCAGGGCCACCGCGGGCGCTTCCGGGGTCCTGCAGGACGATTCTGGGCCGCAGGCCCGCCAGCCCAGAATCGGCGGGACCAATTCTGGGCCGCCGCGCAGCAAGCTAAGAATCCCGCCCTGCAGCGCATCCTGGGCCAGTTCTCGCGCCCCCGGGGTGGGCCCTACTCGTTTCTGGGCCACCAGCCCGCAGCACAGAATCGGCGGGACCGACTCTGGGCCACCGCGCCGCCGGCCCAGAATCCCGCCCGGCGCGCCCTGGGCGGCCGCGCGCGCTTCTGGTCTCGGCCGGGGCGATTCTGGGCCACCAGCCTTCCAGCACAGAATCGGCGGGCCGATTCTTAGGGAGCCCACAAAGGACGTACGCGCCCAGCTATGTACATGAACACGGCCCCTCGATCCGCGAGACCGGCCGCGTGATACGAACATTTGCGCAATGCGTGCTCTCGAAACCAGCGTGGATTCATGTACATGTACGTCCTTCTTTCGCTCCTGAAGCCCAGAGTCCCGCCCGGCGCGTCCCGGAACGGCGCGGGCGCCTCTGGGGCGGCCCGATTCGGGGCCACCCGCCCGCCGGCCAGGTTTTGGGACCGGCCCATGGCGCGCTTGGAGCAATTTGGGGACCGTCTTCGGGCCGTCTGCAGGGCGTCTGTGGCTGCTGTTGGTGCTGTCTTCGGTGTTTTTTTTTTTGTTTTGCTGTCTTCGCTGCTTCTTGAACCGTGATCTTGGGACCTCTGGGGCTCGTTTAGGAGCCTCTCAGTTCTTCTTTTCGGGCTGCTGGAAACCTCCTGGGACCCGCTTGGGCTCGGGTGCCTCGTGTGAAGGCCGTCCGGGGCCGTCTGGGGGTTGTCTGGGGCCGTCTTGGGCGTCTCTGGAGCAGTCTGGGCACTGTCTGGGGGTTGTCTAGGGCCGTCCTGGGCCGCCAGGGGCGCCTCAGGAACCGTCCTGGGGCCATCTTGGGACCCTGTAAGACTGTTTTGGACGCCATCAAGAGGGCAAGTCCTGGAACTGCGTTTTGGAAGCTTCTTGGGCCGTCTGGAGGCCGTCTGAGGCGTTGTCGGGACCGTCTGGGGGTTGTCTGGGGCCGTCTTGGGCGTCTCTGGAGCAGTGAGGGGACCGTCTGGGAGTCGTCTTGGGCCGTCCTGGGCCGTTCTTGAAGCTGTCTTGGGTACCCCGTGGGCCGCCTGGGGCGCCTCATTGGGACGATTTTTCTTAGTTCGGACTCTCTTTGGGCTCGTCGTGGAACTCACTTGGAGCGTTTTGGAAGCCTCTTGGGCCGTCTGGAGGCTGTGTGTGGCTTTGTCGAGCGCTCTGGGCGTGTCTCGGAGATCAGATTGGACCGTCTTCGGCCGTCTGGGGGCCCTCTTGGGGGCCTCCTAGTGCGTCTCGGAACGCTCTTGGGCCATCGTGGAAGCGCGCCGGGGCCTGCTGGGGCTCGCAAGGGTCGCCGGAGGGGGCCGGTCCGCTGCCGCCGATCGGCTCCTCCGCGAGCGCCGGGGCAGCCGTTGTAGGAGCCGCATGGTCAGACTCGTAGAAAAATGAGGTCTTGCAGTCCACACCCAGCACAGCTCACCTTCTTCTAGGTCGGGCATGTCCCCCTACAGGCGGATATTGGACGAAACAAACAAATAGTCGAAACATTCACCAAATAGTCAAAAATTGTCAAAAATCGTCCCCAGACTATTTTGGAGTATTCCTCCTGTAGAGGGGCATGCCCGACTTAAGGATGGTCCTGGAACGGCACGGCAGACAAAGTGAAGCATAGCGCAACGAAACAGCAGAGACGACAAGCCTGTTGGCGGCACGGCAGTGTGGAGAGATAGTGCTGGGGCGCTCTCAATACGCTCCGACTGGCGGCGGAATCCGACTTGGCCCGCCTGGGCGGGCAGTCGACGGAACCTCCGACGTGCCGACAAGTAGCAGATCCCGATCGGACCCAAACATGGCCGAACCATGACGGAACCGATCAAATCATTGAAGCGGTGACTTCGCATACAGACTTACCCAGCAAAGTAGAGGAGAAGATGCCGCTCAGCTACCACATCGAGCCCCTCAGGTCGCTGAGCAACCACAAAAACTGCATACCACGCTCGCTTTTATCGCACGCGCCGGTAACAGCTTCGTAGCTGACTAAGGTAACGAATGGATGAAACCCACGCACAACAGATGTCACGATCAATATTAGAGCCGTCTTGGGCCGGAGAGGCGAGGAGGCTGAAAGCATTGCGGATATGTTTTTGATGCGAGTGGCCGTCGTGGGGCTGGAAACATTGGGGGGCCATCTTCGGGTTCCTCTGGCCTGTATTGGGGGCACCTCTGGGCACTTTGGAGATGCCCTGGAGCGCCTCGGAGCTCCTGGGCTACTCAGGGCTGTCCTGCACTTTCTTGGGGGGTCCCCGAGGGACCCCGTTGGATCGTCACGCTCCGTATCAGGGTTGGCCTGGGGCTGCCGTGGATACTTCTGGGACTCTCTGAGTCCCTCTTGGGGCCATCTCGCCGAGCCTCTTGGATTGGTCCTTGGGGGGATCCTGGCGGGCTCTGGCCTGAACGTCCTAATCCCACAGCGCCCTGTTCTCTCACGCGCAGTATCAGGCCGGGAATGCAGCCAGGCTCCGATGTCGCCTCCCGCATCTCGCTCAGGTCCCTCTTGGGTCATTATGATCTCTTGGGGCCATCTCGGGCCAAGCCTAACCTGGGCCGTCGTCGGGCCCTCTGTCGGGCCCTCTTGGGCGTTCGTGGGGCCGCCTTGGGCCGTCGTGGAGAAGCCCTCTTGAAGCAGTTTGTCGAGGGCCTCTCTTGGGCCCTGTGGCGCACCCTGCAAAACTTCCTAAGGCCTTTATTAGAAAAGGAAGAAACACAGAAACATTACCTTTTGACGGTCCGCGCGGATTTCTTGGACTTGCGCTGGGCCCCCCTCGGAGCGCGCCAGGGGCGGCGCAGGAGGCGCCACCAGGGGGGCCCAGCGCGGATGCAAGAAATCCGCGCGGGGCGCCAAAAGTTCATGTTTGTGTGGATTGTTCTTCTTCGGTTAGAATTTGTTTGACCGCGCTGGGGCCGCTGAGGATCTCTGAGCTCGTCGGGGGCCGCCCTGGGGCGCTCGGGGGCCGTCCTGGGAATCTCCAGGCTGGCCGCGCCGCTCGCTCGGGGAGCGATCCGTCCACCCCTGAGCAGCTCGCTCCGTCCGCCCCTGTTTCGGCCGCGCCCTGCCCCCGCTCCTCCTCTTGCATGGTGGGACACAGTCGCTCTAGCGGCATCCCCGTTCAGGCATCCCATCGCCAGCGCAGACGTCCCCTGCCCAGCCGCCGACGCAAAACGTGTGTGTGTGTGTGTGTGTCTGTGTGTGTCTGTGTGTGTGTGTCTGTGTGTATGTGGCGACATTGTGCAGCATATCGCGATGGCGCCAGCTGTTTCAGAAAAGCTGCGGCCGGTGCTGCACACGCCTCCCCCCCCCCTGCATGGCGTGCCTAGCGAGGCCAAGGGTCAACAAGGGGTACATCGCATCCGTCTCGAGTGTCGAGGGGTCAGCCAGTCCAGCCAGCTACCCAACTAGCTTCAAGGAAAGACTGAAGGTCGACACGGGCGAGAGCACTTTGAAGGCGTTGGGGCGCGCGCCGGAGGACATGGCACCGAGCGCCACCAGTGCACGTTCGGGCGCAGCCTCGGGCGCTTCTTGGTCGTGAAGACGTCTCCCCAACAATTGCCACGTCAACGCCGTGCGCCACGCGCCTCGATCACAAGACGCGTGCTGCGCTTAGCTGCTGGCCACTCTTTATGCGCGTCGGCGCAACCGGGTGGCAACATGTATCCTTGCCGAGAACTTTTTCTCGTCAACCCCCATGCCGCTAACCGGGTCATTCAATACCGCAGTGGGAGCCACCAAGCACAATTTATTCTTGAAAAGGGGCACGCAAGCAACTTCTGGTAATCACAATCCCGAGAGGCTAGGCGTAGACGTATCTACAAACCTGTGGAAAACCATGCAAAAAATCGGCATACAATATGCTCCGATCCGCCTGGGTAAACCCATCCGCTCTCAGTAACCGTCAACATCGCCTCCTTGTCCAAGCCTGGCGACCCAAGCATGCGGACATCATGACCTGTGGCAAACAGGAATGGCGGCTCGTGCGTCGTGAACCAACCTCCAGGGCAAGCCAAGAAAATAAACAAACCAGAAACAACGCCCATCGCCGACCACTAGCCTCTTGAAACATATCGCATGCCGATATCACTGGCGTGAAACAGCATCCAGCGCTCGTGGCAACCTCAATCTTCGCGACAATCACGGGCTGCTAAAATTTCATCAGGCTGATCCCGCTGTTGCACCAGCAGTAAGCACATCCTCATATCGGAGAACAGGGGGGGATGCAAAGGCGAAGTTATCCGACTGGTTGTGAACGGCGGTATCCAATTTTGATGCCACACCTGTGCAAGGTCTTCGGCAGCTCTTGAGCACATGTGGCTCACATGTCCTAAGCGATGGGTGGCGACTGTGTGGATGCTATCTCGTGGGCCATAGCATTGCGTGCGTGGTGGCAAGGGCGATCGAGGCGTGGCAAAATACCACAAGCCGAAAAGATCGATTCCCAAACGGCTGTCGGGGATCTCCTAACCTGGGTCAATCAGACCCGGGTCAACAAGAAACCAACCAAGTACAATGCAGGAAACAAAAATATGCAACGCGAGGCTGCGCAAACCCGGGCCAGCCAGAATGCGGGGCCGCCTTGCGGCAACGAGCGGCTCGCTGACCCGGGGCAGCCAGAGGGGGTCGTCGCAGGCTCCTGCAGGATCCAGCGCCCTGGCTGACCACCTTCTGCATTGACCACCCCCGTGGAGGCCGGTCCCCAAGCGGATGGCCGAGGCCGGCCGGTCCCCAAGCTCCGAGGCTGGTCCCCTGAAGCTCCGAGGCCGGCCGGTCCCCAAGTGGAGGCGAACTTTCGGACGCCCTGCGCCATGCGCACGGTTACCCCCGACGCCGTCGAGAGCCTCCACAACCGTCACGTGCATTCCGCTGGCTGCTTGGCCACCGGCGTCGGGGCCCACAGTCTAGGCAGCCGTGGTGCGCCCCCAAAAAACTGCGTCGTGACAGGCCAGGAGGCCTGACTGGAAACCGGCAACTGGCAACTGGCTCCGCGTGCGTGGCGCCATGGAGGCGCAGCGGAGGGGGCGCCGAGGCGCCGGAAAATGGGAGCACGAGGTGAACACAATGACAAGGGAAAAAAGGAGGAGAGAAAGGAGGAGGGGAAGGGGCGGGGTGGGAAATCACCGTTGGGTGTGGGCGCTCAGGAGGCCGTCCCACGCCGGTGTGGTAGCGACACGATGCAAGGAGGCCTGACACCTACAGCAATGCGAAAAGCTCAACCTGAGCCACACGCCAGGAAAGTAACCTCGCCTTGCGCCTCGTCGAGCCAATAGACCCCGCGCTCGAAAAAGAGAAGACCGGTCATCTTCAATGCCCCATGCCGAGGAGTGATCCTGGGCGCCGACCACCTCTGGACGGTGACGGGCCGCTGCTCCCCGGCCGCGGTGCACCGCTCGGTGCTGCACGATGACGGCACGTCCCTGAGATCGGACCAGGCCAACGACAAGCATCCGGAGGCAGAGGCGTGAGGGATAAATTTGTGGATGCCAGGACAATGGACACCCTAACAGTCCGATCATCGAGTGAAACATGTGTTTTAAATGTCGGAAACATGTACTGAAAATGTTTCAAACCTGTTCTTTCCATTTTTCAACAGTTTTAACACATGTTTTAGATATCTGGTAGACATCTGGAAATTATTCAGCAACATGCTTCCTCTCCATTGATCGTCCTCCACAAGGATGAATGGGGGGGGGCTGGGAGAAAGGACTCGACGTCGGAACCAGGTCGCCTACCAGCGCGAGCGTTCGCGGGCGCTGCCGCTCAAGGGCTGCATTGGTGGGTCCTCTGAGCAAGATGCCCACAGGGCCCGCACCTGCGCGACGTCTTTGCCAGCAGCACCGGCGTGCGCGCGCACACTGTGTTTGCGCGTGGAGGGCAAGTCCCATGCTGCGCGGCCTCTTTGCTAGCAACGTCGCGTGCGCGCGGAGACTATGCTATGCGTGGAGGGCAAGTCCCATGCTGCGCGACGTCTTTGCTAGCAACATCGCGAGCGCGCGTAAACTGTGTTGTGCGTGGAGGGTACATTTCATGGTGATTTCACTGACTGAGGATTTTCCGACGATGCAGTAGAAACATGTAACGCTCGGCTCCAACTTCGACTGGCGCAAGTCTTTGAATAAAGACATCGCCCACTGCCACTGCGAGCCCTTCTCGCACGCGGTGATACCCGCACTGTAGCTGATTTCGTCTGGCTCCAACCTGACCGCAACCGCCTCGACCAGCAACGCCAACGCAAACTGCCAGTGCCCAACTTTCTCACAAGCGCTAACTGCAGCATTGTAGCTGAGTCGCGTTGGGCCTGTGATCCCTGTCCGCTCTCGGGGCAGCTTCTGCCGTGGACACAGGCCCACCGCTCTTGCGCTGAGGCGCAGGCTGGCGCAAACTTTGGCTCGGCGTTTCGCGGCGGAGGCCCTGGCGACACGCCATGCCCTGCAAGCGGACAGCGTGTCGCTCCGCTCCGCGTGGCGGGAGGCCGGGAGAACACTCGGGACGAAGACGCCAAGGTAGCCAGGGCGCGCTGATCCTGTCGCGCCGAAGCGCGGTGGGCCAGAACCGGCGCAGCGACACGCTACACAGACGCCGCTGACCGTACTGCAGCTGCGTGAGCCGTCTGCCGCCTCGCGCTCTCCCGCAAGCTGCAGACGCGCCTGCTCGCCCTCTCGCCATCTGCGCGTGTCTGTGGCCCGCCCGCTCCCGCGTGCGTCGGCTTGCGCTTCCCTTGCCGAAGCCGCACCTCTGTGTCGAGCACCCGCGCGTGCGAGTCGCGCGAGCGCGCGCGCCAATGCAAACCAAGACCTCGCCACGGTCGATCGCACTGCGCATTTGCTAACGCGCCCTAAGTGTATCAAGTCTTGGATCTCTTGCTCTGCACTGGGGAGTCAGTCCGAGCCAAGATCTAATGCATGGGATCGTCGAGTGCGGCTGCCACGAGCGTCAAGCACGAGCGTCAAGCACAGGCCTCTTGGAGCAACGACGCGCTCACGATCGAGCCCTCCTCGTCCGTGGGAATCGGCGAGCTCCGCTCCCCACGAACCGCTCTTCCCTCCCCCACTGATTTTTCCCCTTTCCTGAACATCCCTGCTCTCCCCTCCATCCTCGCTCCTCCTTTGGGCCCATCCTGGACCGCGGTTCGTCGGCGGCTCGCGATGCTCTGGCCGCACCTGCCGCGCAGGCCACGGGAATATCGCGCAACTGCCAGGGACCGTCCAATGGCGGTCCGCCCGCTCGTAGACCACGCAGCTGGGTCAATGATCCTCGTTCCTCCTTCCCTCCTCCATGCTTGGGGCTCTTCGCTCTTCCTCCCTCGCGCTCTGTTCCTCTTTCTTTGTGCCGCAAGCCGCTACCGGTGCACCCCACCGCTTGCCGACCAGCGTCTGGCCGCCTCTGACCACTCGGCGCCTGGCCCGCGGGTCAAGAAAGCATCCGTTCTCACTCCTCCCTTCTCTCTCCTCCCCGCCAGCGGGAGGCCATATGTGGAAGTCAAGAAATCCACCCCCTACAATAACCACCCCGACACGCGAAGTCGTTTGGTAAACGCTCCCACAGATAGAATCGAACAGGGCACGGCTGTTTAGTAAACGCCCAGGTCCGTTTCGTAAATGCCAACTGTCCGGGGTCCAAGTGGTTTTTCCTCCCTTGAATATGCACACATGCCCACCATCCGTGAGTACCCTGAGGCCGCTCTTGGGCGCGCAGCTTCTCACAGGCACGAGGCACCACGACTGCAGCGGGAGATAGTGCTCCCTACTCCTCCTCTTCATGCACCTCCTCGCTACTCAAAGGAGGAGAGGAGGGTACGATAAGGGAGCAGGAAGAGAAGATGGTCGGCTTCACCTTCCGAGATTCCCTCAGCAGCAGCACCGCGTGCTGCCACAGCGAACCCTTCTCGCACGCGCTGATTGCAGATGTGTAAGTGACTAGGGCTAGGTCGGGCGTGCCCCCCTACAGGCAGATTCTGGACGAAATGAAACAATACACCAAAAATGCTCAACCATACTCAAACATAGTAAAAACATCGTCCTGTGACAATTTTTCTAATTTTTTTTGAATCTTCCTTCTCTAGAGGGACAGGCCCGACTCAAGACCAGGGAGAGCCAAAGAGGAGCCGCCTGAGGCTTGCATGCAAGTGAGACCCGCAAACATGACCCAACCAAATATGCTGCGCAATGTCCAGTTGGCCTTGCAGACGTGCTGCAGCGGATTTCTGCGTGGAATTTTCTCGGCGCAACACCCCGAAATGGCGAGCGAAAAACGACGCGAATTTCGAGTGGATTTTTTGTAGTCTTCATTCCTGGCTAAAAATAAATCCGCACAACATTCACCTCGAAATTCGGAACGAAATTCTCCAGGACAGTCTGGGCCCATCCAATTGTATTCCGAGCGGATAGACATGATCTGCAGATTCTCCACCGGCCCGCCTGGTCTCAGACCCCGTCACCGAGGCGATGCCCAGCGAGGGTTCACGGGAGGACCAGCTGAAGGCGAGCCGGGAGGTCCGCAAGGCCAGGGCCGCAGATGAGAAAGCAACTCTCCATGAGTTTGCGACTTTCATAGGGCGACGAAATCTATACATATCCACTGCTCCCAGGACAGGCCCATCCTCAACCCCGCAGCGGTGTATACGCCACGCCCTCCTGGCTTGGCCAGGAGGGCGCATACACAGCTCCTGGGTTCAAGATGGGCATGGTCAGGGAGCAGTGGATATGTATAGATTTCGTCGCCCGATTTCATCGGTCACTTGCATGCGTGGGGCATGAAGTCATGCTTCACGGAGGCCTGCACGGTGAGAGGATGGTGTGGAGTTCCCAGACCCCCCACTTCGTACACTTCACAACGTTGACCGGCCTGGATCACCCCCCCGGGACCGGCCTGCCATCCAGAGTCGCTTTTTCTGTGTCCTGGGATTACCATCTCTCGGACGGCCATTCCCCGTGCGAGTTTCGGCTTCGTGCGTACGTTTTTTCGCCAGATGATCCAAAATGCTCCTCGATGGCCCTCGCCGAGAAAAATGCACACGTCCGAGCGATGCCAAGCCCAGGGACCGGCTTGTAATCCACAGTCTTTTTTTCTTTGTCCTGGGGCTCTGGTACTTGCCCCTGGAGGTTGACTATTGCGAAGAGTCTCCTGTCGTGGTTTCCTCACGACCCCGGGACCTGAGGGTTGCAGCGTCCACAAATGGCGCTCCTGGACTTCAATTCGACACTTCAAAGGTGGGGCCCTGAGAGATGGGACGCTACGGGGAGGAGGCCCTGGACATTGCAAATTCAACGTAGGAGCCCTTATCAAGCCTCATGGCCCCATCCCTGAGAGCCCTACCCTCGAATCCTCAGTCAATTGCACCGTAGACCTGCACGCATCAAAGCACACCCGAAGACGCATCAAGACGCATCGTGGAGGATGTGGTTTGGCTCTAACTCCACCTCGCGCAAGTCCGCAAGCAGCGACAGCGCGAGCTGCCCCATCTTGCCTTTCTCGCACGCGCTGACGGCAGCACTGTAGCTGACCAGTGTGAACACATGGAAAATCCACGTCTGGCAGGTCGGGAAGTGTTGGTCCTGAACGCCCGCGTGCCGTCGATCGCAGGCGACACGTGCGCGTTCGGAACCGACAAGCTCCCAGGTTTACTACAGGTTCCGGGCTCTGGGGCTGGAGGCTGCCTGTGAGCGTCTTTGGAGGGCCTGGGCTATCTCGGATTCCTCGGAGTGATCCCTGGAGGGTTCTCGTGGCATCGACAGCTGCCGGAAGCCCGTAGTCCAGCCTCGCTGCATCCTCTTGCAAGAGGAGGAGGAGGAGGAGGAGGAGGAGGAGGAGGAGGAGGAGGAGGAGGAGGAGCGTGCGTCCCAGAAGGAGGAGAAGGAGGAGGGGGCAGAGGAGAAAGAGTCTCTCCGAGGCCTGCTCTGGGCCGTCTGGGAGCTCACGTGGATCGTCTTGGTGGGCTCGTGAAGGCCTCTTGGGCCATGGTGGTGTGATCCGAGAAGGGCCTGGAGCCGTCTAGGGCCGTCCTGGGCCCACCACGGGAAGAATATGGGAAACCTTAGAACATCTATACGGGTCTAGGTTGTTTTTTCACCGCGTGGGGCCGTCATCGGGGTCTTCGTAGGCCGTCTATGGGTCCTCGGAGCAGTTTCTTAAAGTGGAGGGCTCAGGGTGAAATCCATGTGGGCCTCTGCACTTCGGGAACCAATCCGTCTTGTGATGTACCTTTTGCAGGTTCAAACCTCGAAAATCAATCGAAACGGCATTTCAGATTTCACCCTTTGCCCTCCACCCAGAGAACATGCTCGGGAGTCCTGCTGGCGTTGTCCGGAGCCCGCTCCGGAGCGCCTCGGGCCTGCCTGAGGCCATCCAGGGGCCATCTGGCGACCCTCTGCGCCCGCCGGGGAGCGTCCCCAGGCGCTCGGGGGCGCTCGGGGGCGCTCCGGGGGCGCCCCGGAGCGTTTTTTTTTGTGGGGGGGGGGTCCTCAACGCCTGGCTCGGACGCGCCTCGACCAGAATTGTAGTACAACGAAATGGGGAGCCTCGGCCGCACCACCTCCGCCTCCGCGAGCCTCATGCCGCTCGCGCCCTGGCAGATTGCCAACCTGCCTACCAGACCTCCTGCTTGTCCTCCCCATCATCCCTCCTCCTCCTCCTCCTCCTCCTCCTCCTCCTCCCCTCCTCCTCCTCCTCCTCCTCCTCTCTCCTCCATCTCCTCCTCCTCCTCCTCCTCCTCCTGCTCCTCCTCCTCCTCCTCCTCCTCATCCTCTTCCTCCTCCTCCTCCTCCTCCTCCTCCCTTTGGCGGCGCACACAAGGGAAGAAGGATGAAGGAGGATTCTTAAATAGGAGGCTGCTTCTAAGAAGCCTTCACCCCTCCCCCAACCCCTCTGCGCGTGGCTGATCCCTTCTCCTTCCTCCGCCTTCTCCTCCTCCTCCTCCTCCTCCTCCTCCTTCTGCACCTCCTCTCCCTTGTAGCTGATGCAAAGGCCCTCGGAAATAGCCGCACTTGAAAGGTACGCCCCGGCCCCTCCCTCTCCTCCTCCCTCGTCTCTCACGGGGGCGGAACTGGAGGGGGGAGCAAGGAGGATTGGAGGGATGAGGGGAGATGGGAGAAGTGACGGGGGGGAAGGAGGGAGGGACAGGTTAGCTATACACGCTCGTGCCAAATCTGACTTCCTACCCCTCCCACCCATCCCCTTCCATTGCGATGGATTGCGTTCTGCTCGCCAACTTGGGAATCTTAGATGACACTGATCCACGATGTGACCCCACCGTGTAATGCAGACTCAGAGAAGGGCTTTGTACTCTGTGCGACGAGACGGTGGCGGACGACGAGGAGGAGGAGGAGGAGGAGGAGGAGCAGCAGGAGGAGCAACACCAGGATAATGAGGACAGGGAGCAGGAGAAACAGGGAAAGACGGAGGAAAAAAAAGGAGGGAGTCGGCAATGACGAGGACATGTCCTGGAATGCGGCCAGCGCTGCAGCGGGAACACAACTTTCAGGGCCGAACACGGTCCGAGTCAACCTTCGAGACCCTGCGCGTGAGAAACCAGATGCGGGAGGGGAGGCGAATCAGCACAAGACACCATCAGAGGAGAGAGGAGTGGTACCCGCGTTGTGTACAGTAGGAGCTCGACCACAAGAAACCTTCACAAGAAACCCAACCCTGAGACCCCAGGACGTCCATTGTTTTTTTGTGGGAACGTCACGCGTCCCATAGCAAAACCATCGAAAATCAAGAAGCCCAGGGCACCCTGGATGCAAGCAGGGTGTTTCTTGGCTTGGGTTTCCACTGTAAGTGTGGAAGGCGGAGGTTAGTTGGGGCCTCCAGTGATTACTTATGTTCGGCTCCAGTCTCACGCCCGCGATCTCTCTGAGAAGCAGCAGCGCCTGCTGCCACTGCGCACCCTTCTCGCACGCGCTGATCGCGGCATTGTAGCAGGTGGCATCTGGGTCGATCTTCGCATCGCGCATGCCTCTCATCAACCACATCGCCTGCTGCCACTGCGATTGTTTCTCGCACGCACTGATTCCAGCGCTGTAGCTGACGACGTTCAGCTCGCACCTCGCCGCCGACGCCTCGGACAGCAACGACAACGCATGCTGCCACTGCCCGCCCTTCTCGCACGCGCTAACCGCAGCGCTGTAGCTGACGACATTTGGCTGCAGTTCCGCCTCCCGCAGATCCCTGAGCAAGGACACCGCCCGCTGCCACTCCCCCGATTTCTCGCACGCGCTCACACCGGCACTGTAGCAGACAGGGGTGGACCAATGGATGGAATCCACGGCGAGCGGCCTGATCTTGTTGGAATATCCCCAACGGCGGCGAACGCTAACTCGCACACGAAGGTGAGGATGGCCTGCCTGCACGCCTGCAATCCTTCCACTGACCTGGTGACTAGCCTGGTGGCCTGACAGCTTTTCGCCTGCTCGGCTGGATTATTTGCTGCTTGCGTCATAGTTTGCACGTCGTCAGCTCACTGCTGGTTACGGCCGATTGCTGAGGCTCAAGGTCCATTGCTGCTAGTTGCAAAGGGTTGTGGCATCGTGTCGCGACATATTGCATGTTCTGGCCTGTGCCGATTCTTACAACAAGATGGTGCTGCTGCGTGCGGCTGTTCGGTGCTGGTCGGTGCTGCTCGAGTGCTGCTCCAGTGCTGCTGCTGCTGCTGCTGCTGCTGCTGCTGCTGCGTGCTGCTGTACTACGCGTGCCACCGCTCCTGGGTGCCGCTGCAACTGTTTGGCGCTGGCTTCTGCTGCTTGTTGCTCGTGCCTCTGCCGCTGCTTGAGCCGTGCTGGTGCCGCACTGCAGCGGGCGCTTTTGGTGGCCTGCTGCACGCCACTGCTGCTGCTGCTGCTGCTGCGTCGTGCTGCGGCCTCGCTGCTCGCTGCCTTGCTGCTGCTGGGAAGCGCCGATGCTTTTGAGAACCCCTTTCGGGCTGCCTGGGGCGATGTTGAGAGCATCTGGGGCACTCCGGCAGAGTTGCGTCGGGGTCCACCATCGGCCAGACGAGTGCCGTCTTGGAACGCTCTCGAAGCCCCTTGGAGCCGTGGGCGGCCGCCAATGACTGCCTCTCTGGGCCGACTTGGGGCTCCCGAGGGCCTCGGAGCCCTCTAGAGGCACCACTGCCTGCCAGCAATGGTTGCCGCTGCTGGCTGCTGCAAGCCGATGCTGCTTGCTGCTGTGCGCTGAACCTTGCTGTTGTTTACTACTAGTTGGTGATAATTGCTGTTGTTTTCTGCCAGTTGCTACTGTTGTGGCCGCCTTGCGTGCCGCGGATCGCTGCTCACGATCGCTGCTCGGTGCTGCAGCATGGTCAGCGTTCTCTGATTCGGCGTTTCGACATTGGGCGGAAGGAGGGGGAGGGGGGGGGTCTGGCTCCGGACCTCTACTTCACGCGACTGTTTGCAACAGTGTCCTATCGGGGATACCCCAGCCGCTTGAAACAGGCACCGAAAACAGCCAAGATCTACTCCAAAGGGGGGAGGGGGGGGTGCGATGGCCCACGCCGATCCGCAAAACAAAGAAAATAAAACAACCTGTTCACGATCGCGGCTCCGTGCTGCAGCATGCTGCTGTATCCTGCTTCTCGATGCTGCGGCCACTCGTTGCTGCCTGCTGGCTCTGCTTACTGCCTCTGCTGCTTGCTGCTGCGCGTTGCTTGCTGCCTCTGCTGCTTGCCTTCGCCGCTTCTGCTGCCGGCTGCTGCTGGCTCTGCTGCTGGTGGTTTTATGCTGCTGGTACAATGGAGGTTAGTCCACAAGAAATCTTTCACAAGAAACCCAGCCCTGAGACCCCAGGACGTCCATTGATTTTTGGTGTGGGAGCATCACGCTTTCCATAATGAAGGTATCGAACTCCCAAAAAACAGAGCACCCTGGGAGCAAGCACGGTGTTTCTTGGCATAGGTCTCCACTATAAGAGCTTCTGGGTGTTCTTGGGACCTCTTATGGCCTCCCGGAGCGTCCTGGGGGCGTCTTCACTTACGGTACGTTCGCGCGGCGTCGGCGCGCGCACAAATTTCTGACACCGCGTCGATCGTGCAACCTGGACTCGGTTGCGGGCCCGATTGTTCAAAATTGAACTCCGTGGGGTCCAGTGACGTTACCGTGTCAAACGGTGCTTCCGCGTCGCAAAATTCAGCCTTGCCTTCGCTGGCGTCGCCACCGCGCTAACGCCGCACGAACCTACCGTAACATCACTTAGACAATTTTGCGGCCCTCTTGAGCTATCTGGTGCTGCATCGGAGACCTGTGGGGCCGTACTGTTTGGAGGCAACTCGTGAGAGGTCGCCGTCAGAACTACCGAGGGCTACGAAGACCGATGAAGAAACCATCGAGCCAGTTGAGCCCAGATTTACGCCCAGGATAAGCTGGCCTGAGTGGGATTCAACGGAATGCTGGATTAGGCAGGTTTTCGACAACTGGTATACGAGCGCCGTCGCTGACTTTAACCCTTCGGAGGATTTGCATCCTACAAATTCGGAGTGATCGTTGTGGGGCACTCTAAGGCCGCCCTGGAGGGGTCCTTTCTGCGGGAACCTTGGCCAGCCTCGGCCACCTCTGGGCGCTCTCGTCGGTGATCTTGAGGCTGTCTACGAGCTGTCTTGGGTGTTTCATGGGCGCTCTATTGATCTCTGAAGCCCTGCTGAAGTTGCCTTCAGGCCAGAAGCCTAGAGAGCGGAAAGCATTGCGACACGAACGTCTTTTCAGCAATTCTTTCGCATCGCCATCTTCACAGATGTTGGACGGAAAGCCATCCGATACTAATCTAACAGATGACGTCTGGGCATACCTTCGTTTCCACCAGCTCGCCGAACAATGCCAATGCCAGCTGCCACTGTCCAGCCTTCTCGCACGCGCTGATGGTTGAACTGTAGCTGATGTAGGACCGTGAAACACTGAATCGTTGGGGGCTTGCAAGAGTACGGTCATACAATTTCGGTGTGGAAATCAATCTCTGGCGGCCGACGACAAGGCTCCGCAGGAGCAAACGCCAAGCATGGGAAATACGGGGGCGAAAACGCCCCCAGGCGAGCCGAGGAGCCGTCTGGCGCCACGCCAGGCGACGCTGAGTCTTGGTGTGCTCGAGCTCAGTCGAAACAAACACACGGGCGCCACAAGAACCCAATGGAAAACACAGAACATGAGCACACCAAACTTCAAACCGGGGATTCCTCGAACATTCCTCAGGCGCTTTCGCTTAGCTGCCCCCCTCTTTTAACGGCCCCTGCGCTGGCCCTCACCCATGCGTTTGGCATCGGTTCAACGGCTCGCCGAGGCGTGCCAATACCCGCCGCCGTCGAGGAAAAACAGGCTGTCTGGGGAGAAATACACTACTGTACTGATCCACGCCTCCGAAATCGGGATATCGAATCGGAACGCGCACCGAATCGGGCCACATCGGCAAGGAGTCGGAATCGGATCGACCGCTCCATGATGCATAACAGCGCTATGCAAAAGTCGGGTCGCATCGGACCGTCGCAATGTCGGAACCGAATCGGACTGGGCTGGCCGAAATCGATGTCGAATCGGATCGATCGGATCGCAATGATCGAAAGAGGCGCTGACCTCGGTGTTCCGGCAGTAGCTCGGGTCTTCGGCGGCCGTTCGGGAAAATTCGGGCAACCCCGGAAACCTCTCGGACTCTCGGCGGGAACCAGCTGCCCGAAAGCAGCCCCAGGCAGAAGCAATTTATGGCATGTGTCTTCTTCGGTCAGTGACATCTGTCTCCATCTTCGCCTCCCTCATGGCGCTGAGCAGCGACAGCGCCTGGTGCCACTGCCCGTCCTTCATGCAAGTGTGTATCGCCGCGCTGTAGCTGCGACTGCTCGGCTCTACCTTCACGTCTATCCGCCACGGCGCTATGCCGCGACCGGCATTTGCCAGGAGGGGAGGGAGGACGAGGGAGCAGGATGCCTTTCTGGAAGAGATCAGGAGTGCGATCCCCCTTGACCCCCTCGGTTGGGAAATTCCTCCCGAGGCTGCGGAGTTCTTCGGCCCGTTGGACGCCTGCTCTGAGCTTGCACGACGTCACGCCTGAGCGGCCTGGGACCAACAAGGGGGACGGCAAGACGGGGGTCGTATTGATCGATTTTCAGCCCGCGCCTGTCCTTGTCTCTTGCCATCGCTCGGACGTCCATTCCCCGTGCATGTTTCGGTTTCGCGCGCTGATGATTGCAATATGACCCTAAATGCTCGCCGATGGTCCTCACCGACAAACAAGTACAGGCACTGGCCACATGATATGAGCCCCCCCCCTTATGACCGACAACTCACACTCAGAAACAGTCAGGAGGAGGAGGAGGAGGAGGAGAAGGAGGGGAAGAAGGAAGGAGGAGAACCCTACAAAGGACTGCGGAGGAAACAAGGAGGAGGAGGAGGAGGAGGATGAGGAGGAAGAAGGAAGGACGAGGAGGAGGAAGGAAGGAAGGAGGAAGGAGGAGGGGGGAGGAAGGAAGGAGACGCGCGGCGCTGCGGACCCCAAAGGAGGACTCACAACACAGGACTCATGACGCAGAGCTGCTTCCTCCGAAGGGCCCGAGAGCCCGGCGGGGGCACGGGCTCAGTGCCGTGGGACGTGTGGGGTCTCCAGCCTCTTCGCTGCCCATCCTCGTCGCTGCCCCTCTCCTTCCCCATCCCTCTCGCTCTCGCTCGCTCCCTCTGCGTCCCTCTCCTTCCCTCGCCCTCGAGAATCGCACACTACGGATACTGCCCTCCTCTTTCTCCTGACCCTGTCTGGAAAATGTTCGGCCCTCTCCGCGTACTTTTCTTGCACACGAGATGTATCAATCATTCTATTATTTGCAATTGGTTACAATCCGAATGTTTGCCGTGCTTCAGGATGGTGCTCCCGCTGCAGCGTGGCCATCCCTCATTCCCTCCTACCCCCCCTTCCCCTTCGGTGAGAGGGCCGACCCCATGCCCCATCCACCCCTCCAAGGGCGCGATGGCGGCGTCGCGCGGCAGCGCAACTGGAGCATCTTGCCAAGCAGCGACAGGGCGTGCTGCCACTGCCCATGCTTCTCACACGCGCTGATCCCTGCAGTGTAGCTGATCATGTTCGGTTCCACGCTCGCTTCCATGGTGCTGCTCATGCTGAGCAACGACGCTGCCTGCTGCCATTGTCCACCCTTGGCACATGCGTCTATCACGGATGTGTAGAACATGATGTCCAGCTCCAATGTATCGTGCAGCAACTCATCCAGTAAGGACAACGACTGCTGCCATTGACTACTTATTCCACATGCATTAACAGCAACGCAGTAAACAATTACATTGAGCTGCATGCTCGATGCCGACGCATCTCGGAGCAACGTCAATGCCGTGGCCCACTGCTTTGCACGTCCCCGACTCTTGATTGCATCTGCGAGAGAAAGTACTCCTTTTGGATATGCCCCATGGGCCGCCTTCACCGAGAAACGCTCCATGCACTGATTCCTCGAGCACTGAATTGTGTAACGCTGCGAACCAAAAATGCATGGTGTTCTGATTACGTCTGCTGACCCTAACCGCACCTGCAACGATCATAGTGCGCAGACTTTCTCGACTCTACTGCGTCGGAACATTGTGCATGTAACCCTATGCGTCACGAATGCAATACACATGTTGCTGCACATTGATCTAGAACACGAAAGCCGGTTACTTGCCAAATTATCCTTCCTTATGGGCACCGTCGTGATATATCCACATCCTTCTGCCAGCGTGGCCAGTGAACACATGGATGCAGCATGTCATGTGCAAACTTACCTTATCGATCCACCTTGGGGCAGTTCTTCATACGCTGCCCGCGCTGTTGGTTCATATCCCCTTCTGGGGTGCTGCCACACTTGTTCTTAAAGCTTGCTTCGCGCTTCAATTGGAATCGCCTCTGAATTCAAGACGGTCTGTGGAAATGATAACTCATACATGTTTTCTTGCTATTGCCGTACTTCGCCGTAGATTTCTCTACAACTTAGTCGGACCTTCTCGCAACATGAGTCTCATGGACATTGGGGTAGCGAAGCTCCAATCTAATTGTGTACATACGTTGTGCAGTCAATCGAGTCGACCCTAGGTATGAGGAAGGTGACCTCAGCGTCGAGCTGCCTAAGTGTATATGGAAATCGAATAGGGCCCTTGTGGAAACAGGCTCCGGGCCACGGGGAGTTCTTCAAGACAGCCTGTTATTCCGACTCGTTTTCTGATGGCCTGGGTGCCGGGGGATGGCCCTGGGATCCAGAAAACGACAAACCTCCAGGGGCTCTCCTCCAGGGCCCCCTTCTCCTCACGTCGGGGAAGGAGGATCCTCGGGCGCCAGGAGGATCCTCGGGGAAAGCGGATACTCGGGACCAGCCGCGAGGGCCTGGAGGATCTTTGAGCTCCGAGGATCGAAGCAGCCTCCTCCTCATCCTCCTCGATGCCAGGGATGGGCCTTCGGGGTGGCCGTCTGGCCGAGGCGACGAGAAGCCTCTCGGAGGTCAGGAACGACAGCGAAACGACACCCCTGCGGCAGAAGAGCCCCAGGCAACTTTACACAATTGCACGGATGGGGGGCCACGATGGAGGCCACGATCACCGTTTTCGGGGTCAGGCTTGGGTCGGGCCTGTCTTCCTACAGGCGGATGCTCTGCGAAAAATCACAAATATTCAAAAAATACCGAGCAATTATCAAAAGTATTCAAAAAATCGTCCCCATATATTCATGACTATTTTTGAATATTCCCCCTGTAGAGGGACAGGCCCGACTTCAGGTCAGTGGCCAGAGCGCCCTCCCCGGGTGTCAGACGGACAAGCTGTCCTGGGGAGCGCGCGCATGAGAACCCAGTCCTCCGTTTCGCGGTCCTCCAAGCTCGGTCCTCCTCCTCCTCCTCCTCCTCCTCCTCCTCCTTCTCGTCGTCGTCCTCCTCGTCCTCCTCGTCGTCCTCGGCCTCGTCCTCCTCCTCCTCCTCCTCCTCCTCCTCCTCCTCCTCCTCCTCCCTCCTCCTCCTCCTCCTGGTCGGAGCTCCGCCTCCCGGAGGCTGGGCACCAGGTCTCGTGGAGAGTCATGGCGTCCGGGGAAGGGCACAGCAAGTGTGCTTGACGCGACGCGGGCAGGGACAGGCCAGCCTCACGTCAGGCATGACCTCCCACAGGCGGATCTTGGAAGACACAGAAAAAGAACCGAACAACAATTGAAAAACAGAGTCGAAACACCGTCCGCAATGTATGGTTTTGCCTCTGTTTGTTGAATGTTCCTCTTGTGTAGGGACGTGCCCGACATAAGGATGGCCCAACAGTGCTAAGACACGCCCATTTCAGAGGAGTGGCGGCGCCATGTGGCACGGAAGTTCCGTGGGGCCTCGTGCCTACCCCCATAGGGAATCCTCGGGTTCGACCAGAGCTAACCCGATGCCTGGGTGGACCTCGATTGCTCGATGCACGTCGGATGTTCCCCCGCCGGCCTTGCTGCTCATTTGTCGAGCAGGCGGCTGAACACCACACGAGCAAGTGAATCATGCCAGCACAGCCCCCGCAGCAACGGGAGATGCTGTAAGGGGGTCACCAAGCAGGGTAGGGAGTCACTGGCGACACGGCCCCTATCTTACCCGACGCACAACCAACATGCCAATGGGGACAGCGCTTCACCGCCACGTTCTCGCACACTTGGCCATTGGCGCAGCGGGGACTGGCGTCGGTGCCTTTCATGACGAACGCCATCGATCCTCGATCCTCCTCCTCCTCCTCCTCGATCCTCCTCCTCCTCCTCCTCCTCCTCCTCCTCCTCCTCCTCCTCCTCTTGAAAGCTCGACTCTCGAACATCGAAGCCCCTCGCCCTCGAAGCTTGAACCTCGATCCCCGGAGTCCGCTCCTCCTCCTCCTCCTCCTCCTCCTCCTCCTCCTTCTCCTGCTCATCCTGGAAGCTCGATTCTCGAACATCGAAGCCCCTCGCCCTCGAAGCTTGAACCTCGATCTCCGAAATCCCATCCTCCACCTCCTCCTCCTCCTCCTCCTCCTACTCCTCCTCCTCCTCCTCCTCTCCTCCTCCTCCTCCTCTTCCTCCTCCTCCTCCTCTTCCTACTCCTCTCCTCTCCTCCTCCTGGTAGCTCGATTCTCGAACATCGAAGCTCCTCGCCCCCGAAGCTTGAACCTCGATCCCCGACATCCCATCCTCCACCTCCTCCACCTCCTCCTTCTCCTCCTGGAAGTT
>CAUYUJ010007580.1:195601-217774 GCA_963575745.1 Prorocentrum cordatum | reverse complement strand
TCCTCTCCTCCTCCTGGAAGCTCGATTCTCGAACATCGAAGCTCCTCGCCCTTCGAAGCTTGAACCTCGATCCCCGAAATCCGATCCTCCTCCCCCTCCTCCTGCGCCTCGAAGCTCGGGCCTCGCTCCCGCCCCCCGCCCCTCGTGTTCCGATCTTCCTCCTCCTCATCTTCCTCCTCCTTGGAGCTCGAAGCTCAAGACTCAATACTCATCCTTACCTCGAAACTCTAGCCTGATCCTCCTCCTCCTCCTCCTCCTCCTCCTCCTCCTCCTTCTCTTCCTCTTCTTCCTCCTCCTCCTCCTTCTCGTCGTCGTCCTCCTCATCCTCCTCGTCGTCCTCCTCGTCCTCGTCCTCGTCCTCCTCCTCCTCTTCCTCCCCCTCGAAGCTCGACCCCGTTTCCTCGCTCCCAGCGGGCCGCGCCCCCCAGGGGCGGCCTGGATGATGCCGTTGTGGCTCGGCCGGAGGCCGCCGAGCAGGGCGCCGAGGCCCCCTTCGCCCAGGAACTGGGCGGTGGAGTCGTGGCAGCGCGCCTCTCATCTGATGGACCAACTTCCCACCAATTCTACCATAGGTAGGATAGGGAGGAGGAGGAGGAGGAGGAGGAGGAGGAGGAGGAGGAGGAGGAGGAGGAGGAGCTCCCCATCCTCACTTCCCCCCCGTCCTGCCTATGCCTATGGTAGCGGTGGTGGGAAACCGGCCCATGGCCCTACGAGGGGCAACGATCGTCGGCGGCGAGCCCAGACCCCCTCGAGTCATGAAAAAATCACGACGGCAGGTTTTTTGCCATTTTCGGCCCCTGGGGGCCCTCACTGAGCCTCGGGGCCGTCAACAAAACGGGTCAGGATGAGAAACACCAGTCCTGGGAAAAAAGGTCGGCCATCCGGGAGTCGCGTCCTGAAAAATCATGACGTCGGGGGTCTTGGAGGGTGGCCCTTGTGAGGGGCAACGATGGTCGGCGGCGAGCGAGGGGGGGGAAGTGAGAGGCAGAAGGCCTTCTCAGAAGGCGGCGGGGCCTCTCAGGGAGCCCTCGCGCCTTCTGAGAAGTGTTCTCTGTGTCTTCGGGGAAGGCATAGAAAACTTCTCAGATGACGAGGGGCCTTCCGAGCCTTCTGAGAAGGCCTTCCCCTTCTCACTTCACCCGGGCTCGCCGCCGAGAGATAGGAGGGGATAGGCGTAGGGGGGAATGCATCGACCTCGAATGGCCGATGCAACGCCCGTGTGTCGTCGACGCGTCGTCGATGCAGGCCGCCCCATGTACCGTCTGTACTACGTCGTCGACGTATCGTCCTGATATCAACGATGCATCGTGAGCGTTTTTTTTATTCGGCGTTTCGACATGCGGAAAGGGGGGGAGAGGGGGGGAATCTGGCTCCAGACCTCTGCTTAGTGCGACTGTTTGCGACAGAGCCTCCTATGAGGGGAGACTCCACCCGCTCGAAACTGGCGCCAAAAACAGCCAAGATCTACTCCATGGGGGGGAGGAGGGTTGGGTGGCCCGCGCCGATCGGCAAACAATGAATGACAAAACGATCACATCGATGTATCAACCATTCTAGGTCGATGCATCCCCCCGCCACCTATGCCCATCCCCCCTGTCGGAATGACCTGGGGTGCGCGGCTTTCGGGGGGCCAGAGGGCAGACCCCACGCGCGCAAGACGCTGCTGTTGCATCGCGCTTGGCTAATGCATCGCGTTTGGCTATCGGAAAACCCCAGTGCGCCCGCACTAAAGGTCACTCCGGCGAAGGGTCACTCTTACGGGTAGTAGACTGCCCCAGCTTGAAGCATACCCCTATCCCTATGTTTGGCATCACCGTGCCTCGGTGCCGATCTGGAGGATTCCCTTTGCTTCCGAGAGCAGGCAGGCCCCCAATCCTAGGTCGGGCGTGTCCCCCTACAGGCGGATTTTGGACAAACAAGAAAAGAGTCAAACCATACTCCAAAAATGACCCAAAATAGTAAAATTACCCCAGTGCGACCCTACCTAGAAGTTGGAGCCCCTAGGAAAGCCGCAGTACTTGCTATGCTATGCTATGCTATGCTATGCTACGCTACGCTATGCTATGCTATGCTATGCTATGCTACGCTATGCTGCGCTATGCTGCGCTATGGTATGCTGTGCTAAGTTATGCTATGCCATGCTGCGATGTGCTATGCTAAGCTATGTTATACTATGCTATGCTAAGCTGCGCTATGCTATGCTATGCTATGGTATCATGCGCTATGCTATGCTATGCTATGCTATGCTTGGCTATGGTATGCTATGCTATGCTAAGGCAGCAATGCGCTATGCTAAGCTAAGCTAAGCTAAGCTAACCCTCTAGGCAGAGCCTAGGTAGGGAGTCACATCCATGCTAATGCTATGTTATACTCTGCTCTGCTATGCTATGCTGCGCTGTGCTATGCTGTGCTGTGCTGTGCTGCGCTATGCTATGCCACGCTCTGTTATGCTATGCTGTGCTCTGATGTGCTAAAGCTCAGCGAAGCTAAGATGAAGGTACGCTACGCTAAGATAAACATGAGCTAAGCTGAAGCTAAGCTAAGCTAATATGAAATAAGCTAAGCTAAGATGAGATAAACAACGCTAAACTAAAGAGACGTAACCGGGGGAACCGCGGGGCGGATGCTGGGGGAACCGCCCGGGGCGTTTTACACTGCCGGGCCCTTTAAGCACATATAGTAAGAACCCTTCTAGGCAGAGCCTAGGTAGGGAACAATGGTCCCCAGACTATCTTTGAGTATTTTTGGGTAGTCGACTGTACCAGCTTGAATCATACCCTTACCCCTATGTCTGACATCACCTTGCCTCGGTGCCGATCTGAAGGATTCCTTCTGCTTCCGAGAGCATGCCCCTGAGCGTGTCGTCGCCTGGGGCTTGCCGACCTTACGAGAAGGGATGCGGCCGAGGCTGGTGAGCCTTAGCTCGGGCGTTTCCCCGCGCAGGCGGATTTTGGACGAAAAATAAAAATAACCAAAACATGCCCCCAAATAGCCAAACATAGTAACAAGCATCGTCCCCGTACTATGTTTCCCCATATCCTGAGATAGGGTTCTTGTTATTACTTAGACACCTCCTACTCCTTCCTCCTCGTTTTCTCCTCCTCCTCATCCTCCTCATACCCAGACTTCTTCGTGACACAGTAAGCTCACACCCACTCAAAGACATACCCCGTCATAGTCATACCCACTCCCACTCGTACTCGTGCTCATTATTTGCGGTACAGCTCGCTTCCTCCCACTTGGACTTACTCATGCTTAGATATACTAGTACCCAGACTTACTCATACACACACTTACTTATACTCAGACCTACTCACACTTAGACTTACTCATGCTCGGACTTACTCATGCTGAGACTCACTCATACCCAGACTTACTCATACTCAGACTCATTCACAGACGTACTCATACACAGACGTACTCCTACTCAGACTTACTCATACTCAGACCTTTGTATGGTCTTGCTTACGCAACACACAACATATTGTCAGGATGTCTCAGGCGGGGCGCTGGCTTCAGCAACCCCACGGGAGCCGCCAAGGGTGTTTTCACGGTCCCGTTCGCAGCAATGTTGTGGGGATGTCTCAAGCGGTTTGCCTGCTTTCTGTCTCAACATCCTTGGTTATCAGAGCAGACTTTGAGGATGTCTCAGGCGAAGCGCTGGTTTCAGCACCCCAAGGGGAGCCGCCAAGGGTGTTTTCACGGCTCCGTTCGTGGCCGTTTTGTGGGGATGTCTCAAACGGTTTGCCTGGTTTCTGTCTCAACATCCTTCGCTTGGAGAGCAGATTTTGAGGATGTCTTAGGCGAAGCGCTGGTTTCCGCACCCCCAAGGGGAGCCGCCAAGGGTGTTGTCACGGCTCCGTTCGTGGCCGTTTTGTGGGGATGTCTCAAACGGTTTGCCTGTTTTCTGTCTCAGCATTCTTCGCTTGGAGAGCAGATGTTGAGGATGACTCAGGCGGGGCGCTGGTTTCAGCTACCTAAAGGGAACCGCCGATGGGGAATCGCACGGTCCCGTTGGCGGCCGTTTTGTGGGGATGTCTCAGGCAGTTTGCCTGTGTTCTGTCTCAACAGCCTTCGCTTGGAGAGCCCATTGTGAGGATGTCTCAGGCGAAGCGCTGGTTTCAGCTACCTAATTAAGAGGAGCCGCCAAAGGTGCTTTCACGGCTCCGTTCGTCGCCGTTGTGTGGGGATATCTCTAGCGGTTTGCCTGGTTTCTGCTCTTGCGTTGTGTCCCGAGTGGCTCTCCCCGTTGCATACGGCGGTCAAGGAGGAGTGACCAGGTGCTGCTGGCGCAGAGCTTGTGCCCCTACACTATGAGATGCACATATGGCACATATGGCTAGACGCTCATTTAAAGAAGATCCCAAATACAATATTATCTTTTGAAAAAAGATGCACGTATAGGGAGTTCCACGCAGTGAATAGTTTTGACTATGTTTGAACATTCCTCCTCTAGAGGGACAGGCCCGACTCAAGGCTTGCCGACCTTACAAGGGGGGATGCGGCCGAGGCTGGTTGGCCTTCGCTGCGGCGCCTCCTCTTGCTCGGCGGCGCGCCGAGGGGGACACTCTACGTTCTGCTCGGGCGGGTGGTGAGGGGGTGTGACCTAGATTCGGGCAGAAAAGGGCTCTAGAGGGCTCCATTGAGGGCCCTCCTCTCCACTCCCAATGGAAGTCACCTCCCATTTCCACCCGCCCGACGTATGGCGTCGCCGTCGGCTCCTGGAGCGATCTTCCAGCCTCGAGTGAACAAGAACAGTGGGGTGTTGCCAAAAGTGCCCCTGGCCCAAGGTGCCCCCAGGACTTCCAAGGAAGCTCCCACGGCCTCCAGAGCACCCCTCACGAGGCCGAGAGGGCCCCAGGGGCTCCACAATTAAGCGGAAAGCCGGAGGCACCTCGGGCAAGGGGCGCCTTCAGCAATTCCGATAGGGCCTCTCCAGGCGACCCCAGAAGGCCTCTCCAGGCGGTCCCAGAAGGCCTCTCCAGGCGGCCTCATAAGGCCTCTCCAGGGAGGTCCAGAGGTTTGTTCGGTAGAAATCCGTTTTTTTGTCGGTTGAATTCCGGGGGTGGGTGCTCGGTTCCTGTTGGGGCGGTTGTTCGGTAGAAGTTCGGAAGTTTGATCTGGAAATCGTGGGTTTGCTGCACTTTCGTGGGAATTCAGCCCGTGCGTGCCTCGAACACCAGCTCTCAAAGACCTCACCGCACGGTGCGCCACCGCCCAGTTTCGGGACATACTCGAGGCCCCAGCCGTCTCAGACATCCTCAGAGAACGACCGAAGTCCCAAAACAGCGCGCTCAACTCGAACCCGTGCTGACTCACCACACAGTGTGGTCACCGCACCGCTTGGAGCACCCGACTCCTGGGTCCGCCCTCCTCCGGAGGTCTCCCAAGTGCCCGGGAGGTCTGGGAGCGTCGCTGCGGAGTTCTCCCCTTGGGGGTCCCCGGAGGCCCCCTTGATCAGGCCGCTGGAGGGCCCTGGCTGGATCTCCGCGAGGGCTGCAAACGAATTGTTGCTTCGGTTGGGGAACCTCTCGCGCTGATCCGACTCGGGGGCGTCCGGGCCATAGCTCGGGCCGCTTGCGGCCGTCTGCGACGATTCGGGCACCCCTGGAACGCTCACGAGGCGCTGCTGGAACGCAGCCCGAGGCAAGACAACCTTCAGTAACCGACAGAAGCGCTGAAATCTCTTCCGAAAGCTCCCCTTTCTTCGATTGATGGCGTCGCCTCTTGGGCATCTCGAAGCGGTGCGGTGACAGATCGTCCGGTAGCCTCGGATCCCCCAAAGACCTCCGCTGATCGCGCGGTGTTGGGACCTTGGAGGCCCCCGTCGCCCGAGACGTCCTCGAAGAGATGCCCACGGCCCGAAATCGTGTCCTTCCTCTGTGTGCGCGCGTGTTTGTGTTATTCCGTAGCTCCGCCGCTGGACTTCGCATGGACGGTGACAAATGCGGCCGCCCTAAATCCCCGACGATTCACCACGCGGTGTGGACACTGCACGGCGTTGTCGGGCGCATGCTGCCACGGATCAGGGACTGCACCTCTGAAAAATCAGTCAGGAGGCGGGACCCATCGCAAATCCAGGCAGCGTCATCCATGTTTGCGCTTTCTATAGTTTGGGGGCCCCCGAGTCCCGTCCATGGCGCTTCCCCTGAGGTTTTGGGCTCCGAGTTTGTGGATCTCCGACGTCGCGATTTGTTCACAACGTGGACCCCCACAGGTCTAGACCCCTTCCCCCAGACTGGCTGTTCATCCCGAGCAAATATTTTACGTTCCACGAACTGGGTGAGGGCCCTGGGAACCCGAAAATTGTCCAAAACCTCGCTCCGTGCTGGTTTCGCAACGAGACGAGGTATGGCGTCCCCTAGACTTCTCTGGGACGCATCGGCCACCACCACTGTCGTTGTCGCCGTCATCCGAGTCGGTGGCCCTGACGAGGGGGCGGCGGCGACAGTCGCAGCGCCAAAACGCGTAAAAAAAACAGCACGACATGAAGGTACAAACCCAACTTGTCCAGCTGATGGCTGATGCTCCTCAGGGGGCCCTGTGCTCAGAGGAGACTGCAACACCGCTCAACGATGTGCTGCTGACCGAACCTGCAGGGTGGGCCCTTTCGCAAATCCGTGCTTCGGTGCGAATCGTCTGCGCGCCTCGTCGCGGTCGTCATCGGCGGCGTCGTCGTGGTCGTGCTCTGCTTGGGACTTCTTTCCCTTATTCGGGCGTTGGCAGAACTGGGTTTAGTGGGACCTGATTTAACTTAGTGATGTGTACTGCTGGGGGGCGCCCCCCCCGCGCCCCGTTCCACTGACCGGAACTGCCGCCACCCGAAAAAAAAACTAGCTAGAGCAGACCTGGCTTAGTGATTCTGGCCAACTTCGGGGCTCTGGGGCCCTACTACTAACCGGGTCCCATCACATGGGGTCCTGGCTATACACGACTTATGCCTCATTCGGGAAGACGTAAGACTCGGCTAAAGGGGACTCGGGTTGGCCTGACGGGGCCATCATAAAAACGACGAGACCCAATCTGAAATCTGACGCAAACTCCCGCAACAGACCTCCCACGAAAACTGGGACCGTCAAAATCACGCACGCGCTCGCCAAGACGTCAGAGGAGGAGGGAGGAGAGAGGAGGGAGGAGGAGGATGAGGAGGATGAGGAGGATGAGGAGGATGAGGGGGAGGAGGAAGAGGAGGAGGAGGAGAAGAAGAGGAGGAGGAAAGTGAGGAGGAGGGAGGAGGGAGGAGGGAGGCCTCCTCCTCCCCCCTCGGTGGTGTCTCCCCCCGCCTCGGGGAACTGGGACGCGGCCGGCAGCCACACGCCGGCCACGTGGCCCTCCGGGCCTGCCATTGCGCGCCGCCGCGGGCGTGGCCGCCGCCGGCGCGCCGCCGCCGCCGCCGCTGCGGCCACCCGCCGTTGAGTGGGGCCTGTCCCTCTACAAGAGAGGAGTGTCCAAAGATATGTATAACAGATCGTCGGGAGACGATGCTCTGAATCTTTTTGAGCACTTGGGGATATTTTATTTGTTGGTTCGCCCCAAATCCGCCTCTAGGGGGACATGTCCGAACAGAGGCCGCCTGCCGCCGCTGCCGTCACCGTCAGAGTTGGAGGCCCGGGGCCCGGCGGCCAACCCCAGCACGGGGCCGACGCCACCAGAGCACGATGATCCTGGACCATGGTGCTGGCGGGGATCTCTCCGTCACCCAGGAAGCCCGAATACTTAGAGGAAAGAGAACTATGCACATACACCGATTCTGGCCAGGCCCATCCTGAGCCCGGGATCGGTGCATACGCCCTCCTACCTTGGCCAGGAAGGTGTATGCACCGATCCTGGGTCAAAGACAGGCCTTGCCAGGACCGGTGCATGTGCATAGTCCCCTTCGCCCGAATACCACCACCACCACCACCACCACCACCGCCGAGATCCAGATCAGCTTCCCTCGGCGGTGGCACCCGCCGATACAGGTGGTGGTGCCACTCTGTGCAGGCCTCCGACGAGGCGCCGTCGCCGAGCCGTAGCCGCTGGCGGTCGCCGTGGCCGAACGCTCAGGGATCGATGAACCAGATGGTACCGGGACGTGCGTCAGATCGGGCCGCATCGGCACGAAGACGGAATCGAATCGCGACAGGATGCACACCAGCGCCATGCAAGCATCGAACCGCACCGGATCGCCAAGATATCGGAATCGGATCGGCCCGAGCCAGCCAGAATCGACATCGGATCGGACCGATCGGAGCAAAGTGGACCCTGTCGACGTCGGTCGTCGCCACGCCGGAACCGCCGTCGTCGATGTCCTCGCTACGCCGCCGTCGCCGTCGCCGCTGGCGGCGGCACCGTCGCGGCAGAGCTTCTTCTCGATGGCGGACACGGTGAGGTGCTGCCCCGACTTGCGCAGCAGGCGGCCGTCCTCACGAGGGGGAAGGGGCCCTTGGTTGGAGGGGGGATCCTGCGCGGGCTTCCTGGTGCTGCGCTGGGCTCCCCTCCCTACTGGGGTCACCGCGGCGGTTTCTCATGGGATATGGGGGTTACAAATGTATGCCAAATATTTCTGTTGTATGCCTTAGCATCAGAGTCAGGGGGCCGACCAGTAATTCGTTGCCCCTGGGTGCGTGGAAGGGGGCCGAACGGTAGCTCATTGCCCCTGGGTGCGTGGCAGAAGTGGCGCTCCGTCCAACGGATTCTGCTGAAGTTGTTGTCGTCGTCCTCGCCCGCGACCCGCCCGCGACCCACCCCGCGAACGAAGTCGGAGGCCCCACCCCCCCTTGGAACAATTTGGAACTCATTTGGAAAAATACGTTCCGGTCCGCACCCTCGCATGGAACACGCCTGCAATGGCCCCGCGCAGACCGCGCATTCACTCCTCACTCCTAGCTGCGAACGCGCGTGGAGCTTGCAGTTTTCTCCGCGCAAATTACTCACCGATTGCGTCTTTGCCTCCTCCTCGGTTCAGCCCTCTGCTACTGTGGCCGTGCGCCCTCCCGCGGCGACGAGGTCCCCAAATCCCACGGCGGCGTTTCGTTGAAGACGTACATTTCCACAAAGGAGCAAACATCCGCCGGCCACCTCGTGGGGCCACCAGTCTGTAGGGCGAGGTTGCTGCTCCCTGCGACAGTTGCAGTTTGAAGTCTCCAATGTTTCAGTCCGTCGTTCTGCTTCCTGTTGTAAATTGTTGGAGCCCTCGGGAGGAGAGGGGGAAGCCCCACACTAGCCGGTTGCCACGCCCGAGTCGCGTCCTCGAGGCCATAGCCCCTCGTAAGTTATACGATTATCGCGTCCCCGAGGCCACAAACCACAGTCGCGTCCCTGGGGCCATAAACCCTTACAGAGTACGCCATATTCGCATTGCCGGGGCCAAGGAGTGCTCCAGGGAACCCGAGGACGGTTCCAAGACGGCCCAAGAGGGCCCCAAGAGCACCCCAAGAGGCCTCCCGAAAGAGCCCCAAGGCGCCCAATCGTCGAGTGCACAACAGATTTTTGAAGGATTTGGGCCTTCTCGCATTTTCGGCTTCCGACGCTCCAAGACGGCTCAAGACGCTCCCAAGACAGCCCAGAAGGCCTCCAAGAGGGCCCCAAGACGGCCCACGAGGGCTCCAAGATTGCCTAAGAAGCACTCCAGACGGCCCAAGAGGGCCCCAAGACAGCCCAAAGAGGGGCCCAAGCAGGGGACCACGAACCGAACATTTTATATCTGTGGCGCGAGATGCCCCCATGAGGCCCTAAGAGAGCCCCGAGAGGCCCCAAGAGAACCCAAGAGGCGCTTAAGAGGCCTCCAAGAGACCCCAAAAAGGCCCCAAGAGGCCCCCAGGATGCGCCTGAACCGCCTCCAAGAGGTCCCCGAGAGGCTCCCCACGACACTCCAACACATACACAAGATGCCTCAGACCCTCAACCCAGGCACGATGGCGGGATGGGGGCCGAAGGCCACTAGGATAACGCCAACGTCTCAATTTGCGCTGATGATTCCTATCCGCCCCCGCATGATGTTCCCAGATGCGCCAAGGCAGCGCCCAGGCGCACCGGCGCGACTCTGATATATCCCATAATGATAGAGAGGGGGCCGGCGGCAGGGGGCGAAGCCTTTACGGAGATTTACAGCAAAAACGATGTATTAGAACAATACATAATATTCTTATTCAATAATGACGAGTCGATTCCTTTACAAACGCAAGTTTTGTACTGAATATACGTACCCGAACAGCGAATATCAAGTACATATGAACTCTTGTTTCAAACTTTCGTTTGTTTTTTCTCCAGGCCCATTTTAGAGAATCCAGAAATGGGCAAAAAAAACACAGGGTGCACCGCCTCCGAACCAAAAGACGACCTGAACATGCATGGGGCAAGATACTGCTAAATTCTCGAGGACGAGGGATAAGCCTCGGATTGAACTGGTGAGACCCACCCGCGACACATCCGCGACCCAGCCGCGTAGCACCCAATTGCGAGGTCCTACGTAGTTTATGGATGGGAGAGAAGTCCCCCAAGTGGATCAAGGGGGTTATGATCAGGGCCAAATGGGCTCCACCCACGCAGCGGAGTTATCGAGATCCACCCAAGCCGCTCCGGGCACATGTAGCTCACTTCTAAGCGTGATTGAGCCAGATAGAACCCTCCTCACCATCCACGTATAACCCCCTACCTCCTTAGCATCCCCGCGGTCATCAAAGCAGCCGCCCATCAGAGCATCCAGCTCCAATTCGCAAATTCGCTGTGCCCGAGGGGCAAAGAAAGCGGCAAGAACGTACACTTTTAGAGGTCCGCGCGGGCTTCTTGGATCTGCGCTGAGCCCCCTCCTCACTGTCGCGCGGGGCGCGCCAGGGGCGGCGCCGGACAAGCCGCCAGGAAGGTCCAGAGCAGATCATATTAATCCACGTGGACTGGCGAGCATGTTAGATCATGCCCATTGTTCTTCATTGAGGTGCCTTCCCATTCACCATGCTCCCCCCGAACTCGATCCAGCGCATCTCAACTCGAGCTGTGCAGTTCGATCTGGCCATCGAAACTGGTGCGACTCAGTCACCCGACCGCTGCCTGAGCTGAAATCACAGAGCGACAGCGTGAAGGAAAGCAAGGGGGGCGAAAGAGCGATAGACCAGCAGCGGGATGTGACGCGGTGCGACCACCGTTGCGGACAGTGTCCGGCCTGGCTTAGACCAGACGGGTGAGGCCGTGGACTCGAGAATCTGGATTGTCTGGATACATGCAATGCGAGACACATAATAATAATATCACCAGCCCGCTGGGCGTAGGTGGTTTGGTGAGTTTTGTCTTCTCTCTGCCAGAGCTGCCAGGGGAGGGGCTTACTCCTCCCACTACACCCTCCCTTGGGCCTGGGACGCGGGGGAGTGCCGCGGGTAGTTGAAGCGCCCAAGATGGCCCAAGATGGTTCTAAGAGGGCCTCAGAGACTCCACGATGGCCTCCAAGATGGCTCAAGATGTTTCAGGATAGCCTCCGACATACCTCCGAAAGGGATAGCCTCAGTTCAGGATGGTTCAGGATAGCCTCAGTTCAGGATAGCTCCAAGGGCCCTCCGAGCCGCCGAAGGAATCCTTCAAGAGGCCAGAGTCCATCAAAAACCAACGGGAAATTCATGTGCTTGCTTTCTCGCCTTTTCGCTTCCGACGGACTCTTCAGACCTCAAAGATGGCCTCAGGACGGCCCAAGAGATCCCCGGGAGGAGCCCAAGGGCACCCAAGAGCGCCACAGGAGCGCCCCAAGAGGGCACCAAGACGCCCTTTTGGAGCCTCCGAAGGGGGAACTTGAATTGAGGACCCTCCCATCTTTGACGCATTCGGCTCAAGGTGAGCGTTTTTTTTATTCGGCGTTTCGACATTGGGCGGAAGGGGGTGAGGGAGGGGGGGGGGGGCTGGCTCCGGACCTCTGCTCAGTGCGACTGTTTGGAACAGTGCGTCCATTATGGGGGAGACTCCACCTGCTTGAAAACAGGCGCCCAAAAACATCCAAGATCTACTCCATGGGGAGCCCCCTGACTCCAAAAAGGTCGGTGAAGGCTCCGCTACGGCTGCAGTGCCACGGGAACGTTTGCTAAGTCATGCAACGGATCTTCCCGCCGCTGGCTTGGCCCCGACATGCTTCCGAGGCGGCCGTGCCGCTGTGAAACTACATCTACACTTCGCCGATTCGGGCACCTCGCCGGTCATTTGTTTCGATCGTTCCTGCACGACATGAAGGTCCAGCTCCCGTGAATCTGGAAGGCGGAAAGACCCCAAGCTAACTCCAACAAAGCATCCCAACAGAACAAAAAAAAAAAAAAAAAAAAAAAAAACGGAGCTCATGTGACTATGAGTTGTTAAAACAATCGACAGATGCTCCCGCACCTTCCACGGCCCCCGCGCGCGCTTCCAAGGCAACCGTTCCCCTGCACACTTCTACACTTCTCTGATTCGGGCAGCTCGCTTGGCAGTCGCTCCTGCCAATCCTGGATACAACGAAAGTCGCGTGCCTGGTCCAGGACGCAGACCAAATCAAGTGCCCATAAATTCTTGAACGCCGGAGATCACTGCAATAGACTTCCATGAGCTCATCCCAGAAAAACCAAATAGAGCCCGGGCGGCAAGAGATCATGTCTTCAACTATTCAGCAAATGGGACCGCCGCTTCGGCGGCCATCATGCTTCTACACGGCCCTCGTTCTAGCAACTCCCCCGGCAAGTGTTTCTGCATGGTCTGGTGGGGATCAGCGAAGCGAAGCGTCAAGAACTGAGGACGAGAGGAGGCGGCGGCGGCGAAACTGTGTCGGGCCGAAGGTCGACAGAACTCGAGCTTAAACAACAGTCCTATGACATCCAGGACTGTGCGACCTGCCGTGCGCAGGAGGACTCTGCGATCTGCGACAGGATGGCCCCACGGCGGGAGCCCCGAGTTGTCCTCGCTCAATCACAACCCGACGAGAGCCCTGACGACGAATTGCAAGTCGGGACGAACGAGCGCCGAGGAGAGGAGGAGGAGGAGGAAGAAGAAGAGGAAGTCCTTGGTTTAGGGCATGCCCCCCTACAGGCCGATGTTGGGCGAAAGTTGAAGCATGTGTAACAAGTACCCCAGAATGGTCAGAAATAGTCAAACCAATCCTCTCCAGACTGTTCTTTGACTACTTTGGGATACTCCTCCTGTCGAGGGACAGGCCCGACTTCATCCTCGGTGTCGGTGTCGGCGCGGGCTGGGCGTGTCGCCGTGTGGGCCTCTGGGCGCCGTTCGCTTCCTGGGCCTTGGCCCCGGGGGTGGCGGGGGAGGGGCGAGGGAGGGGCGAGGGAGGCGAGGGAGGCGAGGGAGGCGAGAGCTGCGCGACTACCTACCAAACCACCCCAACCCAACCCGAAGACCCGAATTTTGAGCCGGGCCTGTCCCCCTGCAGGGGGATTTTGAGCGAAAATTCGAAAATTTGAAAATCAAAAAAAAAACTTCAAAACTATTCAAACATCGAAAAAAAATTCATCCCCAGACTATTTTTTCCAATTTTCGAATATTCCTCCTGTATGGGGACGTGACCGACTTATCATGCAGCTCCACTTGGGGGTGGCGGAAGCGGGGGGGCAACCAAACCGCCGCTGAGACAGCAGAATGCCGCTCAAAACACAAGCAAACGCACTTAATTGCGCAACGACGTGGGATCTCCCATCGGGAAGGGCGCCACGCAAAACCCATTGGTAGGGAGTCTTAAGCCTTAAGACTACCTACCAAACCACCCCAACCCGAAAACCCGAATTTCGGTTGCTGGAGTTGGAAGGCAGATCGGGGCCTTCGCGCTGGGTTGGGGTGGTTTGGTGGGCGGTGACGGCGGGAGCGAGAGAGGCGCGGGGACAAGAGGCGCGAGAGAGAGAGAGAGAGAGAGACAGAGAGCGAGCGTGCGAGAGGGCGGCAGGCCGCAGGAGGTGAGCATCGGCGGCGAGAGCGAGGGGGGGAAGGTGAGGAGGAGAAGGCCTTCTCAGAGGGCACCGGGACGTCTCAGATACCCTCGCGCCTGCTGAGAAGTTGTTGTTGTGTCTTCAGGCTTCGGGGGAGGCTAGAAAACTTCTCAGAACGAAGGGGCTTCGGAGCCTGCTGAGGAGGCCCGCCCCTTCTCACATGCGCACGGGCATAAATGAAGTTCTCGATGCGGAGCTGTCGGGAGGGGCGAGAGCGGGGAACGCAAGGGCTTGGCGATTCGCAATACAAGGGGAAGGGGCAGAAACATCAGGGGTATAGGGGGCTTTGTCTGCAGATGTGTCAGACCAAACCTGCCCAGATCTTGTTATCCCTGGTGCAAAGACGGGGACCCGAGTGAGGCCACGCCTTCACTGTATCCCATTCGGGTTAGGGTTATGTCGGGCATGTCTCCCTACAAAAGGATTTTCGAGGAAAGATTGAAAATAGCCCAAACATATGCAAACATAGTCAGAAATAATCGAAGAATCGTCTCTAGAGTATTTTTTGGTATTTTGGGATATTCCTCCTGTAGAGGGACACGCCCGACTGAAGCTTCGGGGTTCCTTTGCCCTCGATGACTTAAGGTGCCCCTCCGGGGCCCAAGATCTGGCCGCAGCTGGCACGTCATACCCCAAAGCGCGCCGACCTCCGCGCCACTTCGGGCCCGACGAGGCGCGCCCACCCTGTGGACCTCCTGCGATCTCGAGCCGCGCCTCCGAGCCAGCTTCTCGTCCAGGGTAGCGTTTCTGGATGCTCCCGGGGCCCGGTGGGGACGCCCTGGGACCGAAGACGGAGGAGAGCCCTCGCCTTGTTCTCGTGCTTCCTTGGCAGTGTGGGCCCAGTGGCCCCGGCGACGAGGGCACGTCCACACTGTGGACTTCCAGCGGTCTCGAGCCATGCCCCGGAACCAGCTTCTCATCCAGAGTGCTCTGGGTTTCTCAATGAGCGGGGGGGGTACCCCCCCGACGGGGGTCAACCTCGCCTCGCCGTCGCGCCGCGGCGGGGGTCGGAGCGCCTTCGGCGCGCGCTGGCTGCCCGCGAAGTGGGGTCGATGTGGGGCTGTCGGCGGGGGTGACGACCCCCCGACGCTTATTAAGAAACTCGGAGTAGTGTTTTTTGATCATCTTTGAGCCTGGTGGTTCCCCCTGAGACCGAAAATGGAGGAAAGCCTTCGACTTGTTATTTTACTTCTCTGGCAACGTGGGATTCGGGGGCTCGACCGACATTTCCGCCAGCGCACATCTGCAAATGAGCTTGTACGTTTTTTGCTGTGTTCTGACCAAGCCTGCACTCGGAATTACGGTGGACGACCAAACGCGACGCCTTCTTGCTAATGAAGTACCAGGCGTACGGCTTGCCGTGCACGATCACTATCGTGTCTGGGATCGCAAACCCGAAGTTCGCCAGGAAGCTCGAGGAACCTTGGGAGGCAACTCCTGGGAGGTCTTGATGGGAACGACTAGGGGCTACTCAGCCCGATTGAGGGGCCAGTGAACCAGACCATGCCAGATTGAGCCAAGGACGGGACAAAGCTGGACTGAGCTGGATTTGGGGGAACACAGACAAGTACCAACATTACCGCCACTCCACAGAACTCCCCTGATGTGCGTTTTGAGTGGGATTTCGAGCAGAATCCAGCCGTGGCGATGAGGGAGGGCTCTCTGGCACGAGCAGCTGCATCGGCAGCTTGTTCTGACTTGAGATTCGGGGCGGGGTGGGACGTTTCATGCCGCGGATCTGCCAACACCGATGCTGAACTTACCCTCCCAGGAATTGCAACCGTAGGGTGCAACATCTAGGGAGTGCACAAAGGACGTACGCGCCCAGCTATGTACATGAACACGGCCCCTCGATCCGCGAGACCGGCCGCGTTCTACGAACATTTGCGCAATGCGTACTCTCGAAACCAGCGTGGATTCATGTACATGTACTTCCTTCTTCCGCTCCTGAACATCCGAGCCCTACCCCCCCCAACCACCGGTTCTCCTGAGTCGATGGGAGGCGGGGCCAGAGCTCGATGTCGGCACGTGCTCGACGCACCTCGAACCCTGCTCCCGCCGCCCATCGAGTGGACCAGAATCGGTGATCGGCGAGGGCAGGGTACGAAGAAGCCAGGACGAGGATAGACATCGGGTGAAGATAACACGATAATCTCTGAGATCCCGCAGCTCTGGAAGATGCCTCGGGCGCCGCGGTCTTCTTAGAGAGATCCGGAACGCTCTGAGGAGCGTTTCGGAACGCTCTGGAATGGATTTATCCTCGTGAACGTTTTCTTATTCGGCGTTTCGACATTGGGCTGAAGGGGGGGGGGGCAGGCGGGGTCTGGCTCGAGACTTCTGCTCAATGCGACTGTTCGCAACAGTGCGTCCTCTGGGGAGACTCCACCTGCTCGAAGCAGGCGCCCAAAACGGCCAAGATCTCCTCCATGGGGAGGTGGGGGGAGGGGGGTGCGAGGGCCCGCGCCGATCGGCAAAACACATCAGAAAACAATCGCCTCGTCCTAGCCCCATGCGGCAGGGCTCGGATTTTAGCCGCGGAGGCCGAGAGCACCGGAGCGGTGGCCCCAGCGCCACAGCAGCTCGTACAGCTCCACGACGCACTCGCAGGGCACTGAGTGCTTGTCGCCGCTCCGGAACTGCTTGGCGTCCTCCGCAGGCGCGCGCGACACACAGAGACACAGACACAGGCCCACACAGACACACAGAAACCCACGAATACACGCAAACACACACACAAACACACACACACACACACCAACACACACACACAAACCAACACACACACACAAAAAAAAACACACACACACACACACAAAGACGACGACAACGACAACGGCAACGGCAACGGCAACAAAAGCACCAGCAACAACAGCACCAGCAACAGCACCAGCACCAGCACCAGCACCAGCAACAGCAACAGTAACAGCAACAGCAACAACAGCAACAACAGCAACAACAGCAACAACAACAACAACAATTACTAGCACGTGGGGACACACCGTTCTCACCAGGTGCCAGGGTTTTCATAGGAGGCGGGCAATACCCCCACTTTGTGGGGGGGCCGGTTCAAGCTCTACCAAATTTCCAAACGACTCTTCGCCACCACCCACACCCAGCTTCCCGCCCTATGACGTTCGGACACTTCACTTCGTGGCATGCGGACGACCGTGGCTACTATTCAGGGCCCCGCGGCCGACGACGACGGCGTGCGCGCGCGAAGAAAAAACGAATGTGTCCCGCATGGTATTATTTGACAGGGATGATGGCCCTGGCAGGTGCGCAACCGTTGTTGCAGAAGTTCGAAAAAGTTGCTCGCAAAAGCCCGTTTGACAGAAATGATTAAAAAGTGTTGGGTTTCCTACGAATCCGCAAGAGCGCGCGGGATGAAATTTTGACATTTTTTTTTGAAAAACCATTGGTTTTTTGATGTTTTTATGTTAAAATCGCTACGAAAACTAAGGTTTTGGAAGGATTTCGTCTTGCGCGCGCGAATGTCCACTTTACCTTATTTTTTGCAAGGGATTCTTGAAGTTTGGTTATGTTAGAACAAGAAATGTCCACTTTAGCTTATTTTTTTTGCAAGGGAAAACCGATCGTAACAACACAACCGGATCCGGACTCCCCCGTTTTGCCTGAGACTTCCTCACGAAAATGATGAAAATGAGGCTGCGGCCTAGGCGCGGCGGGGGGGTCGTGCACCAGGGGTCCCAACAATAATTATTCTTTAGAAGTAATAATGTTCAACAACAACAACAACAACAACAACAACAACAACAACAACAACAACAACAACAACAACAACAACAACAACATCACAACACCATCCCAACAACCTTGACAACAACGACAAACATAACAATAGCAGCACCACCAACAACAACCAAAACAACAACCACAACAAAAACCATAGCAACGACACTAGAAAGTAAAGCATGAAGACTGTTCGCTCCCATCTGCTCGCGTGCCATTCAACACGAATATCCCAGACCCTCGGTACCCGCCCTCTTCGTTTTCGATCGTACCCCCTTGGGGGTAGATCTTCCTTACCAGCCGCAAAGAATTGGTGCAGCCCCTGAAACAGGAGAAGAGAGGACGGATGTAAAGAGAGAAATATTGAGCACGGGATTCGCAGGAGGGGGGCTAGGAGGAGAAAACACGTGGCAGAACCAGACGGGCCCATCGGGAGGGAGACCCAAACGGGCGGGTCGGGAAGGCGGGCCCAAGCGGCCAGGTCAAGAAAGCGCGTTGGTGAAGCGTGGGTTCTGCATGCATCGCGAGGAGAGTTCGAGCGATAGCGCGATTTCCAAGTAAATCATGAGAAAGGCCAATGCACTGCATGCGTCTCAATACATTGCGAACAAATCCCACGCGAGAGGAAGTCCCGCGCGAGAGCGCGACTTGGGAATACATTGTGAGGAATTATCCAACGGGAGCCGTTGTCCTTGTAACTCTGAGGCTAAGGGCGACGTCTGGTGACACCTAGCTTTCATTTGTAAAAAAAGGTGCGACCCCAGAGGAAGGCACTTCAAGTGAAAAGGGCAACGGTTTCTGGAGGGGGGATCAACAACAATCATTCGTTAGGAACAAACACGCCACAACAGCAGCAATCATACTTTTAAGACTGTTCGTTCCTTGCTGATCGCGTGACACTCACAACGTATATCCCCGACCCTCGATACCCGCCGCCCTCTTCGTCTTCGATCGTGCCCCCTTGCGGGTATATATATATCTTTCTTACATGCCAAACGGATTCCGCGCAGCCCGTAAGGCAGGGGAAGAGAGGACGGATGGAAGGAAGGGATACGGGGGAAGGAGAAGGAGGAGGATGGAGCAGGAGAGAGCGTAGCAGGAGGGGGCTGAGAGCAGATAGCATGTGACATAACCAGACGGGCGGATCGGGTTGGCAGACCCATAACGGCAGGGTCGGGACAGGAAGGCGGGCCCAAGCGGCCAGGTCGAGCAGGCGGGTTGCTAAAGCGTGCGTCCTGCATGAATCGCGAGGAAGTTTCGAGCGATCGCGCGATCCCGGAATAACTTGTGAACGATCCAAAGCGAGAGCGTGATTCCGCCGAAGGGTTGGAGGCGCGGCGTCTGAATACATTGCGAGGAGGTCCCACGCGAGAGCGCGATTCCTTCATACATTGTACCTCAGTGTCCCTGGTCAAAAAGGTTGCGAAGCCCGGGAGAAGCCCTAGATCTGAAAACTAATATCGTTAGCGGAGGGGGGTCCACGACGCTGAATCTGCACACCTGGGAATCCGCCGACCCCTTGGGGATCATCGGCGTGTGAGATGCTTCCCCCTCCCCAAACCCCTCCCCCGGGAGCCTGGTCCGGTCGATTTGGAGGGGGGGGGGGGGGGGGGGGGGTCCCCGGGACGGAGCGATCCCACGGGCTTTCCTGGCCCACGAGGGCCTCAAGACGGGCCACGAAGCCCCCAAGAGACTTCCAAGACGGCCCACGAAGGCTCCGAGACGCCAAACGACCGCTCCAAGACGCCCACGATGGCCCCAAGACGGGCCAAGAGGTCTCCAAGACGGCTTGAGGTCCCAAATGAGCTTCCCAAGAGGGCCCAAAGAGTCTAAAATTGCTGATTTTCCATAGTGTTTTTTGATGTTTTTTGCTTTTCCGCCTTTCCGGCTTCCCGACGCTCCAAGACGCGCGAAGAGGCCCCAAAGATAGCCCCAAGATGGCCCAAGACTCCCCCGAAACGGACTCCAGACGGCCCAAGACGGCCCCAAGACGGCCCAAAAGGTCACCAAAACGGCCCAAGAGGGCCGATTTGGAGGGGGGGAGGGGGCCGGGACGAGCGATCCACGGGGCTTTTCCTGGCCCAAGAGGGCCTCAAGACGGGCCACGAAACCCCCAAGAGGCTTCCAAGACGGCCCACGAAGGCTCCGAGACGCCAAACGACCGCTCCAAGACGCCCACGATGGCCCCAAGACGGGCCAAGAGGTCTCCAAGACGGCCTTGAGGTCCCAAATGAGCTTCCCAAGAGGGCCCAAAGAGTCTAAAATTGCTGATTTTCCATAGTTTTTTTCGATGTTTTTTGCTTTTCCGCCTTTCCGGCTTCCCGACGCTCCAAAACAGGCAAAGAGGCCCCAAAGATAGCCACAAGATGGCCCAAGAGTCCCCCAAGACGGCCTCCAGACGGCCCTAGACGGCCCCAAGACGGCCCAAGAGGTCACCAAAACGGCCCAAGAGGGCCGTATTTGGAGGGGGGGGGGGTCCGGGACGAGCGGTTCACGGGGCTTTTCCGGGCCCAAGAGGGCCTCAAGACGGGCCAAGAAGCCCCCAAGAGGCATCCAAGACGGCCCACGAAGGCCCCGAGACGCCAAACGACCGCTCCAAGACGCCCAAGATGGCCCCAAGACGGGCCAAGAGGTCTCCAAGACGGCCCCCGAGGTCCCAAACAAGCCTCCCAAGAGCGCCCAAAGAGTCTAAAATTGTTGATTTTCCCGAGTGTTTTTCGACGTTTCTTGCTTTCCCGCCTTTCCGGCTTCCCGACGCTCCAAGACGGCCAAAGAGGCCCCAAAGATAGCCCCAAGATGGCCCAAGAGGCCCCCAAGACGGCCTCCAGACGGCCCAAGACGGCCCCAAGACGGCCCAAGAGGTCCCCAAGACGGCCCAAGAGAGCCGATTTGGAGGGGAGCGGGAGGGCCCGGGACGAGCGGTTCACGGGGCTTTTCCGGGCCCAAGAGGGCCTCAAGACGGGCCAAGAAGCCCCCAAGAGGCCTCCAAGACGGCCCACGAAGGCTCCGAGACGCCAAACAACCGCTCCAAGACGCCCACGATGGCCCCAAGACGGGCCAAGAGGTCTCCAAGACAGCCTTGAGGTCCCAAATGAGCTTCCCAAGAGGGCCCAAAGAGTCTAAAATTGCTGATTTTCCAGAGTGTTTTTTCGATGTTTTTGGCTTTTCCGCCTTTCCGGCTTCCCGACGCTCCAAAACAGGCAAAGAGGCCCCAAAGATAGCCTCAAGATGGCCCAAGAGTCCCCCAAGACGGCCTCCAGACGGCCCAAGACGGCCCCAAGACGGCCCAAGAGGTCACCAAAACGGCCCAAGAGGGCCGATTTGGAGGGGGGGAGGGGGCCGGGACGAGCTATCCACGGAGCTTTTTCCTGCCCACGAGGGCCTCAAGACGGGCCACGAAGCCCCCCAAAGGCTTCCAAGACGGCCCACGAAGGCTCCGAGACGCCAAACGACCGCTCCAAGACGCCCACGATGGCCCCAAGACGGGCCAAGAGGTCTCCAAGACGGCTTGAGGTCCCAAATGAGCTTCCCAAGAGGGCCCAAAGAGTCTAAAATTGCTGATTTTCCAGAGTGCTTTTCGATGTTTTTTCCTGTTCCGCCTTTCCGGCTTCCCGACGCTCCAAGACGCGCGACGAGGCCCCAAAGATAGCCCCAAGATGGCCAAAGAGTCCCCCAAGATGGCCTCCAGACGGCCCAAGACGGCCCAAGAGGTCCCCAAGACGGCCCAAGAGGGCCGATTTGAAGGGGGGGGGGGTCCGGGACGAGCGATCCACGGGGCTTTTCCTGGCCCAAGAGGGCCTCAAGACGGGCCACGAAGCCCCCAAGAGGCTTCCAAGACGGCCCACGAAGGCTCCGAGACGCCAAACGACCGCTCCAAGACGCCCACGATGGCCCCAAGACGGTCCAAGAGGTCTCCAATACGGCCTTGAGGTCCCAAATGAGCTTCCCAAGAGGGCCCAAAGAGTCTAAAATTGCTGATTTTCCAGAGTGTTTTTCGATGTTTTTTCC
Source organism: Prorocentrum cordatum (assembly GCA_963575745.1). Classification (NCBI taxonomy): domain Eukaryota; class Dinophyceae; order Prorocentrales; family Prorocentraceae; genus Prorocentrum; species Prorocentrum cordatum. The sequence goes on along the minus strand of CAUYUJ010007580.1, from coordinate 196,097 downwards.
TTTTCCGCCTTTCCGGCTTCCCGACGCTCCAAGACGCGCGACGAGGCCCCAAAGATAGCCCCAAGATGGCCCAAGACTCCCCCAAGACGGCCTCCAGACGGCCCAAGACGGCCCCAAGACGGCCCAAGAGGTCCCCAAGACGGCCCAAGAGGGCCGATTTGGAGGGGGGGGGGTCCGGGACGAGCGATCCACGGAGCTTTTCCTGGCCCAAGAGGGCCTCAAAACGGGCCACGAAGCCCCCAAGAGGCTTCCAAGACGGCCCACGAAGGCTCCGAGACGCCAAACGACCGCTCCAAGACGCCCACGATGGCCCCAAGACGGGCCAAGAGGTCTCCAAGACGGCCTTGAGGTTCCAAATGAGCTTCCCAAGAAGGCCCAAAGAGTCTAACATTGCTGATTTTCCAGTGTGTTTTTCGATGTTTTTTCCTGTTCCGCCTTTCCGGCTTCCCGACGCTCCAAGACGCGCGAAGAGGCCCCAAAGATAGCCCCAAGATGG